>WBMY01001060.1:164397-186826 GCA_013397315.1 Donacobius atricapilla | reverse complement strand
CATTCCAGCCCCATTCCAGCTCCATTCCAGCAGGAATTCCAGCAGAAGAAGCCACGCGAGTCTCATGTTGAGTGCAAAAAATAAATATAAAATTTATTAAAACACCCACAATATTTTAAAGATATCAGGAATAATACAGCCCACGGCCCTGCGGCCGTGCCAACTCAGAATAAAATACAAATTAAAAAAAAAAAAAAAAACAGAACAAAAAACCAAACAAAAAACCCCAACAAAATAACAAAAAAACAAAACCAAAACCAGAGGGGAGGGGGAGGATCCAAACTTGCAATTTTTAGGCATCCTAAAAAATAAATTTACTGAAACACTGGGGGAAAGGGGAAAAGAAAAGAAGGTTAAGGGGGGGGGAAACAATACAAGAAAAGAAAAAGGGAAAATTATACAAAATAAAATTATCAGCATAAATTTACTGTCCTAGAAGTATCTACAGTTTAATACACATTAATCCTATTGCCTTGAGACATGGGAAAAAAATCTACCGGTCCTCAATTTGCCCCAGAAAAAAACTTCATTTCAAGTAACCACAGTCCCAAGCCGACCAAGAAATCTTCAAGTGTGAATTTTTCAGAGCCGCTGGGACACCCCTGCAGTGTCTCCCCCTCCACCAGCCGCCATCCCACCTCCCCATCTCAATTATCCAAAAAAAAGGCCCAACAGAAACGCCAAAACACTCATCCCGCCTCCAACCAAATTCCCAAATCCAAGAAGAAACGACGCTTGGATTTTAGTTTTGCAATTACCTCTTTTTCCTTTGCGCCGCAGTGCAAAAAGAAAAAAAAACCAAAACCAAAATTTAAAAAAATCCCACCAACCAAAAAAACCTCCTCGCTCCCGGAATCAAAATGAGGCTGACATTCTGGTGGTTTTGTAAATCCCTGAAGGATGCGGAGAAATGAGGAAAAACCCGGGTGGAAAGGGAAAAAGAGGAGGGCAAAAATGAAGAGGGGAAAAATGAAGGAGGAAACACCACTGCAAAAGGATCCCTGATTTCGGAAAAGCNGGGGGGGGGAGGGGGAAGGGGAAAAGAAAGAGCCGGGCAGAAGCGGGATGAGAGGGGATGAGAGCAAGGAGCTGCAGGAATGCGGGGCTGAGCCTGGACAGTGTGGGGCTGGACACGAGCTGGATACACAGATGGACACACAGATGGACACAGGCTGGACACAGACATTGACACAGAGATGGACACAGGCATGGGCAGGGGGATGGACATGGGGATGGACATGGGATGGACACGGGGATGGACATGGGATGGACACAGAAATAGATGCGGTGATGGACATGGGCTAGACACAGAGACAGACACAGGGATGGATGTGGTGCTAGACATGGGGATGGACATGGTGCTGGACACAGGGATGGACATGGGGCTGGCATGGTGCTGAGCACTGGGAGCGTGGGGTTGGTGCTGCAGGGGAACAGTGCCAGGACGAGGTCTGGCCAGGCAGGGCTGGGGTCTGTGTGGTGCCATGGGAGTGCCCAGTGCCCAAGCAGCACCAAGCTGTGTGTTGTGCCCGTGCAGAGTGGGCAACCACTGTGTCCATGCTTTGTGCCCAACCACCATGTCCACGCTCCATGATCAACCACCGTGTCCATGCTTGTGCCCAACCACCGTCACCATGATCTGTGTCTGAGCACTGTGTCCATGCTCCATGCCCAGCCACCGTGTTCATGCTCCATGCCCAGCCACCATGTCCAGAAGCCATGTCCAAGGCCCACGGCCAACCACTGTGTCCACACACCACAGCTCAGCACCTCGTCCACACATTGTGGCCAAGCACCGTGGCCGAGCACCGGGTTCACACCCAGTGGCCAAGCAAGTCCAGGGCGTGTGACCAAGAGCTGTGTCCATGCACCGTGCCTGAGCACCACCACTGAGCACCATGGTCAAGCACCATGTCCACAACACGTGGTCAATCACACCATGGCCGAGCACCACGGCCATGGACTATGTCCAAGCACCATGGCAGAGCACCCATGTTCATGTGCCACATCTGAGCACCGTGTCCTCCCACCACCTCTGAGCACCACGTCCACAGTGCATGGCTGAGCACCCTGCCCGAGCACCACGTCCACTCACCATGTCTGAGCATTATGTCCACGCACCATGTCTGAACACCACGTCCGAGCACCATGTCCACTCAGCATGTCCGAGCACCACATCCATGCACCATGTCTACTCAGCATGTCTGAGCACCATGTACATGCACCATGTCCAAGCACTGCGGTCAAGCACTGTCCACATGCCCTGGCCAAGCACTGTCCACACATCATGTTCATGCACCACAGCTGAGCACCATGTCCACAGTGCATGGCTGAGCACCATGCCTGAACACCATGTCCACGCACCATGTCCGAGCACTGTGGTCAAGCACCATATCCACACACCATGTCCGAGCACCACAGCAGAGCACCATGCCTGAGCACCATGTCCATGCACCAAGTCCAAGCACCAAACACAGCACCACGTCCCGTCCACGCACCACGTCCGAGCATCGTGTCCGAGCACCGTGTCCATGATGGATGTCCAAGCACCAAGTCCAAGCACCAAAAACAGCACCATGTCCAGGCACCATGTCTGAGCACCGTGTCCATGATGCACGTCCAAGCACCATGTCCGAGCACCATGTCCATGATGGGATGTCCAAGCACCACGTC
Organism: Donacobius atricapilla; assembly: GCA_013397315.1. Classification (NCBI taxonomy): domain Eukaryota; kingdom Metazoa; phylum Chordata; class Aves; order Passeriformes; family Mimidae; genus Donacobius; species Donacobius atricapilla. The sequence continues at coordinate 184,153 of WBMY01001060.1, read as the reverse complement.
CAAGCACCAAACACAGCACCATGGACACACACCATGTCTGAGCACCGTGTCCATGATGCACGTCCAAGCACCATGTCCGAGCACCATGTCCATGATGGGATGTCCAAGCACCACGTCCAAGCACCGCGGTCGAGTATCATGTCCAAGCACCCATGTCCGAGCACCATGTCCATGATGGGATGTCCAAGCACCACGTCCAAGCACCAAACACAGCACCACGTCCCGTCCACGCACCACGTCCGAGCATCGTGTCCGAGCACCGTGTCCATGATGGATGTCCAAGCACCAAGTCCAAGCACCAAAAACAGCACCATGTCCAGGCACCATGTCTGAGCACCGTGTCCATGATGCACGTCCAAGCACCATGTCCGAGCACCATGTCCATGATGGGATGTCCAAGCACCACGTCCAAGCACCAAACACAGCACCATGGACACACACCATGTCTGAGCACCGTGTCCATGATGCATGTCCAAGCACCACGTCCAAGCACCGCGGTCGAGTATCATGTCCAAGCACCCATGTCCGAGCACCACGTCTGAGCACCACGTCCATCATGCGTGGCCAAGCACTGGGACCAAGCACCATGTCCACGCACATGTCCAAGCACACTGCCAAGCGCCCTCTCCAAGCACCGCACTGAGAACCATGGCCGAGCGCCACATCTGAGCAGTGTCCACAACGTGTGGCTGAGCACCGTGCCTGAGCACCATGTCTGAGCAGCACCCCTGCAAGGTGTGGCCGTGCACCGTTCCTGAGCACCGTGTCCAAGCGCTACGTCCATGACCTGCAGCCAAGCACCACAACTGAGCACCACGTCCGTCCATGGTGTGTGGCTGAGCATTGAGCCTGAGCACCGAGTCTGCGATGTGTGACCGAGCACCATGTCCGAGCACCACATCCCAGCGCCACACGCACCATGTGTGGCCGAGCACCACGTCTGAGCACTTATGTCCACATGCCACCTCCGAACACCCTGTCCTACCACTGTGGCCGAGCACCCTGTCTGAGCGCCATGACTACACACCTGGCCGAGCATCCTGTCCAAGTGCCATGACCACACACCTGGCTGAACCCCTCACCCGGACGTCATCTCTGAGCACCTCATCCCAGGATCACACCCGCACCCATATCCACACGGAACGGCTCCACCACGACCCTGGCTGACGGCACACCTCGGACGCGGCACCTCTTTCAGTTTGCGTAAACCCAACCGGCTCCCAGCATGCCTCATGCTGTCGCTCCGGAAAAGTAAACTTCCTTCTCAACGACACTGCTTAATTTTTTTTTTTTTATCTTGGTTCCTTAATTTGATATATACATTAGTAGCACCTCAGCGAGATGGAATCAGGCAGAAGCGTGATACAGTTTGTTGAAACACCATAGCACCGTTTGTATTACAAGATTTCATTTAATAAAAATATGCCTTATAGAGCCAACAAAGCGTATTCCAGTATTAAAAGGAAAAATTTGCAATTGAGGCACCTCAGGGATTCTGGTTTCCTTCTCCTTCCTATGCCTCATCCCAAGAGCATCAAGATGGGGGGGGACCCAAATTGCATCCCCCATTTCCTGCCTGAGGCAAAGCTTCGCGGCCAGAAAAACCAAAGCAGGACGAAGGAGCCGGTCGGGGCTCCCCGTGCCAAGCCCTCCCTGGGGTTTCTACCGTGGGTGTTGTTCTAGCACCATTGTGGCCACGACCTGCTGCAAAATCAGGTCCCCACAACCCATTCATTAAAAACATCCCTCCCCCTGAGCTCCGTGACCCCCGTGGCTTCGGCACGGGTGGGACGAGCACAAGCCGCCAGGACGGGTAAAAGGAAAAGATTTTGCTTGGAAACAGCCTCTCAGCAGCAAGGGGTAAAGAGCTGTGCATAGATTTCGAGTTTGTGTAGAAGTCTGAAGCGTGCGAATTTGTAATGACTGAGAGTTGAGGTAGGTTAGACGTTTATGTAGTGTAAAAAAGTGAGACTGCAGCAGTTCTCGCTCCCCGACCCGCGGCGCCGGCAGCTCCCCACTCTCCCGGGCTGAACCCGCTGGAGCCAATGCTGCGCCGGACCAACCCCTCCCTGCACCAAAAAACCTCTGAGGAAGCAGGACTTAGACAGGTTACACAGACCATCAGCTTCTCCGAACACTCCTTCTCCTCCTGACGCTCGCCCTGCCAGGCAGAGCTCCAAGGCACCCCCGTCACACCAGCCAGAGACAAACGAGGCCGGCACCCGAATCCGGCCCCAGATCGGCCAGATCCCCTGTCCGCGTTCCGAACCACAGCGACATGGCGGGTCCCCAGCATCACCCACGGGCATCCCTAAAATCTGACTTGCCGTCAACTCTTACAATCCTGATATGCTATTGGGTATTTAAGAAAAGCGGGAATAGCTCGTTGAGTTTCCTTGTCAAATATATGTGACTTTACAGATTACAGTAAAAAACGAACAAAAAAAAAAAATTAATTAATGATGAAGGACGGACACAGCATGTTAAATATTCTGCCAGTATTTACAGTTCTCCCACAGCAATCTTGTTTAAAACATACTGCTTCAAGTTGGGGGGAGTGGAGGGAGAGGAAAGAGGGAAGTTGTTTGCTTTTTAAGTTTTGCTTTCATTTTTTTTAAATCTAGGTGAAAGTGCTTTTAAAAAAATTTCTTTCGTTATTTACAGGTTTAAAATCAGACCATGTAAATGTTCAGGCTGTTTTACCGAGATCCTGCTAATCCGTGCCCGTGCGTGAGGGAAGGAGGGTGACGGTAAACACGAGGTGATCCCGCACGGTGACGGCGTCGGCGCTGCCTCACTGGCTCTCCAAAAGGCACCTCAAAGTGCAAAAGCAACGACCCCACCCGGGGACGCTGGCCCCCAGCTCTGGCCACGCCACACTCCCGGGGAGCCGCAGGGCAGCTTGGCCGCACTCCGTCCGTCCCTGCACGGCTCCGGTGCTGGGAAGTCTCAACTGAGAGTGTTCGAAAAGCACCACACAGTTGTTGTCATTGCTGGGTTATTGGTTGGGTTGGGTTTTTGTTTTGTTTGTTTGTTTTTTGTGGGAAGAACAGCGATCCGTAGGAAGGAGGGATGGCACCTGGGGAGAGAAAGAGCACCGAGCCCTGGCGGCTCTGGCCACAGCTCACCGGCACTGGCAGGGAAGGCAGACCTGGCAGGGTTTTGGCCAGCCAAGTCTTGGGATTCGCTCTTCCCAGAGCCAATTGCACGGAGAAAGTCCCCCAGAGACGGAAAGCACCAGACTTTAGCAACAGTGATGTACAGAGAGAAACACTTGCTATTCACAGTTTGGGGTTGGTTTGTGTTTTTTTCCTGTTTTTTGTATTTTTTTTTCTTCTGTTTTTGTCCCATCGGCTCCTATGGAGATGCCGCTGCTGCTGCTCGCCCTGGGGCCATGGGCAAAGGAGCCTCAAGTCCGAGCCCAAGGGCAGCCCCCTGGCAGCGGCGTTCCCCAGCCCGGACGTGTCCTGAGGTGTCTGGCGCCAGGAGCGACGCCAGCTTACTCCGTGGCGGCAGAGCTGGTCCCGCTGGAGGCGAGGAGCCGAGCAGAGACGTGCTGTCCTGGGACAGCCTGCTCGCTCACGGGCTCCCGTTGCTGTGAGAAAGGACTCCTTGAGCTGCAAAATTTCTATTTTTAGGTCCTTGGAATAAAAACTCGATGTTCAGTGTGTCCGGCTGACAGTAAAGCACATGGTCCCACCAGTGCCCACGCAGCGGAGCTGGAGGGAGTCACCTCTTGCCTTTAGGCTGGTTTGGTGTTCAGGTTGGTTTGGATTCATGATTAGGGTGGGTTTTTTAATGTTGGCTTCTCTTTCAAAGATCGGCTTCGTCGTTGTCATTGGAGTAAAAAATAAAATAAAGTCAAATCCAACAAATAGGCCATTTTAAGTGGAATTAAAAACCTCTCCTTGCGAAAGGATGCTAGGAAATTCATCCAAGGCTAGATTAAAAAACATGGAGATATAAATATGAGATTATCTAAAATCATCAAACAGCATCATTCCTCTTGGGTTTTTAAACCAAGTTTTGCTTGGTTTGCCAACTCCTCGCTGGGCACAGCTCTCCGACGGCGTGAGCCCGCGCTGGCTCCGCTGCTCCCAAACGTACACCTTGGGTTTGTTTCCTATGGGTTGCATTTGTGGTTTTTTTGTGGTTGTTGTGTTTTGCTTCCATTTTATCTATTTACTTTTGTTTTCTTCTCCCCCACACCCAAGGAGAAAGCACCACGAAGCAACACCGGGCTCCGGTGTTGCTGAGGGTTGAGGTAAGATGGGGCCATGGCGGTCGCCTCTGTCTCAGATCCAGCGGCTGTAGGGGCCTGTCACCTTGGTGTAGGCATAGGAGGACACAGTGATGGCAGAGTTGGTGGGGATGGCCACCGCCTGCCGCGTGGGGACCGAGTCCCTCCTCTCCTTGCTGGGCGTCTCAGACGTCAACGCGCCGCCCCACTTCCGCTTCTTGGCAAAGGCTTTGGCGTCCGGCGGCAGTCCCAGACGCGCCGCCTCCTCCTGCCGGGCCCGAGCCCGCTCCGCCAGCTGCTTCACCTTGGCCTCCCACAGCGCCAGGCCATGATTGGGCTGGTTCAAGTTCTTGTGTTGGTAGAAGACAAGGGAGATGCGGGTGGGGTGGCAGCGGTTGGGTTTCTTCAGTGGGGTGGTGGCGTGGAGCTCGCGGCGGGCACACTCGATGAGGATGGAGCCGTGGGCGGGCGCCACAGCCACGCCGCCAATGTTCTCATCCAGGAAGTTGTGCTCACTGTCCGACCACTCCTCTTCCTCTTCCTCTTCCTCTTCCTCCTCCTCTTCCTCTTCCTCCTTCACCGCCTTCTCCGGCAGATCCTCCTCCAGGCCAAAGGGGTCCCACGGCTTCTCCCGGCGGGGCCCTGCCACCCCCTTCTCACCCACTGCTGCCTCCCACGGCTTCTCTGGCAGCCCTGGGCTAGGTGCCGGTGTCCTCTGCTCCTCCACCTTCACGGAGCCCCAGGGCTCCTCAGGGAAGCTGGGGAGCCCTGGCAGAGCTGAGCTGAACCCCAGTGACCCCAGCAGGCTTGGGGTGTCCGTGCCGGCCAGCGCTGTCTCCCCCAGCTTGCAGGGGCTCCACGATTTCGGCAGCAAGCCCGAGCCATGTGCCACTGCCGCCGTTGGCTCTCCCGCCAGGACGCTGGACCACTGCTTCTCTGATGGCGGCAAGCGCACGGCGGCATCGAAGGCGCTCAGCTTCTCCTGCCCACCTGAGCCCGGTGCCAGCGTGCCCCACGAGCCTTCAGCCATGTTAGTCCTCTCAGGGGAAGCTGTGCCCTGGGGCGCCTTGAAGGGGCTCCACCGCTGCTCCGGTGCCGTGCCATGCGCAGGGACGGCTGGCAGCGTTAAGCCAGTGCCAGGCACGGCTGCAGCACTGGGAAGGGGCTCGATGGCAGGCGGGGGGTCTGGAGGCTCCTGCTTGATGGGCCGGCTGTTGAAACAGTTCTGTGCAAATGACGGTGCCTCCTCGGAGCCCGAGCTAGTCCTGTGCGCCCCAGCCATTGCTGCCGCTGATTTCTGCTGGCTGGAGCAGCGGTTGGCTCGCTCGTAGGTGCGCTGGTGATGGTTTTTGCTCCGCATGCTGTGCGGGATGGGCTCGGGGAAACTGCTGTTCCCGTAGGTGTGGTTGAGGTTCTCCTGCAGCGCTGAGATGTCAGGCTTCTTCTCGTAGCTGTTGCTCACCCAGCTGGTCCCGTTCCTCTCGGGCGCCCCGTAATTGAGAAACTGCGAGGGGAACACGTGGTTGCTGGAAAAGCCATAATACCCGAAGGAGGGAAGTGCGAACTTGGAGTGAAACCCGTTCACGGAAGGCAGATTGGGCTGTGCATAGTAGGAATGGTAAGAGTAAACACTGTTCATGCTGTACGGGTCAGAGGGCCGGCAGCTGCCCAGCACCGAGTAGCTCTCCACCACCGCATTGCCGTTGTACTTGAAGGTGTTGTAATGGCTCTGGGGTTCCACCTTGATGGAAGGTTTCAGTGGCTGCGGGGGTATCCCACCTTTCAACGCCATACCTGTGGGACAGCACACACAGCCCCTGTGACCTGCCGGCCAAGGAAACCACCGGAGGGGAGCCAGGACCCCAAAACAGCTTGCCAGACTCAGAAATCCCACAGTGATGGGTCTGCCAGCCAACTGCAGAGGCTGGCATCACTTGCCACCACCTGGTGCACCAACATCGATTCACGCCTTTGGGAAAACCCAGGTGGCACAGAGATGCCATCCAGCACCACAACACAGCAGCCCAAGAAAGTCCCCAACCACATCCCCATCCCCTCACACGCTTCCTGGGTGGCTCAGGGCAGCAGGACCTCACCTCTGCCCCCGTTACCTGCATTTGGCTGGAGCGTGGGGAGCTCGAGCGCTTCCTGCTTGATCTTCTCTGGTGTCATCAGCTTCTCTTTCTGCAGCTTCTTCCTCTCGGCAGCAGCTCTCCTGGCTTCCAGCTGCCGCTGCCGGCAGGACTTGGCAGGCTCAGGCAGCTTGCGGACCTCGCGGGGGAAGGATGTGAGCACCTGGATGGCCCCGCTGCCCACCTTGGCGTTTTGGTTCTCCTCACTGCCAAACTCATCCGTGCTGGACATCTTGTAGAGGGGAAGGACGTGCAACTGCTCATCTTCAGGAATTTTCCCCACCACACGATTGTCTTCCTTTGTCAGCGTGCAGACCTGGCCAGAGCAGGTGCTGTTAGTGGGATGCTGATGGATGTGGCCCATGCTGGACAGGCCAAACCTCCCACTTCTTCCCCACACTGACATGAAGTCACACCAGCCTGGCATCCCCCCAGCCCGCTCTGGTCCCCAGCTGGTATTTGGAAACCTCCCATGGGGTTTTAGGTTGGACAAAAGTAGATGGTGGTCCCTGTCAGACTTGAGCAGCTCATGTGAGGTGTGCCCACACCAAAGACCTGGAGTCATGAGAGTGGGACAACTGGGGATGGAGCCCCTCAAACAGCAGCATCCCAAATTAGTGGGGAGCACCTCGAAAAGCCCTGCCCAGCGCCTGCTTACCACGGTGCAGCCATTGTAGAGGTTATGCTGGTCCTTGTGGGCGTGAGCACAGAAGTCCATGCACGCTGTCACCCCCGAGAACGGCCTCCCCTCCTTCAAGCCCAGCCGGCAGTCGATCGCTACATCCTCATTGGTGACCTGTGGAAGGAGGAGCTGGTTACCCAAAATCCCCCAACACCACTGCCTCACACCCATGCCAGGTGCATGGCTGCCGTTGCCAAGGGATGGGATGACCAGGACCTGGTTTTGGTAGGCTTGTGGCGCCAGCCTCTTATATAGTGGAGCAACCTCGGTGGCCAAGTCCTGAAAGCTTCTCCGGAGCAGCTCTTCCTGTGTCAGGGAAAAGAGGAGGATGTTATCCAGGGGTTTTGGCAGCAGGGATAGAACTGGGGACAGAGCCCACAGACACCACGCAGCACCTTACCCTTCCCACAATATCCACCACGGCACAAAGCATGTGGCTTAAATTCCTTGTGAGGATTTGGCTGTTTAACCTCCAGGCTCACTGTCTGTTGTGCTTTCACTCGCTCGACCAAAGAGCCCTCTGGCTCTTACCTGGGATTTCTACAGAGGCCCCATTCGTGCCACCTTTCTTTGCCTCACCTCTCTAGTCCATAAAAAACCCCACAAGGAATCTTATTTTCAGGATCCTGAAAGGAAAGGAGCTCCAAACCACCCCGCTCCACCCACATCACCCACCTCTTTGGGATTGTCTCCCACCAGCCTGAACTTGCGGGGAGTTTTGCTGCGGGCGTATTTGCAGCCATTGAAGTACATACTCCAGGAGCAGCCGAAGGAGAAGGAAGCACCACAGGTGTTGGGGTCCTTGCCTTGGCACGCACAGGTCCGGCTGCAGGGGGCATGGCAGAGAAGCGTCAGCTGCTGGTGTTGGCAGCTCTGGGAACGGGAGGGAGCCCAGCATCCCATTCCTGCATCCCATTCCCACATCCTGTTCCCACAGCCCGCTCCCACCCCGTCTCCCCAGCCCGGGGGTGGTGGTGGTGGGACTCACTCGTCATTGAGGCCGCAGCGGCGGCTGGTGGGGTTGCCGTACTTGGTGAGGGTGTCAGTGAGCTCCTGGTACAGCGTGTCCCCCAGCGTGCGGGGGATGCCCTCCCAGGCCAGGATGAGGATGATGATGACGGCGTTCTGGCAGTGGTGGCCAGCCCGGTGTCGCACCAGGCACAGCAGTTTCTCCTCTTGGTTGTGTCTGCGGATCACCTGGGAAACAGAGGGCCCAAGTCAGACGGTTCTAATAAACACCTCCCAGAGTGGGGAGAATCCCACAGGTGGGCCCCGGATGTCCTGGATGCCTTCCCGGATGTCCTGGATGCCTTCCCCAGTGCCATGTGGGGGGCAAATCTGGGCACGTTCCCATGGCTGCATTCATCCCGTGGGCTTTGGGAGGCTGGAGGGAGCTGCTGGCACTGGACACGCCATTACACAGGTGCTGAGGGTGGGAAGCCCCAAGGAGTTTCCCTGGGCATGGACACAGCTCTCACTTCCTCCTTACCAGCCACAAATCGAGCACCCCTCCCCTGCCACACAAGCAGGGGAACTCTGGGTCCCCAGGCATGGAGGGCACAAGCTCAGGGAGGCTGCAAAGGGAGACGAGAGGCACTCACCCACTTGGCAATGGGGCAGCCACGGGAGCTCTTGCCCTCCTTGCCCGTGTAGATGACCTTCTCGATGCGGATGGCCTTGCCCTTCTCGCCATACCTGTCGAGGGACAGCCATCAGCCCCACAGGCCCCATACACATGAGAGCCCCACTGGCCTTCGTGGGCACCTCAGGAGCCCCCACTCACCCTCACTAGACACCACTCACTCTCACAAGTCCCCACCCACTCTCTCANTTTTGTGTCCAACAGTGACACACTCACCCTCTAAGCCCCACTCTCCTGATAGGAGCCCACTCACCCTGACAGAACCCCATTCACTCTCTCAAGTCCCCACTCCCCTGACAAGACTCCACTCACTCTTTCAAGCCCCCACTCACTCTCAAACCCCCCTCTCTTGACAGGACCTCACTCACCCTGACAGGACCCCATTTGCTCTCTCAAGTCCCTGCTTCCCTGACAGGACCTCAGCCCCTCCTGCACTCATAGCCCCCATGCTGGGCCCCATGGTGAGGGGCTCTTACCGCTCCTCCATGAGCTCCCGGATGGAGGCCACGGTGGGCCCCGAGCCCAGGTGGGTGTAATACGGCCCCTCATCCTTCTCCACGATTTGCTCTGTGGAGACAGGAGCAGGGGACAGAGGTTTTGGAGTTTGCATCTTTGCCGGCTGCCCCAGAGGATTCCAAACACCTGAATTCCCTTAAACTGAGCACCTCATCACTAAAAATCAAGGGTTTGTTAAACAGTAACTCCTCATTCCCTGCTCTGGAAGATTCTGCCAGCACTGAAATGCTGCAGAAGAATGGACCCTCACCCATTGACAAGCATCCCTTTTTAGGACCCAACGCCCCGCCCTGAGCAGCCACAGCCCTTCCAAGCACTCTGGCAGTGACCACGGCTCCATCCAGGGAATATGCTCTGGCCACTTAAACTCTGCTGAGAGGGAGATTCAGATTCCAAACCCCCTCCTCATCCTGGACCCACTGCTCCCCACCAGCTCCCACCCAGGGCTGCCGTCTGGAACCTCACACAGGCACTAGCCCAGCCGGATGCTGCCAAAGCCATCACGGGATGATCTGGGGGCAGGAAACTATTGCTGCCTGCTTCAGGCTTTCCCAGAGGATTTAGGGATGCTCATGGGATGCCCTGAGCTGGTTGAGCCCATGTGAGGAAGGAGGTGTTGCATGGGGGACAGGCAGAAGGATAAGGGGGCTATGGGAGCAGAATCTGGGCTATGGGAGAAGAATCTGGGCTATGGGAGAAGGATTTGGGCTACAGGAACAGGATATGGGAAATGGGAGAAAGATGCTGGGGCTGCAGGAGGATCTTGAGGCTGCACGAAGACCCTGGTGCTCTAGGAGAAGGGAGCTGGAGCTACAGGAGTACACTGGGGCTATGAGAAAGGGATACTGGGGCTACTGGGAGATACTGGGGCTGCGGGAGGATCCTGAGGCTTCAGGAGAAGGATGGTGAAGCTATGGGAAAAGAGTGTTCAAAATACAGGAGAAGCATGCTGGGGCTGCTGGAGGATTCTGGAGCTTCATAAGGACACTGGAGCTACAGGAGGATCTTGGAGTTACAGGAGACGGATGCTGGAACGGCAGGAGGATCCTAGGGCTGCAAGAACAGAATCCTGGGGCTGCAAGAATAGGATCTTGGGGTTCAGGAGAAGGACGCTGGGGCTTCAGGAGAAGGACGGTGGGATACAGCCCTGCAACCAACACCCCCCTCACACAAGAAACCCCTGGGGGCTTTCAGGGCACGAAGGAGCCAGGGTGGGAAGTGATGGATGCCCCATGCAGCCCCAGGGTGCAGGATAGATCCCCACCAGCATACGGGGATGTTTCAATGCCACTGAGTGGGATGCATCCAGCACCATGGTCGGGGCTGATCTGTCTTTGCATCCCTCTGCTCTCACTGCCCTCATTTTCATTCCTGTCATGTCCAGCTGGCTGGGAGCCAGGCCGAGGAGAAAGCCAGGCTCAGCTGGGCTGCAGCTGTCCAGACAGGGATCAATACGGGACGGATGGAAAAGGCTCATTTTATTACAGCCTCCAACAGCACCCGCACACAATAAAGCACCAAGCCTGGCTCCTGCTGCATTTCTTTCTCCCACAGTTTTTCCCTGAGAAAACAGAGAAGTGGAAGGGGGAGGGGGGGGGAATCCCACCTCTCCTAGCCCCTAAACAAATCTTTTCTTGGCAAACTCCAAGACCAGGTCTGAGCAGCTTCAGAAAAGCTTTCCCTCCTCTCTATGGAGTTTGGGCTCATTCCTGCTGCCATTTACAAGCAAATAAATAAATAATCATAAGCCCCACTAATAAAGTGCAGCTTATGCTTAGCCCAGGACCGCCTCTCCCAGCAGTGAGGGGGTTGTTTTTTCAGCTGGATGCCCCAAATCATCACCCTGCCGCTCCCAGAGGAGCACACAAGTCCAGTCTAAATACTGGGGAGGGAATATCCAGCTCTCCACACCTGGATGGAGGTGGACTGGAAGGACCAGATAGGAATTGTCTAGCACTTGCTACAAAGTCTAACAAATGCCAATGCACACCAAAAAAAAGACACAAAAAAAAACAGAAATCCAAGAGTTTGGTGATTTTTCAATGCATCCCGGTGGGATTGGCCAGCGAAGAAGGCAGCGTCCCAGCAGCAAGTATTTCTCCAGTGATAAGCACAAGCATCAAGCCAAAGTTTAGGTTACTCAAAGCAACCTGAACCAACTAATTTGGCTGAAAATACCAGGAATAATCAGGTGAGAGGGAGTTTAGGTGGATGTTGGCACCGGGGCCACCATGGATTCATGGGATTCAGTTGGTTAAGGTCAAATAAAAGGAAAACCCAATGATCCTTTGGTTTTGCTGCTCGTCCAACCCCCCCCTGCACCCAGCACAGCCAGCGGCATCAGTGCCACCCCCACAGTGATGCAAGCAGGCACTTGGGAGTTCCATCCAACCATAAAAATAAGAGAGAAGAAGAGAAAGCAAAAGGGAGCTCCACAGCACTGGGGTTTCACCACGTGAGTGCCTTACCTCCCCAGAAATCAGGGCTTTGCTGGCCCCATGGCTTTGCTCTATTATCTACCCAGGTCAATCCCACCCTGCAAAGCCACATCCTCAGTCTGCCACCTCCTCACCACCCCCCAGCACAGCTTCTCGCTCACCAACACAGTCACAGGTGGGGAATTCTGCCTGTGCCCTCTTGGCCGGGGTGTCCAGGAGGCTCTTGGTTGGCGTGTCCAGGTATTTCAGCGGAGACTCCAAAAAGCCGCTCAGGGTCGGCGTCAGCGGCACCTCATCCTTGGTGGGTGTTCTGTCGACATTGTCCACGTCTGGGTTTTGGCTTTCCTCAGAGTAAAAACACGTGGTAGACACCACGGTGATAGCACCAGAAGACTCGATTTTGATCTGTTTCGGGGAGCGGGCAGTGAAGGGTGGCTCTGACATCAGCCCTTTCCCTGGAGAGACGCTTTTTGGTCTGGCTTGGAGAACGCTGCTCGGAGCCGGGGCGGTGGCGGTGGTGGCGGGGGACCCTTGCGGAGCTGGTGCTGGCCCCCCTGGCAGCTCGGCAGTCGCAGGGGTGAGAGGGGCAGGCGTCTCAGGGGGCGGCAGGTTGAAATTCTCCCCAAATTCAGCTTCAAATTGTCGGATGAGCTCTTCCAACTTGTCATCCACCATGATGGGAGCTGAGGTGGCCGGTGGGGGGGCAGCCGGTGCTTCCTCCGAGCCAGTCAAGCCCGCCGGCGCCAAGTGAATTTGGGGCCCCCCCCCGGGGGCACCCCTTTCCTGAGAGTTGGAAGCCGGCGGGACGCCGTCCAGGGGATTTGGTGGCGGGGGGCATGCAGCGGGCAGGGGTAGTGCAAGAGACCTGTGTGGGAAGGCTGGCGGCGGTTCTGTTTGCATCTCTTCGGCGGGGGATTCGGTGAGGGGTTCAGCAGGCACCCGAAACCCCTCCAGGCTGATCTGCCAGAGGGGCGGGAAGAGCGGCTGCGAGTCCTTCTGCTTCGCCTTCTTGATCTGCACTTGCTTGCGGAGAGGTTTGGCTGGAGGGGGCTTTTCAGGCGGTGTTTTCTTCTTCTTCTCTTTGGGCTGCTTTTCGAAGGGCTTGGGGGGCGCGGCTGGGGCGCTGGGAGTCCACCAGCTGCTTGGCCGGTCTTGGGGGGCTGCCACTGCCGCCATATTTTGCTCGAGGAAGAGGCTGCGCTTGTGGTGGAGATGCTGCTGCAGGACCAGCTGCGTCTTCTTGTGCAGGTCAGGCTCTGGTGGTGCTGGTGGCAAGCAGGGGCCGCCCGGTGCTTCTTTGCTGGGCGCTTGCTCAGGGGGTTCTGTTTTCGGGGCTGTCACTTTGCCAGCTGTCAATTCGGGTCTCTTGAAAGCTGCCTTGATGTAGTCATCAGCATTACCCAGCAGCTGCTCCAGCTCTGCCATGGGGTCTCCAGCCCCTGCTGCCCCCTCAGCCTCCAGCCCCCAAGTGGCTGCGAAGTTCCCCCGCGGAGGTGCCACGCTGAAAAATGGCTCAGGTGCTGCTCCCGGCTCCGGTGGGTAACGGGGCTTGTCCCCTCCCTGCCACGTGGCCCCTGGCGGGCCGAGGGGGCTGAGACCGAAGGGGATGGCAGGGGGTGGCGGCGGCGGCGGCAGTGGCGGGGGCTGCCCATCGCCCACAGGCTGGGGCAGAGCAGCTGAGAGCTGTGTGAGGGCTTCAATGGCTATGGCGGTCTGCAGGCTGATGTTCTTCTCCTTGGCGATGGTCAACGCACTCTGGGAAAAGGGGAGGCCATCGGGTGGGCATGGCTCGGCAGCCTCAGGCACCGGCTGGGGGTCAATAGCACCTTCTGGGGGAGGTGGTGGGGGGATTGTGGCAGCACGGGGCCGCGGTGACGCCAGCTCTTCTCCGAGAGCCGTCTTGATCTTCTGCTCCAGCCATTCCAGGTAGTCAGGGCACTCGGGGCCATCGCAGTTGCAGTTGGGGGGCTTCACACCGTGCTTGGCCAAAGCCAGGGCAGCCTTGAGGGCATGCAGGTCCTCTCCCCGTGGCACCCCATCTGCTGTGCCTAGCCTGCCTCGGCTCATCTCTGAGTCAAACTTCTCGTACAGCAGCGACGGCGACCCTGGCGGTGGGAGCCGGTAGGAGGAAACAGCTTCTGCCACCGCTGAAAAGGCCACCAGGTTCCGGACGTCTTCCAAGTGGGCTTTGCCAGTGGTGGGCGGCTGGCCTGGTGACCACCCGCTGGGCTCCATCAGCACGGTACCCCCCGCCTCCGGCCGGCCCCCATTCACCAGGCTGAGCCCGCTGCCCTCGCTCAGCCGCCTTTCTTCCACATAATTAATTGGCCCTTCTTCCATTTGGCTTCTGCTGGGTCCATCAACAGTGTTGCCCGCTGAACCTGTCTGTTAGGAGAGAGAGAGAAGAGCATTCCCACGTGCCATCGCCCCCAACCTTATTTCTTCCCTCTGTTTCCTTTAATCCCCCTTTCCCTATCTCTTTTTCTGACCGGAGGGGGGGGGAAATGAAGATGCAGATGAGCCACGCGAGAAATCGATCACCACCAGCAAAGCCACGCGGGTCCTGCCCGGCTGAGTGAGGAGCAGCTCGGTTCGGAAGGCGGCTGCTTTCCACCGCACTGGCCCGGTGCCACCCACGTCCCCACCCCACCACCCGCTTTCGAAATTGCTCACAGGACCGTTCGGGATTTCCATCACCCGCTGAGGGCGACACGCACGCAGCGGGACAGGGAGGGCATCCCTGCCTGCAGTGACACAGTTTGCCTCCAGTGAAGGAAGCAGCACAAGGAGGAGAGGGGGGTTTTTGGAGCTGTGCCAGGAGCAAACATCCTGGCTGGGAGCAGCCATCCTTCGCTGGGGGCCGCGGCACAGCAGGAAGCCGCCGAGTTGGCTACACTGGTGCAAGGAGCTGCTTTCACCTCAAATAACCCCGGTGTCTGTATCAACGCGGCTGGCCAGGCCCCCGGCAGCGCTGAGCAGCAGTGCTGGCAGCACCGGTGGCGTGTGAGGGACCCAACAAACCCACCCAGCCACGCCAACACCAGGTGGTGGCACCCAGGGAGCCCAACACTCCAGGATCTGGGCTGGACACTCTGATTAGACCCTCCAAGGGGTTCTGCCAGGGATAGATGGGGTCTTTCTGTTTTCCGTGGTGCTGTCCCACCTCGGCAGTGGGGATTTTGGTGTTGGGCACTGGCAGTGAATTGAGCCGTTTGCCAATAAACAGGGAGCTTCCGGCAAGCTAAAAATACAGCAAAGCTCACTGGAAAAACCATGCCAAAGCAAGCAGAGGCTGTGGGCAGAGTTTCCTGCCTCTGGACGGTGCCGGCAGCGGCTCGTGGGAAGGATCAGCAGCTCAGAATCATGGGGAGACCCGAAAGTTACAGCTCCTGCTTCAAGTTAAGCCGATGTTCAAAGTGTGTGGCTGTTTTAACCCTTCAGGCACCACAGCTTCCACACAGAGTGCTTCACCCTTCGCGGTGAGAGCGTGAGCAGAGCCACGTTGGAAAGATAAGAACGCTACACTGGAGAGATAAGAACGCTGCTGACTCTGGCGAAACCTCGCAGGAACCACTCCCAGCACGACTCCTTCCAAAAAACCCCTTTTCCCCAGCAGTGAAAACCCCCATGGGAGCACAGTGCTGGCGTGGATCACTCCGGCTCCACTCCGGCATCACCCCGATGCTGCCCTGGGTTTTTAGAGGGGCTCTGGTGCCTTCGGGGCATCCGCGGAGCTGCGAGCGATGGGACAGGTCCGGCAGGTCTGGGGAGAAAGCGCTTCTCCCGCAGCCCGAGCAGGGTGGGGACAGCACGCCTCTGCTCTCCTTTGCAAACCCAGCAAGGAACAGCCTCGCCCGTCCTTCCTATGCCGTCATCTTCCTCCTTCTCCTCCTCCTCCTGCCCAGCTAAAGGGGATTTTCCCAAGTGCCAGGGAGATAAACGCCCGGAGCCCCCTGCTCAAGGGCTCGGGGTGGGGGGACACGCTGGTGCCCTGAAGCGTCGCGGTGGTGATGCCAGCCCAGAGAAATGATGGCAAACCTGTTTTGCTCTGGGTGGGGAGCAGCCTCAAGGGTTTCTCCAGGAAAGGGAAAGGGCAGGAGAAGCTCCAAAAATCAGCCGCAGGGCTAGGGAGGCACCTTGGGCTGCTCCATCCCATAAACTGGGTTATGGAACCGGGCTGGGAATATAGGAAAATAGTCCATCATGTGAACTAAGGGAAGGACCAAACATCCCCTGCTACTCCTAAAGGGTTAACCTGAAAGCCACAATCTTCCCCAAATCAGTGGAGGAAAAAAACTTCACACACACACATATAGAGATAGATAGATCGATCGACTGATCGATCAATCAATCGATAGATTGATAGACAGATAGATAAAACAACATTTTTTCCTGGCTCTCCCATCCAGCTCCTTTTGTTCCTGGCCCTGTTGGCTGGGAGATGGAAAGACCTCACAGCTTCTCCCCAAAAATTGATCCCCCTCCCCACCCCGACACACTCTGGCTGCATCCACAGCAATCCCCCCTCCCTGCCGTCGGCGCCAATTCCTCCGCCCTCAGCCTATTTTCCTCGGAAAAAGTGCTGCCTGCCCAAAACTCCTGAATCTCCTTCCATTCACACGGGAAAGGATAAAAGCTGGAAAGGGGAGGCAGAGGGGGAGGGGATTAAATAAACTAAAATAAAGAAAAACCAAGTGATATGGTTTGGGTTAACTCAGCTGCTCCTACACATCCCCTTCTGCATCCTCTGGGCACTATAAAAGAGGAGAAAATCCCCATGAAGACAAAAACTTTTTTTTTTTAATCAGTTTTTCTCCTATTTTTTAATTTTTTAAAAAAATTTGCCTCCCCCCGGTTTAAATGCCTTAAACAGAGGGAAGGGAAGGAAAGGAAGAAAAAAAAAATAACCACACAGCCTGAGCCGAGCTTGGAGCGTTTCCAGCCTGGGCTGCGCTCCCTGGGAATAGTCCGGAGCCGTTTATAACGCAGCGAGCGCTGGGGAGCGCGCCGAGGGCACGGTGCCGGGTTCGGGGACGCCTCTGGCCGAGCGGCACTTACGTGTGGAGGGGTGAGAGGGGAGGCCGCGGGCGGCGGCGGGACCGTCCGGGGAGCAAAGACCGAGCGGGCCGGCGGGAGCCCCGGCCCTCCCCGCCCCCTGCCAAACCAGCTGCAGGAGCCATTAGGGCCGGCGCCGCGCGCACGTACAGACCGGCCGGCGGCGGACGGACGGAGGGACGGATGGATGGATGGACGGACGGACGGATGGATGGCGGAGGCCCCACGCCGGCCCCGCCACCCGCCGGCCTTTGCCGGGCCCCGAGAGCCGTCTCGACCCCCACGGGGACCACGGGGGATCCCGGCGGGGAGGGACGGCCACAGCTCCGGCTGCTGCGGCAGGAGCAGCGGCCCTTAGAGATCCCTCTGCCCTAGAGATCCCACTGCCATACAGATCCCTTTGCCCTATAGATCCCCATGCCCTACAGATCCTGCTGTCCTATAAGTCCCACTCCCCTATAGATCCAATTGCCCCACAGATCCCAGTGCTCTAAAAGTCTTGCTATCCCAGAGGTCCTGCTCCTCTACAGATCTTATTGTCCCACAGATCCCAATGTCCTGTAGGTCCTGCTTCCCTATAGACCCATATATCCAGCAATCCTATATATCCACCCATCCTATATAACCTATACAACAAAGAACCTGTATATCCAGCAAACACATCCAGCAGCCCTATATAATTAGCAATCTCTTACACCTCCACCAGCCTGCATATCTAGCAGCTTATACATTCAGCACCCTAAATATTCCACAATCCCAACAACCCTAAACACTCAGCAATGCTAAATATCCAAGTCCTGTATACCCATGCATGGGGCCTACACATCCAACAATCCTGTATGGCCAGCAATCCATATATCCAGCAACTCTACAAATTCAGCCATCAGCCCTATAAAATCTGCAATCTTATCCAGCAATCCAGGAACCCAATATATCCAGCAGCACAGATATTCCATATTCCTGTATATCCACCAATCTTAAACAACCAGCAACCCTAAATTTCTGGGTCCTATATACCCAGAAACTCTATATATCCTATAGTAATGTATACATCCAACAGCCCTATATGGCCAGGAACCTGGCTATTCCACAGTCCTCTACATCCAAATCCCAAAGCAGCCTCAAAAACCAGGCACAAACTGGGTCCCCAGTGTGACAGACAGACACTCCATCCATCCATCCATCCATCCATCCATCCATCCATCCATCCATCCATCCTCCTTCCAGATTGATTCCCCCTTTATTTTTCTCCTTTTTCACTTTTTCAAATTATTCCTTTCAACCCTTTGCCAGTACAAAAAACAAACACACCCAAAGCCATCAGAGAAACAGATTTTAAATCCCTTGTCCTCCCAAAAAAAACTGGTTCCCCACACCAGGACCCCAAAGATTCCCCCAAAATAAATATTTTGGGAGTTTGTTAAATCCCTCAGGAGGAGCCAAACAGGTCAGGAGCTGCAGAGAACAGAGTAACTTGGCACACACAGAGCAGACGCTTGATGCCATCCCACTGCAAAAACCACACAATTTGAATAAAAGTGGAGGATTTGGGGGCCAAAGGAACGTAGAAGAAGTTCGGTGGGAATGCTGAGCCCTTCTCAGCAGCACCGGGGTGGCTGTGGGGGCTCCGTGTGCTGGGGCTGTGGCGAGGGCACGGCCGGGAGCCACCAAGGTCAGCAGGAGCCGCTGCCAGCCGGCGGCACGGGCCAGCCAAGAGAGAGCTTGGCTGCCGGCCCCGCTCCAGTGGAGCCCGGCCAGCCCCAGCACTCGGATTGTGGTTTTCCTCCTCTGGCAACAACCCCGGGGATCCTCCGTTGGGATGGTGGCTTGGGGGCACCGCCGGGGGAAGCCCTGAGCATCCCTGAGCACTGGAGACCCTGTAATAACAACCCGCTCAGCTGGTGCCACCAAATGGTTGTGCCAGGGACAGGAATAATGCTGGAATCACACACATTCCCACCAGGACTGATGGTCCTGGGGAGCACCGTTCTGTACCTCCAGACCCCAAGAGATGGGAAACCCCTTCCCAGTCCCAATCCACCCCCACAGTCCCCAGCTGCCAGCGGGAGGCAGGCCACAGAGGAGCAGATGACCTATATCCAATTCGATGCCCCTGAAAAGGGAAATCCCAGGAAATCTGGGAAGGCCAAATGCTGATTCAGGGCTGTGAGAGCCCCCAGTTCCGCCCCAGCTCCCCCTGGCTGGGGTACCCTCGGCTCCGGCTCACAACCCCGCTGCCTCCCGCCGCCACGGGTGGCCATGGCTGCCTCTCCCGCCTTGTTTTCCAAGCTGTTTCCATGGCCCCGGCTGACCCCAGCGCTGGGGCTGAGCTGCTCACTCCTGTCCTCATTTAGCCCAGAGAAAAGCCAGACTAAAAGTGATGCTGAGGGAGCTGAGCCGATTTACGCTGAGGGAAGCCCAGCTCTGCTTTAGTCCAGTCCCAGCAGCCCTTTTAGGGACCCCCATGGCCACAACCCCTCTCTGGACAGTGCTGGAGTAACCATTCCACCTCCTTTTCCTCCTCCTTTGGGGTATGATGAGCCGGTCAAGTGTGATATAGTCCCAGTCCCAGCTCCTGCACCAGCATCCCACAAGTACCAGGGGCTTCCAAGGGAGATTCCCAAATTTTTTCAAGGTGGAAGAGGAAAAGTATTTTCCCTTTTGGAAGGGCTGCTTGAGTGGGGATGTTTGGGATCAGGATGGTTGGAGAATGGATGCTCAGGGTGGGAATACTCAAGAGTGGGGATGCTTGGGGTTGGGGCGTTTGGGGCAAGGATTCTTGGGATCAGGAATGCTCAGCAAGGGGATGTTCGAAGCAGGAATGCTCGGTGAAGGCTTGGGGTTGGAATGTTTGGAGGGGGGATGATCGGAGTGAAGATGCTTGGGGTCAGCACACTCGGGGCAGGAACACTTGGAGCAGGGACACCTGGGGCAGGGACATCTGGGACAGAGACATTTGGGGCAGGGACACTCAGAGCAGGGACACTGGGGCAGGGACATTTGGAGCAGGGACATTTGGAGCAGGGACACTCGGGGCACGGACCCTCGGCG
>WBMY01001060.1:130122-150506 GCA_013397315.1 Donacobius atricapilla | reverse complement strand
CCCCGCCGCTCGCTGTGTCCCCCGTGTCCCCCCCGGTACCGATGTTCCCCTCCAGGGCCAGGCGCAGGGCGGCCCCGGACCGCCCCATCCCGCCACNGGCCAAGGACATCAACGTGGGGTTGGGGTCACCAAAACACATTGGGGTCTCCAACAGGGGGTTGGGGTCAAGGGGGGCCAAGGGCATGGCAATGTGGTCGAGGTCCCCTACGTGGGATTGGGGTCACCAGCTCAGGGTCGGGGGCATTGAAATGGGGTTGGAGGCTTCCCCTGAGGGTGGCATCAATATGGGTTTGGGGACACCATTGTGAGGCTGAGGGTCTCAATGGCTGGAGGCATCAGCAAAGGGTCAGGGGCACCAACCCAGCATTAGGGTCACCAGCATGGGGTCGAGGACATTGCCATGGGGTTGGGGGCATCCAGGCAGAGTCAAGGGCATCAGCAGGACATGGGCACCAACATGAGGTCAGGACTCCCCCACATCACCCTGAGTCCCCCCCAGCCCCTGCCACCCCCAGATCTCCCAGGAAAGGTGCAGAGCCTGGAGAAAAGGCTTTTTAATGCGCAGTGGGCAGTGGGGAGGAGCTGCAGGGCCTGAGGAGGAGTGGGACACCCCAGCCTGGGCACAGAGGGCCCCCACGGGGCAGGGAAGGGGCTTAGAAGCATTTTCGGTGGACGATGGAGGGTCCGGCCTCGTCGTACTCGGGTTTGCTGATCCACATCTGCTGGAAGGTGGAGAGGGAGGCCAGGATGGAGCCGCCGATCCACACCGAGTACTTCCGCTCTGGCGGGGCGATGATCTGCGGAGACATCAGCCTGTAGGATCGACCCTCAAACCCACACCAGGAGAGGGTTTGGGGTGCTGGTGGCCACAGTTTGGTCACCCAACACCTACTTTGATCTTCATGGTGCTGGGAGCCAGCGCGGTGATCTCCTTCTGCATGCGGTCGGCGATGCCGGGGTACATGGTGGTGCCCCCCGACAGGACGTTGTTGGCGTAGAGGTCCTTGCGGATGTCGATATCGCACTTCATGATGGAGTTGTAGGTTGTCTCATGGATCCCAGCAGACTCCATGCCTGGGGTGGGAGGGGGCTGTCACCTCCCCACCCCTGGCCCAAGCCTCCTCGGGGCTCCCCAAAAGGGGCACCTGTGGGTCTGTCCCACCATTTGTGGTGCAAAGGGCTTGGGGGAGCCCCAAAACACCTCCACGGGGCACCCACGGGAGCTGGCCAATTCCAAAGAGCCAGTTTTTGTTTGCCTGCTGGTGAGGATGGGGCAACCACTCGCAGGGAGAACTGGGGTTGGGCTCACCCATGAAGGAGGGCTGGAACAGGGTCTGGGGGCTCTGGGGGTGGACTCAATGAAGGAGAGCTGGAACAGGACCTGGGGGCACTGGGGGTGGGCTCACCGATGAAGGAGGGCTGGAACAGGGTCTCAGGGCAGCGGAAGCGTTCGTTGCCGATGGTGATGACCTGTCCGTCAGGGAGCTCGTAGCTTTTCTCCAGCGAGGAGGAGGAGGCAGCCGTGGCCATCTCGTTCTCGAAGTCCAGGGCCACGTAGCAGAGCTTCTCCTTGATGTCACGCACGATTTCCCGCTCGGCTGCAGGACACAATGGTGGGAGAGGCTCAAGCTGGCGGCACCATGGTGGCACCGCGGGGTCCCCGGCCCCCACCCCACCTCCCCAGCCCCGTACCAGTGGTGACGAAGGAGTAGCCCCTCTCGGTGAGGATCTTCATGAGGTAGTCAGTGAGGTCACGGCCAGCCAGGTCGAGACGCATGATGGCATGGGGTAGGGCGTAGCCCTCGTAGATGGGCACGTTGTGGGTGACGCCATCCCCAGAGTCCAGGACGATGCCTGGAACAGGGGAGAAGGTGAGGGGGGACGCTCCAGGCTGCCTTGGTCCCTGTCACCAATGGTCCCCTACTCACCAGTGGTGCGGCCAGAGGCGTAGAGGGAGAGCACGGCTTGGATAGCGACATACATGGCAGGGACGTTGAAGGTTTCAAACATGATCTGGGAGGAAAAAGGAAAAGGGCAGAGGGTTAGGGGTGGGCACGGGGGTCTCCAGCACACCCCACCCCAACCCCTGTGGGCTGTGCCTTCCTGGGGTCAGGGCATTGCATGGAAAAACACATGGATTGTCGCAGTGCATGGAAAAACAGGTGGATGGTGGCGTTGCACGGACAGGAGGGGCAGTGCATGGCACAGAGGAGGACAGGGACCGCTGACCACTCTGGGAAACACTTGGGTCATGGGAAAACGTGGGTGAAGGGGTGGAACAGAAATGTGAGCCACCACATCGCACAGAGCCAGGCGGGGCCGTGCATGGAGTGGGGAACACGTGGTGGGACAAATCCTGCAGGAGCTGCTGAGAGACCTCTGGGGCCATCAGGCATGGGAACTTCCCACCGAGATCTCTGCCCTTATCCTGCACCCCACCCCTCACTCACCCACCCCACAAAACCCCCGAATCCCCCAGCCCTTCCTGTGGTTTTGGAGGGTCCAGCCCCATCCGCAGGGGTCCTGCAGTGCCATACCTGGGTCATCTTCTCCCGGTTGGCCTTGGGGTTGAGGGGTGCCTCGGTGAGCAGGGTTGGGTGCTCCTCAGGGGCCACACGCAGCTCATTGTAGAAGGAGTGGTGCCAGATCTAAGGCGGGCAAAGAATTGGGATCTCACCCCAAAGTGAAGGCAGGGCTGACACCCACTCCCTGCCCCAGGAGGGTCTCACCTTCTCCATGTCGTCCCAGTTGGTGACGATGCCGTGCTCGATGGGGTACTTGAGGGTGAGGATGCCCCTCTTGCTCTGCGCCTCGTCCCCCACGTAGCTGTCCTTCTGCCCCATGCCCACCATGACACCCTAATGCCGGCGAGAGAGGCCTCGTTAGCCACGTTTTGGTGATTAGAGGAGGGCGGGGGCTGCCCCAGCCCCCCTGGTACCCACCTGGTGCCGGGGCCGCCCCACAATGGAGGGGAAGACGGCACGAGGGGCATCGTCGCCAGCAAAGCCGGCCTTGCAGAGGCCGGAGCCATTGTCGCACACCAGGGCAGTGGTTTCCTCGTCACACATGGTGGAGCAGGCAGTGTTTGGTGCTCAGGGGGACCTGGGGGAAAAGCTGGCAAGGGGGGAAAGCTGTGTTAAAGAGCAGGTGAGGGACAGGGTTTGTCCCGCACCACCACGTCCAGCTCTGGGGTCAGAAGAGTTGGAGTCCTCGGGGATGGGCAGCTCTGCAAAATCCTCTGTGGGCCATGCCCAGGGATGGTCTGACCCCAATGTGGCGATGCTGGGAGGGGATGATGCTCATTTCCCATGGGTGCTGCTCCATGCTGGTGCTGCTCCTCCATCCTTCTCCAGCAGCCGCCCAAAATCAGTGCCAAAGCCTCCTGCCTACGCTCCGTGGGGAGCTCTGGCGCTGCCATGCCCAGCTGGCACCTCCCAAAAGCAGGCAGGGGGGTGCCAGGTGATGCCCTCTCATCCGCTTCTGTCTCAGCAGCCTTTTGCTGCTCTGACCTTGCATCCAGTTCCAAAAACGGGAAAAAAAGAACTGCCCTTCCCAGGGGGTGCCCCCTGTGCCAGAGGATGAGCTCCTGAATCCAGAGGGAAACTGGGAAACTGTTGCTTGGAGCCCAAAAAGCAAAAAAACACCCCAAATCACAGGGATTTCTGCAAGAGCACAGCCTGCTTTGGCCTCAGCCCATCTCTCATCACCCCCAGCAAAGCCCCCAGCTGTGGGGTCGTGCCGAGGTTGGCATCCCCTCTGTGCCAGGCAAACCCAGCTGGGGCCACCCCATAAATGCTGGGGCACCCTGGAAACCCCCTCGGGGTGTTTTTCCTGCCTATGCTCCTCCAAGGAAGAAGGGAAGCAGGGCTGGGCAGGGCAGTACTCACCACAGAGGCGAGAGCTCCTTTCCTCTGGGACCGAGCCCTGAGGAGCCGTGGGTATAAATACCAGCGAGCCTGAGGAACCTCAGAGGCGGATCCTCTCTAAACAAAGACCCTAAATAGGCTCAGTGATGGTGTGTTGGCCATATGGCCATATAAGGTGTTTTATTTCATTAAATTGACCTTGGGCTGGTGGTAGGACTCAGCAGGGTTAATTATTGCAGGAAAATGTATGGTAGGGATGCTTGGGAGGCAACGGCCCCGTTGTGAGGCCGTTCCTTTTATGCTCTGCTCCGATAAACAAGTGAGACACAAGTCCTTATAAGCGACGGGCTGGGAAAAAGGAGGTGGAAGTGGCTCCAGTTGCTGGGGAGCACGGGTGGAAACCCCACCCGGGTGGAGGTGGGTGTAGGGGCTCTGCCATGGGGACACCCCGGAGCCGGGATGGGAATGTGGCGTGGCTGAGACGCTGGAGATGCGCAGGGTTGGTGCATCACCTCCTCCCAGCCTCGGTTCCCCCGACATCCCTGGCATCCAGCACTTCTCGGATGCCTCTCCCTGTGGTTTTCTCTCTCCGCCCCCATTTTTGGCTTTTGGTATCCCAAAGCCCCTCGTGCCCCAAATCCTCAGCCTGAGCCAGGAATTGTGGGTCCAAATCCTGACCCTGCACTGAGGGCAAGCCTAGTTCTGAGCCCTCCTGGGAGGATTTTGGAGGTGAGATGAGCTCAGAACCCCCAAGGGATATGGTGCGTGCTGTCCTCGAGACCCCCTGCCTGGACACAGCCCAGGGGGGCTGGGGTCACCCCCAGCCCTGCGACCCAACCTTGGCAGTGGGAGTGGAGCTGCAGAGGCCCCTGGCCCTGGCAGAGGCCAACCAGCAGCTCCCAAACTCAGGGCTGCCTTTTTAAGGACAACGGTCCCACATCACGGAGTCTCCCAGAGCACCTGGAGGAGGCAGCAGAGATACCTCGGAGTCACCCCCCGGAGCTAGGGGGGCTTGAGGGAAACTGAGGCACAGGCGAGGGCTGACCCTGAGCTGTGCCCGGGGCAGGAACATCCCAGCAATGGAGCAGAGACAAGAAGCTGCAGGGTGCCACCACAGGCAAGGGACCCAAAGGTCCTGGTGTCCCCCATGATTCCAGAGGGAGGGAATGGGCTCTGGGCTGTCACCCCCCAGAGCAGGAGAGGGCCATGGTGTCCCCCCAACACGGCCGGTCCATTCACAGCTCCAGCGTCCCCCAGGGATGGCTCTGCCAGGCTGTTCCTTTTCCCTGTCAAACAGCTCACAGGGGCTGGATTTGTCCCCAGCCCTGCACTTGGTGTCCCCGCCACAGCCCAGCCCCGGGGTCCAGCTGCCACCCCACACCCCAGCCTGGCTGGGTCCCCGCCAAACATGAAGTCACCGATGGGAAGGCTGCCATATATGACATGCTGCAAAAAACCCCCTTTAAAATAAATGATTCCCCGAACCCAGCAGAGTGGGAGTGGGAAAAGGGGGTTGATGGAGCCAACAGCTGCAGAGCCCTGTGTGGAGAGAGCACGGCAGTGCCAGGAGTCGCACGGAACCGGTGGCAGGACCCCATCCCAACCGAGGCAGGGGGACATTCCCAAACCCCAGAGACATCTCTGAACCCTGGGTTGGTCCCAGCAACCCCAGGCCCGCCTCGGCAGCTCCAGAACTCATCAATCTCGCTGGGGACGGGTCAGCTCCGGGCTGCCCCCATCCCTGGGGGATCCCCGAGCATCCCGGCTGCGGCGGGGCTGCAGCAGGGCCGGCGGCAGAGCAGCCCCGAGCGGGAGCCCACGCGCAGCCTAAAAAGGAAAGGTTTGGCCCCTGCAGCCAATCCAGCCGCCGGCGGGCCCGGGATGCTCGCAGGAACGCCAGGCATCCCACGGCACAGGCGAGGCCGGCAGCGGCGTGGGACGAGGACGGGGCGATCCCTGCCTGGCCGCTGCGTTTCCAAACTGCCAGCGCCGGCCCAGCCCTCGGCACCTCCCTCGGGGGGAATGTTCACGCCTGGAACCTCTCGAGATGCTGCTGAGGATGGGCAAACCCGTGAAAAGAGGCATCTAGATCCGTTCCCTTTGCTGAGGTGGAGATAAGCATTGCTCCCTGCCTGCGGGAACCCGCCCCAAAACACAGCCCACAGTGTTGCAGCCAATAAGTAATTCCTGCAGAGTATAGTTTATGCTTTGGTTCAGCTCCTCCCAAATCCAACCTAATTTTGAGTGGTTTTAAGGTGTGACAGTCACATCTGGCACAGCTGGAAAGCCAGGGTGGGTTCATGGGATGTTGCCATTCACTGACACGCAAAGCGAGGACTCAGGGACTTGGGGTGAAAAAATTTGATGACAAAGCTGGGAGCTCAGAGAGCAGTGCTGGGAGGGAGGCAGCAGCTGGGCCCTGACCTGAGGAACTCCCTGCTCCAAGGAACGTGGAAAATTCCCTGGAAAGGTTTATCAGTCACTGGGACAACACAGAAGTGGTGATGTGCCACCAGCTCCTCTCCTGGAGCCAGCTCACACCTGAGACCTGCAGGGATGCGGAGCTGCAATAAATCCCTTGGGATATTCCCCACAGACTTGAAGGAATTGCTGCTTTGCAAGATATGATTTTCCACTCTGTGTCCCCATGCTGCTTTGGGGGAGCCCTTGGGGTGAGGAGCTGTGGAGAGCTGCGGGATGAACAATCCTACGAGGAAATTCCAACCCTCTCCCAAGCATGGTTTAAATTAATTAGGGCTGAAAACTGAGTTCTCAGAGATGCCCCAAAGGCCCCTCACTCCCCTCCCACCCCTGGGGCCAGCCTGTTCCCAAAAGTGACTCAGGAGAGGCTGGGAGCAGCACTTGTCACGCAGGGGCTGCCGCAAACACCGCAACTCCCAAAGAAACGGATTCCTCCCCCCACTCCGAGGCAGACCCCACCCCACAGAGAGAGCTCAAAGAAGACGAGGCCCACCACGGATAATCCCATCCATGTGTGTCAAAGGGAAAGCCACAGGGTGCTGGCTGTACAAGCACACGACACCAGGACAGGGATGTTTGCATGCCAGGTGGGAAGGCTGCGCCGGCCCCTTCCCGCCCCCGCACGGCCATGTGCCGACCATCCCAACCTGCTGCGGGATGTGGGGATGTGGAGGACGCCCGGCCCTCAGCACAGCTGCCTTCCACCTTGGAATACTGCTGCTTCCCTCCCCCCGAGGGCGGGGGCTCGGCCTGGAGCACGGGGAAGGAAAATTTCGGCTTGGCACCCAACTAAAGCACCTCGAGGAGGGTCCCACACAACAGGGACATCACAGAGCACTTGGATTTGGCAAGGACAGGCTTCCTGCTGCTCTGGGATGTGCAGAGGCAATCAGGCACAGGAATCTGGGAGGATGGAAGCGGTTAAAGCTGCTGGAATTCCATCTTGGAGTAGCGATGGCCGCCAGGAGACCAAGCTCCTCCATGGTAACACCAGGGCATCCCCCAGCCAGGAAAAGGGATGAAGTGCCCAGACATACCTAAACACTGCTGGGATGCAACACAGGGCCACATCCAGGGATCTTCAGCCCTGAAATGCTGGAAGAGGGATCCCAAAGGAGGTTGGGCCCTCTTCCCTCCCCAGGCAGACCTGAGTACCAGGAAGCAGCACTGAGCTTGTGCGGGGGTCAGGGGGTCAGGAAGGTTTGATTTTAAACTGTAGGAAAAATTTATCTGCTCCTGGAAGCTGTGCTGAGACTGAGCAGCCCGGAACGGGGGACAAAACAGGGCTTAAACTGGGTTAAAAGTCCCAAAAGCACTTGAAGAGGTTTCCACACCTCAGGGTCGCAGCAAGTCACAGGGAACCTCCCCAGGAGGTTGTTCAGGCCGTGGATTAGAGTTGAACAACTGCTTTAGTGTTGGCTTCTGTCTCTGAGCTCCCAGCTGGCTTCTCTCCACACTGGGAGCCCCTGCCAGCCCCATGCCAGGCACTGAGGTTCCAGGGGCTCCCACTGAGGGCAGGGATCTGATTCCACCGTGGGGGAGGGAGGGGAGGGATCACTACACGGTAGAAATCGTCTGCTACAGGAGAAGGAAACCAATTCCCTATGCCTAAAGGAAGGTGGGTGGCTCCTGTGAAGGAACAAGGCAAGAGGCTTTATCGGAGATCGATCAGCATCACATCTCTCTCCACTATTGACACGTGATTGCAGGTCTGGAAGAGAGGAGAAGAGGGGACAGGGGGTTATTCAGATGTTCCCACAGCTCAGGTGAGTCTCCTCTACCTCCTGGCATAACCTGCAGCCAGTGCCAGAACAGCCCTTGGGTCCAGCTCCTTGGATCACCCCAACTGCTGGCTCTGCCCAGTGCCACACAGCGACCACGGCAGGTCCCAAACACAAATCCCCCCCTCAAACACCCCTAGGCTGCTGCCTGGCCCTGCCCCTACAGCCAGGAGCTCTGTATCGCACTCCCAACACCTGGAAAATCTTGTGAGGGTCCTGCACCTCCACTCTGGGAACTGGAGAGTAGCCAGGCTGAGCCTCCTGGTCACAGCCCAGCACCTCAACAAGGATTTAATTCAAGAGCAGTGTCGAACACACAAACTTCCCTCCCCATAGCCCCCACAGAACTCACTGTGAAGAGAGGGGGGTCTTTGGGGTGTGGGTGGAACCCCTTCTGCCGGCAGGATGAGATCTCCTCCAGGCCATGCTCCGTCAGCTTGAAAAACCCCGTCCTGCAGCAGAGGAACAGCAGCTCTGCAGCTCTAGCTTCTTCAGGCCCAGCCACATCCCCTGGGGCACGTTTGGGGCTGCTCATCTCAAGCAGGAGCAGAGACTGAGGCTAAGGGACACCCCAGTTCCAGGGACACTCCTCTCCCCAGCTCTGAACCTCCTGTCAGGGGTGGGCAACCCCTGCCTGGACACAGGCCCTGGAAACAGCTCACAGGAGCTGTCCAGTCACAGTGTGACATTCCACCCCTGGGCCAGGAATCTGAGAGAGGAAGGGTGTGGCTGAGAGCCCAGGCAGAGGGAAAAGCCTCCCCAACCCACACTCCTGGTATCCATTCTCACTCCTAGAATCCATACTCACTCCTGGTATTTGGGAGAGCACACGATGGCGATGGACTCTGGCAGCATCATCTGGTAGGAGCAGTGGGTGTGCAGGTCCACGCTGGACAGGAAGGCTGTCTGGGTGGGGTGGGTCTGCAACAGGGATGTGGGGACAGCAGTTACAGCAGGCTGGGAAAACCCTCCCAAGGGATCGTGTCTGCCCAAGGAATCTTGTGGCAGAGGAGACACAGCTCCTTGCAGGGCACAGGGACACACACACCTGGGGTGTAATTCATGGAATTGTGCAATGGTTTAGGTTGGAGGGACCTCAAAGCACATCCAGTGCCACCCCTGCCATGGGCAGGGACACCTCCCACTGTCCCATCCAACCCAGCCTTGGACACTTCCAGGGATCCAGGGGCAGCCACAGCTTCTCTGGGAATTCCATCCTAGCCTCTCTCCACCCTCACAGGGTAGAATTCCTTCCCAATACCCCATCTAACCCTGCCTCTGGCAGTGGGAAGCTATTTCCCCTTGTCCTATCACACTCCCTGCTTTGTTCCAAGTCCCTTTCAGCTTTCTTGTACCCCTTTTTTTTGTCCTAAAGATTGTCCTAAAAAGTGTGCTCCTCTTTTCCATTTGGAGTTACCTACAAAAGGAGCTCTACATTCCTGCCATGAAAAGTCACACCTTGAAGCCACAAAAATGTCCTTGCAGGGCACTTGTGCCTTGCAGGCCACTTCACACATTTCCGAAGTGCAGCTCCCGGGGCTCAGCACATCCCACGGTGCCACAGCACTCCAGGATATCACATTCCATGGAGGGCTGTACAGCTCCTGACAGGCACCACCTCACCTCAAGTCCTGCTGATAGCTCTCGCTCCTTTTGCTGCTTGGAGGTTTTTTTTTTGTTTGTTTGGTTGGTTTTTTTTGTTTTGTTTTTGTTTTTGTTTTTTTTGCCAAGACCAGCAGGAGGGTCAAAGGAATTCTGGAGGGTCCCCAAATGTGGCAGGGCTATCATTGCAGAGGTGACCCTGGAGCAACCACCCTGCATGGACCAGGCACTGGAGCAGCAGCATTTCCTTACCCAAGCCCTCAGGCAGCTGCCGCTTTCGAGAGATTACTCAGCTTTGCTTGGCATGGATCCCACTGCCAAAGGCTTCGTGGGGACAGAGAGCAACGAGGGAGGAGCCTGCAGCTGGCACAGCTCACAGCAGAGCAGCACAGGGCTGCAGGAACACAGCATGGGAGATGGGTCTCCTCCTAGGAGAGGAGCCTGGGATGCCCCCACAGAGCCACAAAAGTCAGCTTTTAGCTGGAGGAAACAGGGGCTTCATGTCCAAGATCCCATTTCCAGACAATCCCAGAATGGGTTGGGAGGGGCCTCAAAGCCCACCCAGTGCCACCCCTGCCATAGCAGGGACCCTCCCCCTGTCCCAGACTGCTGCAAGCCCCATCCAGCCTGGCCTGGGACACTTCCAGGGATCCAGGGGCAGCCACAGCTTCTCTGGGCACCCTGTGCTAGGGCCTCACCACCCTCCCAGGGAAGAGTTTCTTCCCAATATCTCATCTAAACCTTTCCTCCCTCCCTTTCAAAGGGCCTGATGCTTTAGGAAGGGGCCCAAACATTAACCAGGCCTGGATTTCTCCATCAGAGTAGTGAATGAGACTGTGCCAGAGAGAGAAACCCAACCAGAGGCAGAAACCCAACCAGAGGGGCCATTCCCTGCCATCTCCTCCAGTAACTTCTCCTCCACCAGCCCTTGCCCCTGAGGCTGGAGGCCAGGGAAGGGCCAGGGGAAGGAGACTCACATGGATCCAGCCCAGGGTGACGAGGCCATGCTGGTCCTGGATGATGAAGAGCTCCTCCTCATTCTCTGTGGTGCAAGAATCGGGGCCTCCCAGCTGCTTGGGGACGATGACATGGGTGATGGTGAACTCGTTCCTCATCTGCAAGGCAGTGGCAGCACAGGAGGCTGTAACCCCCCAGACATGAGGGCATTTCCTAAGCCCTGGAACAAGCCCATGGATGCATCTACCACCCATCTGCAGGTGCAGCTCCACATTTCTGACAAAGGAGTTGGAGGATTTTTTTCCCATTTCATTCTCCCTGCTGTGCAGAGCACCCATAAGATCTCAGAGAAGTCCTGGACACCCCCCAAACCAAGCTCTCCACTCTAAAGGGAGAGTGCCTCATCCCTAAACCATCCCCAGTGTCTGGAAGCAGCTGGACTGCAGGAAGTTGCTACGTCAAACAACTTCATTTCAAAGCAAATTTCTGGGAGTGGCTCAAGGCAGATGGGTTGGAGCTGCCAACAAAACCTGGGCACGCAAAGACTGGGGGAGAACAGTGTCCTGTAGCCTTGTCTGCGTGAGGGCCACCAGCTGGGCCACCCAAAGGACAAGTATCTGGAGCTGCCTGCCACCAGGAATGTCACCAGTGGGAGAGAAGAGGCTGAATGGGGACTCAGGCTGGCACCTCTCTCAAGGTGGGGAAACCCTACCCTGAAAATAAGGAAAGGGAGAGGTACATCATCCCTAACACATGGAAGCCTGACACTACACTGAAGAATTCCAGGACAAAAATCAGGGTCCTTGAGCCCCTTCCAAAGCCACGGCACTGTGACAAACAGTCCCTGTGCCACTTTTGGGGTCTCCATTGGGGCTGTTTCCTTACCAGCTTCCCGCAGAGGATCCCGCAGGTCTCCACGCCCCGTACCGTGTTGGCATCAGCCAGCTGCAGGAACTTGTGGCACAGCTCCCTGGGGACAATGACCTGGCGAAGGACATCCACATCTGCATCTGTAGGGAGGAGGGGAGCACAGTGAGCAGAGAGTCAGGAATGCTGGAGAAATGGTCCCTCAGGGCAGGATCTGAAGGGATGGAATGGAGAAAATCCACCTGAGAAGATAAAGTCCCCTTCCAGTGGCGGGTTCAGGGAAATGTGTCACTGTGACACTTGATAAAGGACAGGTACCACCTCTCCCACAGCAGGCAAAGGGAGATGGAGAGGGGGAGGATCCTCTAGCAGGGGGGTCAAAAGGAGTGTTTTGTTAGCAAAAATGAAACCACACAGCCTCAGAAAATGTTATTTAAAGCAGGACGTGTCACTGGGGCAGACTCAGCCGTTGGACATGTCTGAATTAGTATTTTGGAACCATATTTAGAGGAATTTGGTCAGGAAGAGGATTAAATCAGCCCAATTAGGAGCTAAACCCTAATCTCAAGCAAGTATTTGGACCAAGGAAAGGCAAACATGCTGCAGACCCTGGAACAGCAGAGACTGGGCTGGAAAAGCAGGAAGGGCACATCCCCAGGAGGAGAGAGCTCTCCCCAGCCCTGTGA
The DNA here is from genome assembly GCA_013397315.1 of Donacobius atricapilla. NCBI lineage: Eukaryota > Metazoa > Chordata > Aves > Passeriformes > Mimidae > Donacobius > Donacobius atricapilla. Next base: position 138,266 of record WBMY01001060.1, on the reverse strand, counting down.
GCATTCACTGGACAACACCCAGTGACTCAGGAGAGCAGGAGGGATGGAGCCATGATCAGGTAATTCCAACAGCCTCTCAGAGAAATTGGCTGTGTTTGGCTCAGCTCCAGCAGGGGAGAAGGGATGCTCCAAGAGGTACTAACTGTTCTCCGTGCTCCCCAAAGCACTGGGCTTCAAAGATCTGTCCACAACAGGAGGTTTGGATGGGACAGTCCCCACTGACGGACTTGCTGGGTGAACTGGAGAGACTGGAACCTTTGGGATTAGAGCTGTTGGGGGCTTTTCCACGCCAGGGATGAGGGGTCCATCCACAGACTCTGGCTCTGGCTTTCCAAATTCCTGCACTATCCTCAGGCGTTCCTTCTCCAGCTCCTGCTGCCGGATCATCTCCTCGAAGGCGTGGAACTGCTCCTGCTCTGCCTGCTGCTGCTTCATCAGGGCTACCCGCGTCTTCTCCTCCTCCAGCTGCTGCTGCAAAGCCGAAGTGTGTGCAAATTACTCTTCTTCCTCCTGTTGCAAGGAGGAAGACGCCCAAGGACAGGAGCAGAGAGAGGGACACGGGCCCCGGGCGGAACACGGAGCCTCTGCACACCCCCAGCCATTCCCAGGTTATTCCCAAAGGGTCTGCAAAAGGCCACCAGCACACAGCATTTTCTGCAAGGAAACTTCAGCTTGCAGGGCACAGATCCAGAGCCAGCTGAACCAAGGGCAGGAAAACCATGGGTTTACCCTCTCTCTTCCATGGAATTACAATCTCAGGTTGATTTCCCTCTATCCTGTCTCTAAAGTCACACTTATCCAGAGCAAAACTGACTGCAGAGGTGTCAGAAATGTCTGCTTTGCCCACACAACCCCACATCCTTGCCCATGCTGAGTTTCTCAACCATAACACCAGGATGTGGTGTTGGGACAGAGAAAAAACCAAGCAAAAAGCCCCAGCTCAGGATGCATGGGGAGAAGAGCCAGGGACACTTCTGACAGAGTCACCCACAGTGACAGCAGGGGATGAGCCTGGAAGAAGTTGGGGCCACCCAGACTGGACATTCCCGAGCACCCAGGGAGCCCTGGGGCTTCTAAACCCTGAGAGGCTGAGGGGTTCCTGTGGAGCACAGGCCTCCAGTCTCCTGGCACTCACCTCCTGCTCCTTGTACTTAGCATAGTCCTTGGCGTACCTCTTTAGCAGCTCCTCCTTGAGCTCTTCAGCTCGGGGAAAGGCTACTTCCTTCAGTTTCTGGGGGAGGAAACACAGCATCAGCCTGGGGCAGCCCCAAGGCAAAGAAAATGAAACCCAAGCAGCTCAAGAGTCCAAAAACCACCCCAAAATCACCGAGCAAGAGCTCAGGCAGTGCTGTTCTTTCCTCTTCTGGTCAGCACTGAGCAGAGGAGCTGCAACTTCTCATGGCTGTGACGGATCTCCAAGGATTCCCTGGAAAATCACCATTTTGGACATCCAGCCATGGATGCCATGTGGATCCAGCCATGGATCCACACATGGTCTTTAAAAAGCAGGGAGTTGAACGGGGAAGAAAGGACACCCCAATACTCAACAGGAGGTAAACTGAACACCACAGCCAGTCCAGTGCAAGTGCAATGGGGTAAGAACCCCTCAAACCATTACTCAGAGAATCATGGAATTGTTTAGGTTGGAAAATACCTCCAAGATCATGAAGTTCAACCATTCCCCCAGCGTTGCCATGTCCACCACTAATCCATGTCCCCAGGTGTTTTGAAACACTTCCAGGGATGGTGGAAGCCAGTGCCAAGACTGGAAAATGCTTCTGGGAAAGAAATTTTCCCAATATCCAACTTTAGCCTCCCCTGGTGCAAGGTGAGGCTGTTTCCCCTTAGCCTGTCCCTGTTCCCTGGGAGCAGAGCCCCACCCCTCTGTCTGCCCCCTCCTGTCAGGGAGTTGTGCAGAGCCAGAAGGTCCCCCCTGATCCCCCTTTTCTCCCTCTGAGCCCCTTTCTCAGCTCCCTCAGCCCCTCCTGGTGCTCCAGTCCCTTCCCCAGCTCCATTCCCATCTCTGGACACGCTCCAGCCCCGCAATGGATGTCTTGGAGTGAGGAGGCCAGAACTGAACTCCCAAGGGGTCAGAACTGCCTGGCCAAGCCAAGGCTTCTCAGCATTTGGGTGGATCATTCATCCCAGAGCCACGGAGGCCCAAGGTTGATGACAATGACCACATTCCCATTCCAGACCTGGTGCTGTCCCCACTTACTTTGACTGTCTCCCTTTTCTCAGGAATGATGGTGCTTTTGTAATCACGGTGCTGTGGCAGCTTCTCGATGAAGAGCCTGGAAAAACGGGACAGAAGCTGCAGTTCAGGACAGTCAGTGGTGTTTTGGGGGACCACTGTGCTCCCTCTCAGGGCAGTCTGTCTGTCAGCAGGAACCCCATCCCATAACAGCCCCTGGAGCTCTGCACAGCACTCAGATCTCACTCAGTCCCAAGGGAGCGCCTCACACACGTTTGCCTTCCACCTGGCCTCTGGAGGTGATCCTCAGGGAAAAACACATTTGTTTTGAAGAGAACCATTAATAACCTGGTCTAAACACCAAGGGCACAGTGGTGACTCAGGGAGGTGCTTGGGCACCTGCCTACACCTGAGAGCATCCCAGGACTCCACCTGGCTGACTCAGAGCTCCCCGTCCTTCTGCACAGAGGGACACAGAGTTTGTGCAAGAGCGGAAATCAACTCAGACCTTGCCCAGGGAAAACATGCAGGTGAGCTAAAAGCAAGTTCCTAACAGCCCCAGCTGCTGCACCAAGAGCCTTTGGGCTCTGCAGCCTGAGCATCCCAGGTATTCCAGGTAGGAGGGAGAATTCCATGCTGGCCTTGGGGAGGGAAATCACCACTCAGCTTCCACTGTCCCAGGTTGCTCTCAGCCCCATCCAGCCTGGCCTTGGACACTTCCAGGGATCCAGGGGCAGCCACAGCTGCTCTGGGCACCCTGTGCCAGGGCCTCCCCACCCACCCAGGGAAGGATTTCTTTCTAACATCCAATCTAAAGCTTTGCTATTCCCCCTTGTCCTGTCATTGCCAAGGTAAAAAAGTCCCTCTTCTCTTTTTTAGAAGCCTCATTTAAGTGCTGGAAGGCCACAAGGAGATCCTTCCACAGAATTCTACAAGCACTAAAACAAGGAGAAAATCTAACAAACAAGGGGCACTTCACTCTGGCTCAGCTCCCTGAAGCTCCCCAGGCTTGAGACATCTTGAGTTTGTGTGACCGAGTCCCCAGCAGTAACAGAGTGCTCAGGCTGAGCTCAGGGTGAGCTTAGCCAGGCCCTTCTCTCCTGCAAGTGGAGCTTCGGGATAACCCAAAATCCCTGTCCCCGTTCCTGCTTCAGCTCCCACAGGAGGATGTTCCAGCTCCTTTGGAGTGCAGCCTCCTACCCAGGCACAGGGAATAAGGGAATAGACCATGCCACATAGGGCAGAACAAACCAACCAAGCAAAGCCAAGCAGGAAAAACTCAGGGGGCACAGAAACTCTGAGAAACCTCTGTGTGTGCAGTAAACAAACCCAGCTGCTCCAAGCCCTCAGGGATGAGGAAGGACTTTATGTCTCCCTGAATGCTCCTGCTGAGGATGCAGGATCAGCAGAGCCAGGGCACAGCCTGGAGCCCTGGAGAGGCTGTGGCTCCCTCCCAAACCCCCAGCGAGGTCCCTGCTCCCAGCTGGAGGTGTGAAGTAGGTCACTGTGCCGAGGAGACACAACAAGGCCCCGAGAGCTGCCAGCAGCTTGTAGATTCAAATGGAAGGGATTAATTAGGAAGGATTAAGAGCAGATGCTGGTCTGGGCAGGATGGAAAAACCAGCAGAGACAGCTGGGTTTCCACAAGTCAGGAAGCAGGGAAAAAAGCAGGCAGGGGGATGAGAGGAGGGCTCAGGCAGGCAGAGGAACAGCCCTCTGGGGCAGGAACAGCAGTAGCAGACTGGGATGGGGCAGAGGAAGGGCTGCAACAGCTCATGTCTCCTATGGACAGCCCTTGCTGTTTTGGCAAGACCAAAACCTCCCACAACCAGGAGTTTTGGGCTGGTTCAAACCTCTGCCTGCTCCCGAGCCCAGCAGAGCAGCAGCTGTTTGGCAGCGAGCAGCCACAGCCAGGACTATTTTTAAGTCCAGCTCCGGTGTCCAGGCCAAGCCAGTGGCTCTCGAGGCCCTGGAGCTGATCCAAGCAAATCGAGGAGCTGTAACATGACAGGAAAGTTGTGTCATATTACTTTTTCCTTTCTTGTTTGGCTCAAAGTTGTGTCTTATTGCTTTGTTCCTTCTTATTTGGCTTAGCAAATGAACCCAAGTGTTCCTGCTGGTGATTCAAGGAAAACACCCATTGGGATCAAGGCAGGAGAAGCTGCTCAGGACCACAGGCAAGGAAAAACTTGCAAGGTGACAAGACACATGTTAAAAATCCTGGAGATAGTTACAGAATCATGGAATGGCTGGGATGGGAAGGGCCCTCAAAGCTCATCCCATCCCACCCCTGCCATGGCAGGGACACCTCCCACTGTCCCAGGGTACTCCAATCCAGCCTTGGACACTTCCAGGGATCCACGGTCAGCCACAGCTTCTCTGGGAATTCCATCTCAGCCCCTCCCCACTCTCTCAAGGAAGAATTCCTTCCCAATAGTCCATCTATCCCTGCCTTTTGTCAGTTTAAAACCATCCCCCCTTGGCCAGCACTCTCTGCCTGTGTAAAAAGTCCCTCTCCCTCCTTTTTATAACCCCTCTTTAGGCAGTAGAAGGGACTCTCAGGTCTCCCCAGGGCCTTTTGTTCTCCAGGCTGAACACCCCCAGCTCCCCCAGCTTGGCCCCATTCCTAGGAAAGGGAGAGCAGAGAAAATCCATGAGAGGCTCCAGTGAATTGCCAGGGCCTCCTCCTGCTCTCTGGATGAGGACATCTAGAAAACATCAAACCTATTGCTCGAGCTCCAGCCTCCCATCTTCACTGGAAGAAATGATGGTGGCATTAAGCTCCTATCTTTGGACAGTCCAGGGCACGAGCTCACATTCGTCAGCACTGGAGAAATCCCACCAGGGGAAGGTTTTCCTTCAGCCCAGGAGCCAGGCTGGAAACGCCAGGAGAATCATTTGAAAGCTGCTGGGAATGCAACCCAGCACCTCTGGCTGCTACAATGAAACAGGCTCTGGTTCATTTGTTTAGTTAAAAAGTTTCTCCTTCAGCCCCTGCTGCGTAAGGGGCCTGGAACCCTTCCCAAAGGTTTTACACTTCCCAGCTCCCCGAGCAGCCTCCCAGGCCCTCGCCACCATGCCCATAAAAGCTCAGGAAGTAAGAGGCGGGGAGGAAAGCTAATCAGAGAAAAATGTGTTGGGTTTAAGGGGCAGCAACCCTGCACACGGGGGCAGGGAGGGAAAATGCCCACAGAGATGCCAACCCTATTTTGGGTGAGTGGGGAGAGTGGGCACAGCACAGACCACATCCCAGTGGCACTGGGTGGAAGCAGGAGGGACAGATTTAGGGAAGAAAACCCCACAGGAACAGAACACTGCACTATCGAGATCGAAGTTTTCATCCCTTTAAACACCCACAGGCACACAGCTGTGTTTGAGGGGGCTGGGTTATGTTCTTGAGGTGTAAAAATAAAGCCCTGAGTGGTCCCTGATCCCAGAGGAGGAACTCCCTGCTGTGGGAGGTTGTAGTAACCTCAGAGTAAAACAGGTCTCTCCTCTGAAGGTGGATTAGTAGACAGCACAACCCAGCCTCGATCCTTCCAGGTAGATACTGGATACAAAAATCTCTGACCACCTGCCCAGCCTAGGATGTCACAGCCAGCCTAGAGAAAAACTGAGGCCAACTGAGGTGATGAAACACCTGCAAACTTTGATCTACAGGTTGATAAAATCTCTCTGCTGCTGACAGGAGTCTCCAGAAGGAGAGAGTGATCCAAAATCAGCCTGATTCCCAAGAGAATTTCATTCCCATAATACCAATATCCCAAAGGGCTGTCAGAGGATGCTGCCAGACTCTTTCCATTGGTGCCCAGTGACAAGACAAGGAGTGAGGGCCATAAACTAAACCACAAGAAGTTCAACCTCAACAAGAGGAAGAAATTCTTTCCATGGAGTGTAGCAGAGCCCTGGAACAGCTGGAGTCTCCCTCTCTGGAGACATTCCAAACTCACCTGGATGTGTCCCTGTGTCACCTGCTCCAGGTGACCCTGCCTGGGCAGGAGTTGGACTGGATGATCTCCAAGCTAAACTTTTCTGGGATTATGGATTCTAGAAACTTTCACAAGGGAGCTGTATCTGTGGCTTTGTACCTCACACCTTTCCCATATCTGGTCAGTCTGAGCTGCTTCTGTGGCTTTGTGCCTCACCCTTCCCACATCTGGTCAGTCTGAGCTGCTTCAGTGGCTTTGTGCCCCACCTTTCCCACATCTCCTGGCCAATCCCACCAGCTGTGGGACCCTGAATCCCTCTGGAGCACAGCTCTGACCAGAACCCAGAGCTGTGCAGTTCTCCCATCTTACCAAGACCTTGCAGCGCCCGGAGACGCTCGGGACCCCCCTCCCCAAGGCCGGAAGGCCCCGCAGCCCCACCCTTACGTGATGTACTTGTTGTAGAGGATGAAGGCGTGCTCCAGGTTGCCCTCCTCGCAGTACACTGTGGCCATGCGCAGCATCTCCACGCCCGAGCGGAAGTAGCGGCGCGGGGGGATGTCCTCGCTCACCTCCACGCTGCTCCCCGCCTGGATCAGCCGCCGCACGCGCTCCTCTGGCGCCAGGCGGGCGCCGCCGGGGCCCGGCATGCTCACGCACATGGGCCGTGCTCGGGCCCTGCGGGGAGGGACGGAGGGAGGCACGGGCATCAGACCCCGCGGGGAGCAACGCGGTCACGGGATCACAGAGGCACAGAAATCACAGGGTCATGCAATCACAGAGGCACGGGATCACAGAATCATTTACAAAATCGTGGAATCAACTGCAGAATCATGGAATCACAGAACTCACCGAAATCGTGTTATCACAGAATCAATCACAGAATCACAGAATCAATTACGGAATCACAGAATCAATTACGGAATCACAGAATCACTAGGTTGGAAGAGACCTTTAAGACCATTGAGTCCAACCCATGCCCTAACACCTCAACTGAACCATTCTGACACAACACGATAACCCCAAATCCATCCTGGCCCAACAGGATCCATCCCAAATCCATCCCGACCCAAAAGGACACCCCTAGAGCTATCCTGGCCCAACAGGCTCCATCCCAAATCCCTTTCTGCCTGTGCTGTGGGAGGCACTCCCATCATCCCAGGAATGCACCACGACCTGACCCATGTGGGAATCACCACAGACAGGAGCTGGTGGATTCCAAGGGAAGGACGTTACAGGGCTGAGGGGCGGGGAGCCCAGAAATCCTCCACAAGGCTCCTCCTCCTCCACCAAAAGCAGTTTTTCCTTGGAAAAGCCACCCTCGGCCAAGGGAAGGGTCAAACTCCCTGTGAAATCACACTAATTTTCTAAAACATGTAAAAATGTCCTCACCCCTGTGGGGCTGGGCTTTTGTGGACACCTTTCCAAAGGTGCCTCTGAAAGCCTTCCAAAACAAATTCCATTTTTACACTACCTCCTCATTAAAAATCACCTCCAGTTTCATTTCCAAATTAAACAAACAAAAAAAAAAACCCAATTGTTCTGGCCACCCAGATAGGACCCACTAGAGCACCTCAGCGGCCACATGCAGGGGGGTCAGGAATTAATGAGGCACCTTCCCGAGGGTGAGAAAGGTCCCCAGAAGATCCTGGGAGAGGAGGGGAGCACCTCTTGGAGTTATCCCAGAGCAGCAGCTCCTTTCTGAGGGCAGGCAGAGCCGTGTTTCCCAGCCCACACCCTGCAGGAGCCTCTTGTCCTGTGGGATTCAGCTCTGCCAGAGGCTCCTGTGCCAAAACCCTTTGGGATGTGACCGCCACAGCTTGGGGGGGCCTCAGCACTGCTGGGGGTGAGGGTTCAGCTGCTCCCCCAAGCCAGAGCTCTGAGTCCCTTCCTCAGAATAATCCCTGCCAAGTCTCACTGTCCTTTTACTGCCAAGAGAACAGATCCCAGCCACACCCCAGAACCCTCCTCGAAATCCCACAGGACCCTTCAAAATAAAGTGCCCAAATCATCCCCCGCAAGCT
>WBMY01001060.1:105812-130075 GCA_013397315.1 Donacobius atricapilla | reverse complement strand
GACCCTCCCCATCCCCAGCCCTGACCTGGCGCCCGCGGCCGCCGTTTCCCCTTTGCACTTCCGGGTTCTACCCCACCCACCGCAGCACAGGCCCACCTCGCTTACGACAGCCAATCAGAAGCCGCCTTAACATCCGGGCATGTAGTACGCACCACCTACTTCCGCCCGGGCGCGGAGCGGCCTCCGTTCCAACCACGGGCCGTCGTACCCCATGACGTCACAGCGGCACGTCTTAAAGGGGCAGCACCGTGGAGCGGCCCCGCTCGGGCCCGGCCCAAAGCCGGCCGTTCTCACCCCAAAACGGGCGGGCCCTGCCCAACCCCCCCCGCAGCGCGGATCCAGCATGGGGCCCCGCAGGGGAAATGAGTGCTCCACACCCAGGCTGCAGTTTGCAAACCGCGGAAATTTACTTTAGCAAAAGTGGATAAAAAAGAGGAAAAAAGTCCCGTGTTTTCAGGCCCAATCCTGTTTCTCCTTATGCGCTGAGGAAATAAACAAAAGCCCGTTTTGTTGAAGGTTCTAGGGATGCCTGAGGACGTTTCTTTAGGATTATTCTAGCTCCGGTTGAGTCTGTGTTTATTTTTATTCCCCACATCCCTCATGGATCAGACTCTGCACAGCATCAGATTAAAAAATTCCTTGTAAAAGCATCGGTGCTGGGGGGAAGAGAAACTGATTAAAGAGAAAAGAGAAAACTAATTAAAGAACAGCCCTGTTCATCTGCCCCACACCCAGCCTGGCAGTTCCTGGCTGAGCCACAGCTGCTCCCTCCAGCCCTGGGAGGGTTTTTTCCTCGTGGAACACATTCCCAGTGCTGTCAGGACATTTCCTGCTCCCTCAGTTCACGTTTCTTGCGCCGGCGTTTCCTGGCAGGGGAAGGCTCCTGGGGCAGCCAGGCCTGGGGGCTCTGGGGGGGGAACGGTTCCTTGTGCTTCTTCTTGGGGGCTGGTGAAAGGTAACAGTTCCTGGGGGCCAAACTGCAGGGCTGTCTCTGCTCCAGAGAATTCTGCTTCTCCAGCTGCCGCTGCTCCAGAGAATTCTGCTCCAGATGTTTCCGCTTTTTCTGCGGCCTCTCCTCCAGATGATTATGCTGCTTCTGCTCCAGCTTCTTCTGCTCCTTCTGCTCCAGAGAATTCTGCTTCTCCAGCTGCCGCTGCTCCAGAGAATTCTGCTCCAGATGTTTCCACTTTTTCTGCGGCCTCTCCTCCAGATGATTATGCTGCTTCTGCTCCAGAGAATTCTGCTGCTTCTGCTCCAGAGAATTCTGCTCCAGATGTTTCCACTTTTTCTGCGGCCTCTCCTCCAGATGATTATGCTGCTTCTGCTCCAGCTTCTTCTGCTCCTTCTGCTCCAGAGAATTCTGCTTCTCCAGCTGCCGCTGCTCCAGAGAATTCTGCTCCAGATGTTTCAGCTTTTTCTGCTGACTCTCCTCCAGATGATTATGCTGCTTCTGCTCCAGCTTCTTCTGCTGCCTCTGCTCCAGAGAATTCTGCCCCAGCTGTCTCTGCTCCAGATGCTTCTGCTGCCTCTGCTCCAGCTTCTCAAACTGCCTCTGCTCCAGCTGCCCTCGCTCCAGCTTTTTCTGCTCCAGCTTCTTCAACTGCTTCTGCTCCAGCTGCCCGTGCCCCAGGGCTCCATGCCTGTGTCCCAGCTCCTGGGGCTGTCCCTGAGCCGTGGGGTCAGGCTGCTGCTTCTTCTTGGTGCTGCCGGGGTTCCTGCAAGGAAATTCGAGTCAGTACCCAAAAAAGGGCTGGTTGTAAATGCCCTCAGCCCCCCTGGGTGTGCCCAGAGCCTGTTCCTGCAGGCTGGTGGATGAGAACACCCAGAGAGGTTCACTCCTGATTTCTGGCAGGTTTTCATCAGGTTTTCTGGCAGGTTTTCCACACTGCTGAGTGAGGAGGGGAAGGAGGCATGGCTGTGCCAAAGCTGCCACCGGCTCCCAAACATGTCCTGAAGATGGTCTGGGAGCTCCCCCATGGCTAGGAGCTGCCAGAGGTCATATCCCAGCTGGATGAAGCTCTTCTCTGCATCCCCTACTCCAGGACCCCAGGAAGAGCGGCAGACCCCCCACCTTGCTCTCAGGGAAGAGCTGCTTCACTTGGCACTCCATTCCCTGAAAATTCCCAGCTGGAGAACATTCCAGCCCCACTGGGATCCAGCTCCCACCCTGCCAGGATGTCATCCCATCTCTACACGCACAGGAATGGCATTACCAGATACAGCTTTGCACAAGAGCTTCACTGTTGGCATTTTGGCTCTGAACAACTCTCAGAGAAGTTTTTTTTTCACCCTCCCAGAGCTGGCAAAGCCCTGGGTGAGTTGCAGCTTGTAAAAAACCAGCTGGAATTCTTTCCAAAGGGAGGGAGCAGCTCCCTGAGCCTGCTCAGCTCAGGGCACAGCCAGGGGAAGGGGCAAACACCTACCTGGGCACTGCCAGGGGGGCCTGGCTCAGGTGGTGCTGGGGGTGCTTCACCAGCTGCTTTTGGGGCTTGGCTGGGGCACTGCCTTTTTTCCTGAAGAGATCTGAGCCCAAATTCTTCAGTTCACAGCTGCTTTTGAAGGGAATTTTAAAGAGAGTTTGAGATGTTTTCACTGGAAAAACTAAGTTTTTCACTCACTGAATGATCACATCAGCTCTTTCACACCCGATCCCTGCCCTTCCAGAAAAGGGGGCCTGGGGGTTTTTCCACCCAGTTCCAATCCCAGAATGGTTTGGGTTGGAAAGGACCTTAAATCCCATCCAGTCCCACTCCTGCCATGGGCAGGGACACCTTCCCCCATCCCAGGCTGCTCCAACCTGACCCTGGAAATTTCCAGGGATGGGGCTGTCACAGATTTTCTGGGAATTCCATCCCAGCCCATCACCACCCTCACAGAGAGGGATTTCTGCCCAGTATCCCACCTGACCCTGCCCTCTGTGAGTTTTAAACCATCTCCCCCTTGCCCTGGCTCGCCCTGTGTGTTCTCCCAGCTCCCACCTCCCCTCCTAGAGTCATCCTGAAGTTCATGACCTTCTCTAGCAGCTCTCCTCACCCCTGGAACACTCAGACTCACTTTTTCAGGGCTCTCTTCTGCAAATCCTCGATGTAGTTGGTTCTCTCTATGGGATGCCCTCGAGACTTGTTGAACACTGAGGAAGAGACAGAATTCCCCCAACACAAGTCACCCTCAGGGCTGCTGAGCAATTGAAACGCTCCAGAAGGGTTTTAACCCCTTCAGTAAACACAGTTCCCTCCCTGGAGCAATCCCAAACCTCCCTGAACATTCACCATCCCAGCAGAATACTCACACTCTATGGCAGCATTTGGCTCCATGCCGTCAACATCAATCAGGTACCTGCACAGTGCAGCGAGACATCTCTAATTACACAATTAATTATGAAAACACTGACAGGTTGGTGACAGTTCAAACACACACACAAAGAAAAAGACTGGGGAGTTTTACACTTTTTATTTGTGTGCCAGAATGGAGGATCAGCATTTATTGCTGAATTATGGGATGAAAAACGCCCCCTTAATAAAAGCTGTAAATCCTTCCAAGTCTGGGCTCACACATATCACTCCTGGAAATGCCACCACTGAACCCCAGCTGACCAAGGAGAACTCACCTGCAGACCACGTAGCCAGTCCTGTTCAAGCCATGTGTGCAGTGCACCCCGATAAGTTTATCTGTAAGGCACACAGGGGATATTCAGCTGCTTTTCCTCCCAAATCTCCCCAGAACGAGCCCATCTGCATCAACACTCCATCAGTGACACCAATACAATGAACAGAAATAACCACACACACCATCACAGTTATGTCTAATTAGCACTCAGCTAATCAACTCGTTAATTCTGGCTGGTCATCTGCACAATCCCAGAGCTCAAACTCAATTCAGGCTCAAATCACCACAGAATCCTGCAACGGTTTGGGTTGGAAAGGACCTTAAAGCTCATCCAGTGCCACCCCTGCCACGGGCAGGGACACCTCCCACTGTCCCAGGCTGCTCCAAGCCCTGTCCAACCTGGCCTGGATTATCAAAGCCAATGTGGATTCTTTCACTAGGAAAAACCCAATTAATTGCCTCGACATTCCCATGTCAAGAAAAGGAAAAGAAATTGCGGCTGGCCCATCCCAGCAGCAGAGTCCGGGAGAGCCGCACTCACCATTGTCTTTGTTCTGTGTCAGAAACTCTTTCACAAGGTGTTTGAACCTCGAAATGGTCCTTCTGTTTGGGATCTTGTGTCCCATGGTCAGGATCTTCGAGTAGCGCAGTGTCGGGGGCAGTTCCTACAGAAAAAAAACTCAGTAATTTCCAGAAAAAGCACAAAGATTTTGATTAATTAAAGAATCACAGGTAATAAACCAGAAAAAGAGAAGTTTTCCCACCAAGCCCTAAAAAGCAGCTACACAGTTTTAGGTAGAAAAGTTCTGTTTCACTCCGTGGACAAAGTACCAGTATTCTGGATTATTTCTCCTGCCTTTGCTCTGTTTCCTCCCTGGGGAGGATGAAACACAAACAGAACCTGAAACACCTTTCCCACAAGTGCCCACCCAGCCAACGCTGATTGCAATCAGCTCCTCCCTCAGGATAGCCCACAAACCCCACCTCAATGGCATCCCCAAACTTGGGCCGCCTCAAAGAGGATCTAGGGGTTGGAGACTTGATCAGAAACAGCACCCCCTGGCCTGCAAGGCTTCCCCTCAGCCCCTGCCAGAGGATTCCAGGCCCTCCCAGTCTCCCCGCTTGCTGTTTTTAGGGAGGATCCCCCAGGTTCTGAGCACCGACCTTGCGCCTGTAGTAGCGTGTGGTGTACGTTAGGTCGATGATCAGCCCCAGCTCCTCCTTCTGCTCCTTGACCTTCCTGATGAGGTCATGAGGGGAAAACCTCTCTTCCGGCAGAAGGTTTCGATGAAAACTCTGCAGGAAAGGACGTTTTAAAGCAGTTATTAAAGTCTGGATGCGTTGTGATGGGTGGGGACACTCTGGAGTGTCCTGGAGATCAGGGAGAACAACTCAGGCAAGGAGCAAAGGCTGAAGCAAAGAAACACAGTTTGACCACTTAATCCTGGGATGGTTTGGGCTGAAAAGGGCATTAAACTCATCCAGTTCTATGGACTGCTCAGGGCCTCAGAGCTTTGGGACTGCTTAGCTGAGAGTTCCCATGGGTGAGTGACAACTTTAACCGTGGCAAAACCCCACAGTGACAAAAACACCCAGACACTGCAGGTTCCCTAGTGGAAGCTGTAACCCAGAGATTCAGCTCCAACACCTGGAAACACAGAATCACTGAGCCTGGAAAAGCCCTTTAACACCACCGAGTCCAAGCCGTGCCTGATGCCCACCTTGTCCCCAGCCCAGAACACATCCTGGCCTTCCTTGGACATCTCCAGGTGTGGGGACTCCAAACCTCCCAGGGCAGTTCCAATGCCTGACTGCCCTTCCCAGGAAGAAATTCCTCTTGCTGTCCAGCCCTGGCACATCTTGGGGCTGTTTTCTCTCCTCCTGTCCCTATTCCCTGAAAGCAGATCCCAGCCCCAGGCCCAGATGCTGCCCCACTGACCTCTCACAGCCCCCATTCCCAAAATCCTGCTCTGACACTCAGGAGTTCCCTCAAGGAATCCCCACCAAGCCATGCTTTCCCACAACTGTTACCCAGCCCAAACTGCCCAGCACCCCACTGGTCCCTCACCTTCTTCAGGGGCACCTTGAAGGCGATGAAGCGCGTGCCTGGCATCCTGCTGCCCAGCGGGATGTAGTCGGTCCACCTGAACCCATGGGGGTGTGAAACCGGGGCAGAGACCCCCGGCCCGGGCCCCCCCCAAACACACCCAGACCCAGGACCACAACTTCCCCCGGTTTCGGAACCACAAATTCACCAAGACCGACCACCCTCAACCTCCCACCGGTCTGAGACCCTCACAATCCCCCATGTCCAGGAACTCTCCAACCACCCCCCGAGCCATGGGCCGCCAAACCGCCTGTCTTGGGGACCCCTCAAACTCTGTCCGGCCCAGGGACCCTCAAATTCTCCCCAGTCCTGGGGACTCAAACCCAGAGCCCTCAACCTACTCCGGCCTGGGAACCACGGTCCTGGTCTGGGGACCCTCAAACCTCCACCAGGCCCGGGATTCCCAATTCTCCCCTGGCTCACGGACCCTCAACACCCACCCTGCCCAGAGATCCTCAAGCCTCCCCAGGCCCGGCGACCTTCGAACCCTGTAGTTCCAGAGACCCTCCAGCTTCAGAGACCCTCACACCCTCCAGCCCCAGAAACCCTCGTTCCCCGCCCCACGACACCCATGTGACGGTGCCACGCGGCGCCGCCGCTGCCAGGTCCCGGCCGGGTTCTGAGTCCCTCCCAGCGGCCGGAGTCCCCGGCCGGGAGGGGCGACGGGGCCACGCTCGGACCGCGCTCACCGCTCCGGGACACGCAAGGCCCTTCGACCCGCCATGATGGCGACGGCGCTGCGCCCGCGCGTGACGTCACTTCCGCGGCCGCCGCGCGGGCCCACGGAACCACAAAGGCCACGCCCCCGAAGTGGAAGACCACGCCCACCAGCGAGCCCGCGCCTCCCCACGGCGCCCTGGGGCTCTCGCGCCGCGTAGCGGTGACAGGCGGTACTGCAGGCCCGGAGAGGCACCACCGCCGCCCCCGAACCGGCACCGAACGGAGACCGAGCCAGTGCTACGGCACCGGCCCCGAACCAGTGCCACTGCCCCGGCACCAAACCAGTGCCACTGAACCGGCACCGAACGGAGACCGAGCCAGCGCCACTGCCCCGGCACCGAAATGGTGTCACTGCATTGGGACCAAACCAGCTTCACTGCCCCAGTACTGAATCAGTGTCACCGCTCCAGTACCAGCATCAGCATCACCACAGCAGCATCAACATCACTGCCCCAGTACTGAAACAACATTACCATTCCAGTACCAGAACCAGCATCATTACCCCAGTGCGAATGTCTCTGTGTTGATAACAGTATCACTGTCCCAGGCCCAGCACCCCAGTTCACCACAGCACCCTGGACTGGCATCCCCAGCCTGTGCCAGTACTGGTACCAGAATCCCTGACTTGGGCCCAGTATCCCCACTTCCAGCATCCCTAATCAATGCTGGTACTGCCAGAATCAGCACACTCAGCCCCATCCTGGCATCAACATCCCTGGAACCAGCATCCCTACCCCCTCCCCATAAGTATCCCACAAGTACCACCCTGAAGGGCCACCCCATGGGCTCCCCATCACGGCCACACTGCTCTGGTATGGTTCAAACACAGCTGGGAGCAGCAGTTGTCCCTTGGACCAGGAAGAGAGAGGACAAAACCAACCCAAAAACATCACAAAATCATCCCCTCCCACCCCGGGGGAGGGTGGGGTAGCACACACCTGTGGCAGGGTCATCGGTGACATTCCATCCCTTCCCCTTGGAGATGAAAATCACCTCCACCCCCCAAAAAATCATCGTTGGCCCTGCAAAACACCATGGATGTGGGGAATCACCATGGGAAATTGTGGGAAATGGATTTGTAAAGAATTTTTAAAGCCTGACAGGAGGCTCACATAGTCTGCATCTATATGCAAACCTTGAGATAAGAAATGCTGACTTAGAAATGCCGTGGGATAGGACAGACATTGTTGAGAGAGAAATGGAACCAGAAACAAGTTTTAAAGGATGGCCTTGCAAATAAACTGGATACTTTGGAGCAATAGAACTGTGAAAGGTGCATTGTGGTAGGACCCATGAGGGGTAATTTTAGATGATTTGCTTTAAGGCATTAACAGCATTGTGTGGCAGAAGCTGATAGGCCAAGAAATGCTTATAATGGATTGTAATTAGGAAATAGTTGGCTTCTGATTGTGATGGAGTGAATTGTAACATATGTATTGTCTCACCCTTCTCACAAGACTGAAAATGGAATGAAAGTCTTTAAAACGCCTCTCAGTTACCCCATCTCTGGGTGCATAATCCAACAGGAAATCATGGTGAGAGTGGGAAATGATTGTGGCAATGGGAAGTCATCATAGACATGGAAGTCATGGTGGGATGGGACATCCTTGTGGGAATGGGAAATCCAGGTTGGGGTGAGGAAATCACCGTGGGATTGGGAAATCGAGGTTATGGTTGGGACATCATGAGAATGGGAAGTCAAGGTGGAAAATCATCCCTGGCATCCCCGTCACTGCCCCAGCACCAGTGTGTGTAGCCTGTAGCCAGGGCTGCCTTGCCATGCACAGACACATTCACACAGAAATGAGCCGTGCTGAAAATCCCAGGCTTTCCTGGCCCTGGCAATTTTGTCCCTGGATGGAACAAGCCGAGCTGGGACAGGATTTTCCTGTCCACAACATCCCATTCCGAAGCGGGTGGTGGGGATCAGCCTGGAAAAAAGCTGCCGGCAACTCCAGCTGGGCGGAAAGCCCCTTTTCCAGAGGGAGGGGAACTACCCGCATTAGCATCAACGCCGGAGAGTCGGGGGCGTGGGCAGGCGGCGGTGGGGAAGGGCCGGTCCGACCCGCCCGGCTGAGCACGGTCCCGGTTCTCGGGATGCCCCGCGGCCGTCTGGGCACAGCGGGGCTGCTCCCCCCGCACCAAGAGATCAGGTTGAACCTCCTGCGCCTCTAGCCGAGCCTGTAATTAGAGGTCGACCCGTGCCGGGGAGTCGGATCCGGGCCCCGGGAAGGAGCCGCGGCCGCCTCGGAGTGTGAGACAGGCACTGGCTGAGGCTGGAAAAGTGTGAGACTGGCACACTCGGCCGGCGAGTGGGCATCACCAGCTGGGCACAGTGTCCCTCTCCACGTGTTCCTCCTTATTTTGCCTTCTTGCTGCTACTCCAGAACTCAGGATGCTTTTCAAAGGGTGCTTCTGACCCCCGGGTACCCCATCCACACACGGACATGCCCTCCTCATAAGGGCTTTCCCACTCCTCAGGTGGTGCCCAAAATCCCAGATCCCGCCTTCCAAGGTGGTTGTAGTGGGGTCGAGCAGCCTCCAGCCCAGGGACAGGGGGTTCACCAGCCCCCGTCCCTCTCCCCAAAACCCCGGGGAGGCTTTGCCATGGGTTTGGGGAAAGGCCTCGACAGCGGAGACCCCGCAGCGGTGACTCAGGGATGCCGGGGGTTGCGAAACAGGCCTGGGATGGTTTGGGAGACGCCTCCACGCAGCCCCGCCAAGCCCAGCCGCCCCGGGGAGCCCGTGGGGGGAACAAGCCACGGCAGCGTCTGGGCTTTGAGCAGCGGCTGACCCGTCAGGCAGGTTTCCCGGAGAAGCAGCCCAGCCGGAGCGAGCTGTCCGGGGCCGGGAATGCCCCTCCACCCGCTCGCAGGCTGACGGAGCCCCCGGCTCTCTGCTCACCACCACCGGAGCCATGCGGGCGGCCGGGCTGCTGCTCGCCTGGGCACTGCTGCATCCCGCTGCCAGCCAGCAGTGCCACCCCTCCAGCCCCGGCGGCGTCCTCCGCTTCACCGACAGGCATGCCGAGATCCAGGTGCCGGCGCTGCACCGCGTGCCCAGCTCGCTCGATCCCCTCTACGGCCTCGTCCGGCGCTGCCTGGACCTCATCCAGCAAAACCCGCTGCCCACAGGTGAGCCCCGAGCCGGGGAGCCACCACCCCGCTGCTGCGGGTGCCGGGACCTCGAGGGGTTTGCTGGCTGCAATCGCCATGCCCGGAGCTGCTCCAGGGGTCCCCAGGGGTTCAGGATGAGGATTCTGCCTCTGTCCCGGTGCTGCTGCCAGGCAGGTTGGGGATGCATCGGGNCAGAGCTGCTCAGGACAGCCCTGAATGACCCTGGCTCTGTGCGGACATCGCAGGTGGGCTGGGGGATCCCATGGGGATGTTTTCCACCTGGCACAGGGCGCCTGGGCACCCAGAGCACCCCAAGCTCGGTGCAGAGGTGCCAACAAGGCTCTCCCGTGGTGCAGGTGGTGCAGTACGAGCTGGGCTATGTCGTCTGTGCCGCCGTGGCTCTGCTCTTTACCGTGGCTGTGCCGGTGGCAGGGATGTGCTTCTGCTTCTGCCGGAGCCGGCAGCGGTGCGGAGGCCGCCTCCGCGCCCACCGGCGCTCGCTGGGCTGCCGCCGCCGCTGCCTGCTCGCCTGCCTGTCCTTCACCTCCCTCGTCATCCTGTGAGTTCCTCAAACCACCCCCTAAAACTCGCACTGGCTTGGGGAAATCACGTCCTATAGGACAGGGAGGTTCTGTTCTGTCGGGCAGCACTGCCACCACCTGCTCATCCCTCGCAGGATCAGCATCACCTGCGCCTTTGTCACCAACCAGCGGGTGAAGGGACAGATGGAGCCGGGGCTGGGGGCTGTGCCCTCCACCCTGCGCACGCTGCGACAGCACCTTGCCAATGTCCCCCAGGTGGGTCCCCGAGCGGCCTTGCCGCCGGCATGGGGCACTGCCCAGGGATGGCGGCATTTCCCTCCGGGGATGGTTTGGCAGGGAAGAGGAGGTGACGTAGCTGCATTAAAAATGTATTTTGAATGGCAACGTGAGGCTCCCTACCCTCCCGGTGGCTGCTACCCCCGGCTGACTGGCTCCTCTTTCCTGGCAGGGAGTGCAGATGGTGGTGGACAAGTTCGAGGTGCCCCGAAAGCAGATAATCTCCGACTTGGGTGGTAAGCACAGCGCCGGGCAGCACCCCGAGCTTGCCCGGGGCTGGATGACTTGCTGACAGTGCCCCGGTGCCTTGCAGGGCTCAGCCGGAGCGTGGGGTTCTCCATCCACGCGCAGCTCAAGGCCATGACCTACGCAGCACTGGCGGACCTGCAGGACAGGGCTGGAGGTATGGCCGGAGCGCGACTGTCCCTGGGGCCGGGGCCTCCCCGGGGCGGCCGAGCGGAGCAGCGTGAACTAGCCCTGGGCTTTCTCTTTAAGACCTACAGACCTCGCTGCACCATTTACAGATTCTCCACAGGACGACGCGGGCGCTGGCGGCAGCGCGGGCCGAGCTGGAGCCGGCGCTGCGGGAAGGAAGGCGCCGCGTGGTCGCGCTCCTGGACGACCCGCGCTGCACCTCCTGCGCCAGCGTCCTGGGCAGGGCACAGGGCCTGCAGCCGGGCGCCGACTACAGCAAGGTGGGCACGGGGTCCTGGTCGCCCACCGTCACCTCCCCACCCGGCTGCCCCGCGGCTCACACGTTCCTTCTTCCCCTCCAAGGTGCCACCGGTGGAGAAGGTGTTGAAGGCGCTGGCCGGTCTGCCCCGGAGTGACTTTGCAGAGATGATTCGCCAGGTTGGGGGGTCAGGGTGAAGTGGGGTTGGGGTCCAACACACGCAGGCAGCTCCAGCTGAGTTGCTCAGCACCCCTCTTTCCTTGCAGGGCAACGGGACCTTCAACTCCATCCCAGAGCTGGCCGTGGAGAGGATGGCGCAGGTCATCCAGGGTGAGTGGGGTTGCCACGTGGAGTGGGGACATCCCCACCCCACGAGGTGAATCCCAGCTTGGGGACACAGGGCGGGATGCAGGGACCATCCACCCCTCCAGCACAGCCTTGGCCCCGCAGATCTGCGGAGCGATTTGGCCCGCACGGCGGAGAAGGTGCAGTCCATCGCCGACGGCTTCCCCCTCCCTGACTACACCCGGCCCGTGAGCGAGGCGCTGGGGAAGGCGGAGGGGCGGAGCCAGCCGTACCTGCGGGAGGTGCGGCGCTTCGAGCGGTACAGGTGACCCTGGGGGCAGGACGGGCTGCAGGGGGTGCAGCAGAGAAGGGCCCCGAGCCCCAGGTGCCTCAGTCCCGCATCTCGAGGCCGTGCCCTGCTGCTCTTCCCTCCAGGTGGATCGCGGGCACGGTGCTGTGCTCCATCATCCTCCTCATCCTCCTCTGCAACGTGACGGGAATGGCCCTGGGGGTGTATGGGCTTTCCAAGCGGGAGGACCCCAGCGACTACGAGTGCCGAGGAGAAGCTGGCGCCAAGTTTCTCCTGGTGTAAGCGTCTCTCTGGGTGCTGGGGGCTCTTCCATCTCACACACTCCCCAAAAAAAACCCAGGCAGAGCCAAGAAGGGGACTGGGAGCCGTCCCAGCGGAGAAGCTTTTGAAGCCACCGCCTGCGCCGGCAGGTTTGGGAGAAGCTGCTCCTCTCTGGGCGCTGGCAGCTCCGGCGGGCGGCCCCTCTGCCCGGCACACCCAGCTCCCAGGGCCCTGCCCAGCCCGGCGTGCCCGGGCTCGGGAAGGAGCCGCGGGGCTGGAGCTGGACGGGCAGGTCCCTTCCTGCCCGCTCGGGTTTGCAAAGCCACCGCCAGTGCCTCCTCTCCCTCTTTCAGCGGCGTGGGCTTGGCTTTCCTGTTCTCCTGGCTCCTCATCCTCCTGGTTTTCGCCACCTTCCTGGTCGGGGGCAACATCCAGACGCTGGTTTGCAGGAATTGGGTCAACCAGGAGATTTATAAGGTGGGTGGCCGCACACCCCCCCATCGCCCTGTAAATCTCTCCTTCCGTGCACCAAAACACCTCCAAGAGCTCTGTGTCCTCCACCTAAACCCGACTGGAAAAACCCTGTCCTAGACCAGGAGATTAAGTTTAGGATTAGCTCCTCGGATTTGCATCATCAGATGGGAATTGCCCTTGTGCTGTTAATTCACTTGCTAATTGCTGTTCCGTGGTCCTTGGGCATCCCTGGGGTGCTTGGGGACGGCAGCTCGGTGTGATGGGGCTGAGAGAGGGATTGGGGCAGTGGGACGGGTTTAGGACTCTTCCCATGGCAGTGCCACACACGGGCAGCTCCCAGCACGGGGCTGTCCCTCCAAACACACCCCACACTCTGCAGGGGGGAATGTCCAAATAAAGGCTAAATTAGTTCAGGATGCGATGAGCTGCCCCAGGATGCTCCTGAAAGGGCAGAACACCCCCCGAGTCACTGCTGGGAATGCCTGTGCCTTATGCTGGCCCTGTTTTTCCTCCTGTTTGGCCCAGTTCATCGACACCCCTGGGAACCTTCCGCCATCCATGAACCTCACCCGCCAGCTCAACCTCAGGAGAGACTCCAACCTCAGCTCCACGTACCGGTGAGTGCTGCGGGAGACCCCACCGTGCAGCCAGGGTGACTTGGGATCACTCTGCCAATGTCCCTCTGCCTTTCAGGGAGTGCAAGAGTGGCGCAGGGCTCTGGGAGGTGCTACAGCTCGACAGCTCCTACGACCTGAATGAGCACCTGAAAACCCCCAGGGTGAGGGCTGGCTCCAGCCAGAGCTGCTGGTAGCAGCAGGGGGAGGCACGAGCTTTACTGGGGTTACTGGGAGCCCTGCCGAACCCCTCGTCTGACCCTCACAGTACACGGCTGATTTCCAAAAACGCCTGGGCGACTTCACAGCAAACCTGGGAGAGGTGAGGCTGCTCCGCAGCGAGGGCAGGCAGGACCTGGAGACCTTTGCCCGCAGTGGAGTGGATGAGGTGGACTATGGGCGCTTCCAAGAGGAGGTGAGGGTTGCTCACAGTGGGCTGAGCTGCAGGACGTGCCCCATACCGGGGCTGGATTTTGGGCAGCCCTTGACTCCTTTTCCCCGCAGATGAAAAACCCCGTGGTGCAGACCAGCCTGCCTGGCTTGGCAAGAAACCTCGAGGGGCTGCAGAAAATGCAAGTGAGTGGTGGGGCAGGTGCCAGGGGAGTCTTCAGTGCCCAGGGGACCTGCTCACCCCACTGTGCCCTGCAGAGGAATGGCACGGTGGCCGGGCGGCTCGCAGCAGAGGCACGGGCACTGTGGCACATGCAGAACTCCTCGGTGCAGTCGCAGGAGGCTTTGGTGGTGAGTCCATACTGGGCTGGGGGTGGCGGTGCCACTGGCACCTCCTTGAAGGGGACAACGAGGTTTCTGAACTTTTCTCACCTCCCTGTCCCACAGGCAAAGCTGGGGGAAAGTGTCCAGTTCCTCTCCCGCTTGGCACCGCACCTCAAGGTATTCACACGCCTCTTCCAGCCCCAAAAAACTTGTCCCATCTGCCAAAAAAAACGCCTGCTGCAGGGTGATGGGAGAGCAAGGAAAAATGGCAGCGAGGAGAATCATTCTCCTTTAGTGATTAGATTTGCTCTTACAAATCAGAAATTCCCCTGCAAAGGTGTTTTCCTGCTCAGGACACATCCCTCTTTCGCTGCCCTCTGGCAATCAGACCCAGTTTGGAGCTTGGCATTACTCCCTGCACCCCCCGGGCACCCATCCCGCTGCTCTGGGCCTAAAGAATGCTCTGCCCTCTCTGTGCTTCCTCAGGAGCGGGTGAAGAGGACACTGGCCACCACAGCCTCGGTGGAAGCCCGGCTGCCCGTGCAAGCCCAGCAGATCCTCCGGCAGGTGAGGTGGGAGCTGGATGAACCATTGAGGGTAGAATTCCCCACAGCCAGGAGTTAAGAGGGAGAACAGGGCGCTGCAAGAGGGCACCAGGAGCCTTCAGCCTTCATTTCCCAGCCTACATTAGCCTGGAGGTGGCTGGAGAGAGGCTGGAGCTGGGCTGGGAAGCGCAGGACTCTCCCTCCATGCTGCCTTTCCCCTACCCAGGAACTTGGCTGCTTCACCAGGAAGGAGCTGCGGTATTTCGCCCAGTACCTCAACTGGGTTGGGCAGACGGTGAGTGGTCCCCATCACCCTGTGGGGATTTTTGGGGCCCAGGAGCCACCATGGATCCCTCCCACAGGCAAAATGCATCCCAGCAGCCAGGCGTGGGCTGATGCCTTGTCTCTGCTCCTCGTTCCAGCTGAGGGAGGACGTGGCTTCGTGCCAGCCACTTGCCACGGCCCTGGACAACGGGCGGGTCATCCTGTGCGACCGCATCGCTGACCCCTGGGTAAGGATCCCCCTCCATGAGGGTCCAGTGAGGACCTAAAGGACCACCAAGGCTCCCCAAACCCCTCTGGAGCCCGGGGGCTGCCACTGCCCTCCCCTCTCGGCGCAGCTCAGCCCTGTGGGTTCTCCTTGCAGAATGCCTTCTGGTTCAGCCTGGGGTGCTGCACCTTCTTCCTCATTCCCAACATCATCTTTGCTGTCAGACTCACCAAACACTTCCGCCCCATCCGCAACCGGCTCATGTGAGAGGCGGGCAGGGACAGGGGGACACAGGGATGGGGGATATGGACTCCTCCCTGACCATCCCTCGTGCTTTCTTCTTCTCCTTTGCAGCTCCACGGGGTCAGAGGAGACCTGTCCTTTCCACATCCCCCGTGTCACGGCGCTCAAGCTCTAGGATGAGCCTCTGCCAGGTGCGGTGCCCCAGGAGCTCCCATAAACCGATGCCTGCATCTCCAGGAGCCCCCACAAACCCAAAGTACTGCAGGGCTCCAGGTCCCTCTGTCACCTCTCAGGGCTTTGGGTCCCTCTGACGTCTCTTTCTCGGTGTCCTTTGAGGTGTGGCGTCCTTCCCAGGTGTGGGGCACCCGGAGATTTGGGAAGCCTTGGGGGCTGAGCACCCGTTGGGGATGCTCCCAGAACCCAGCTGATCCCAGCTGGAAGGGGAGGCTCCCCCAGCTCTCCCCCATCCTCTCACACCCCACAGGGAAGGGCGCCCGCCGCTGCCCCATGACAATGCCCCACTCCCGAGACCCCCGGTGGTGTGGGGCACATTAAAACCCTCCCCTAAAAAGCTGCCCCTGTCTCCTTTGTTTGTGCTCTCCATCTTCCCGTTATCCACAGGGAACAGCTCTGAGGGGGCTGTGGGGCTGAGGGATCTCTGGGGTTTCAAGGCTGAGGGGTTGCCACAACCAAGGGGATCTTCGGGGCCAAGGGGGCTGAGGGGGAAATCTCTGGGGCTGAGGGCGTTGTTGTGGCCAAAGGGGGGCTCTAGGGCTGTGGCTCTTGGGGTCTGAAGGGACTCTGGGGCTGAGGGGACCCCATGGCTATGGGTTTGAAGGGGTTTAGGGAGACTCCAGGGCTTCAGAGTTGAAGTTTTGGCTGAGGTGGCTCCAGGACTGAAGGGAGCCCATAGCTGAGGGGGGCTCTGGAGCCAGGGTTGTGGCCAGTGGGTTTTGGGGCTGAGGAAGCTCCAAGGTTGAGGAGCTGTCAAAGCTCAGGAGGGACTTCAAGGCTGGGGTTGTGGCTGAGGGGGCTCCACGGCTGAGAGGGTGACAGGGACATGGGGACTCCAGGGCCACGTCTGAGGTGGTTCTGGGGCCAAGGGGGCTCTGGGGCTGAGGACATGGATGGCACAAGCCCCTGGCAGTGCCCCATGAGACCCCCATCTCCAGCCCCCCATAACCAGCACACAAACCCCCTTCCACCGCAGGGGTGGGGGCCCTCCTGGCCTCGAGGTGCTGTTAATTAGAGCTTAATTGAGCTTAATTAGAGCCGGGGGCTCCGGGCTGAAACTGCAGGTGAAGGGGGGTTTGCTGTGGGTACAACCATGGAGTCATGGAACGGTTGGGGTTGGAAGGGGCATTAAAAAATCTTCTTGATCCATCCCCTGGCATGGGCAGGGGGCTCTGCTCCCCATCTCAAGGAAGCCCAGGCCAGGCTTTGTCTCCCAGTTTGTGACTTTTTTTGCGTGAAATTCCTGGTTTTCACTCAGATCCTTCATCCCCTGCTTTTGCAGGGCTTTGTCCAACCAGCAAATAATTCACAAAATCCGTAAAAGGAGTTTGCAGATCCACCGAATGAGGATTTCCCTCCCCAAAATGCTCTCTGTTTGCCAGCCGAGAGAGAAATGTCCCATTTTTATGCATTATTAAAAGGCTTTTCCTACCCACAGCCAGCAATAGTGAAAACACCTGGTTTATGCATTATTTAGGTTATTGCTGCCTGGAGTCAGTTGGTTTTAAGCAGTTCCTCAGCCTGCAGAGGTCAGCATTGGAAAGGCTTTTTCCAAAGGGATTTCGGGAGTGGAAATCCTGAAGGATTTCTGCAGGAACCCCCATCCCCAGGGATGTCCTCAACCCACCTGGAAGCCATCTGATGGCATCAAAAATCAGTGTTAAAACAGAGGATTTTGGGGTCAGAGGGGGCTGTGGTGGGGAGACGTGTGGAAAAGTGATATTCTTACCTGGGGATCAGTCAGGAAATAGAATGCTCCCAGCTGGATGTATTTCAAAGGCCTAAAGTCACAAAATTCTGAGATAATTAAAAAGAAGAGGTTTGCCTGGTTCTTATAAATCATTTTTTATGAGCCCCTCTCCACTGCAGTGCCATATTTTAAATACTGTAATACTCACTTAGTGGTGCAGGAGAGCAAAGGGATTATCGACTTTAAATATTAAATAACATAAAAGCAATAACATTTACCGAATCCATCCACTGATTAAAGAAATCGCAGAAACAAACCCAGAGTTGTTTAGGCTGGAAAAGACCTTTGAGGTCATCAAATCCAGTGGGTTTGCAAACAAATGAGATTAATTCAGCTGGACCTTCTTCCTGAGGTTATTTCTTGTAGCTGGGCCACTCTAAATAACCGATAAATAATGAATGGCAGAGGAATTCACCCCAAAATAAATATTTGTTATAGATGCATAAATATCCGTGTTCCTTGCGTGAGATGTGGATGGATTAAAAATGGTAAATCATCCAGGAATAATCCAGAAATTTGTCTTAAACCTACTGGAGGCACTTTGTTTACTAGGGGAAAAAATAAAAAGTGAGAATGAGCTGGATAATGATTCCTCACCTCAAGCAAAACCAGGATTTATGATTAACCTCCAGTCCCACCCTCACAAAGGCACCTTGTCTCTTCTTTACTTGTATTGATGAAGACCAAAATTTCCAGCTCCTAAATGTAGAATTTTTATGATTTGGTGTCTGCTCTATTAGAAGCATTTGGTTTTTTCCTATCTCATTTTATCGGGATCGGTGTTCTTTGAGGTTTGTTTTTTTTTTTCTATCTCAGTTTATCTGGATCTGTGTTCTTTGAGTTTTGGGGTTTTTTTTTCCCTATCTCAGTTTACCTGTATCTGTGTTCTTTGAGGTTTGGGTTTTTTTTCTATCTCAGTTTATCTGGATCTGTATTCTTTGAGGGTTTTTTTTCTATCTCTGTTTATCTGGATCTGTATTCTTTGCCTTCCAAGGACTTCATTAACTGGTGTTGATTAAACCACTTCCCTTCTCAAATCCCCCTCTGAATTCAGCCCCTGGGACACCTCACCTCCCTCCTGCTTTCCCTGCTGCCCCCGAGGAGTTTCTGTAATTCATAAATTATCAATAATTCAGAGGGCTGCAGCTCTGTCAGCTCTCCCTGCTGGGCTGGGAGCCCTGCTCAGCCCAGGTGCTGCTCCCCACCAACTCCTATTTCAGGGCACAAATTGTTCTTCTCTATTCCCGGAACTGAGGAGAAATGCAGGAAAAGTCCGGCCAGTTTTGCCAGGATCAGCTTATTCCTGCAATTATAACACCATTCAATTTCACCATTCTTATTTCATTTCCCTTGATGTTTCTCCCCATTTTTCATTGAACACCAACCTCCTTTTCTTCTCCACAAAAAGGATCTGTGACCTCTTCCATCTGTTTTTCTTATCATCCCCTAAAAACAGCTCAGGAAGCTGAGACACAAAACAGCGGCCGTGGGGAATTGTTCAGAATTTCATCCCCATCCCCAAAATGCTCCTTTTAAAGCTGTTTCTGCAGCAGAGCTCCAGCAATGAGTGAGGGAGGAACGAGATCCCAATTCCCAGCTGGATTTCATTCAATCTCAGCTGAGGGGTTGATGGAATTGTACCAAACTTCCATTTTTTTGAGGCATGGATTGGTTCCCTACTGACTCCTTAACCCAGGCTCCCAAACTCAGCTCTGTGAGAAACCAAATCCCAGAGGTTTTGCTCCAACTTTCCTCTGGTTTTGTCATGAAAACTCCTTGGATTACTGATGCCACAAAAATATTCTAAAGGCACAGAGGTTTCAGGTCTGAACACAGGCAAGAAAACACCTTGGAAAAAACAAACTGAGCTTTATTAATGCTGATTATTAATTATTATTTAATGGCTGTGGATGGGGCTTTGCTTCTCGGGTGATTCCAGAGTGAACTCAGAATAAACACCCTGCCCTGCCCCTCTGCTGCAAATGCAAACCAAACGTCCTTCATTTTCTGTGCCTTGATCATTGTTCTCTGCCCAAAGTCCCTCTGGGCACTCTGGGGAAAGAGCCAAACCAGGGGCCAAGGTGGCCAGAGCTGCTGCGAAAAGGGCATATTCCCATGGTGGCATCACCAGAGGCAGCATTAGGGACAACAGAGGGACAGGAAAAGTCCTTTTTGCCCATCTCTGGGGCAAAACAGCCTGTCCTGAGCTGTGCTTTGTCCTCTGGTGCTGCTCCCACCCTTGGACTCACAGCCAGGTTTATTGTCATCATTTTCAAACAGCTCTCCTTCATCCTCTGGAAGCACCATGAGATAAAAACACTCTGCAGCTTGTGCTTGGTACCTCTGGATTTTTCCTCTTGTTGGCATGTGGATCACAGCAATCCCCCACCCTGAAGAGCCTGTGGGCACCTTGCCTGGTAATTCCAGCTCTCTGCACAGATTTAACATGATTTTAATTGCCCTGGTGTCCTCCATGCAGGCCCCGAGCTGCTGGGAGCTGCTTTGGAAAAGCTGAGGAGATCAAACTCAGGAGAAATCCTTTGGGAGAATTGTCAGTGCTCCTGCCTCCACTTAACCCCCAAAACTGCCACATCCCAGCCCCACCCTCTGTTAACAATCTCTGGTTTTATCCAAAATATTTCCAGCTGGGGGAAAACCCCCTCATCTTCTCATCCCTGCCGAAGCTCAGCTTCCTCATCCTCATTTCTCAGGGCAGCCATTCCCAGGGCACAATCTTGGGCCAGAGGCAGGAATTTTGTCTGAGATTTTCAATCGTGTTGGTACAGTAAAATCACCTCTGAGAGTAAAATCACCTCCGAGAGCCTTGACCTGTCACGGCAACACCTCGGGAGAGACACTGCAAATGACAGTTTTTCCTAAATAAACTCAAATTTTCCTAAATAAAACCCTTTGGAACCTCAGCTGCCTTCAAGCTCCAGCTGAAACCCTGCCGTTTTCCCCAGATAAAGCTCCGGGATGGTTCCGAGCAGGGTTTATTCACAGCACCTGCGGCAGAGGGAGCGGCGTTCAGCGCCGCTCTCGCATCCCTCGCATCCCTCTGCAGCCATGGAAACGGCCCCGGGGGAGCGCCGTGCCCATGACAACCCCGCAGGAGCATCTTGAGCATCCTCAGAGCCTCCCCCTGGGCTTCTCCTCGTGCCAGGCTCTGCTTTCTGTCTCCTTCCTGCTCCCAGGCGGGTGATGGCAAAGCTTTTCCTCGTGGGCAGCTCCCCTTCCAGGGTCAAAGGACAGATTTGACATTTCACGGTGGGATAGTGGGTGTATAAAACTTCCCTGGGGTCTTAACAAAGACAAACTTCATAAGGAGCCCCATGGGCAGCTGCCCTTCCAGAGTCAAAGGGCAGATTTGTCATTTAATGCCAGGATATTCTGTGTATAAAATTTTCCTGGTGTCTTAATAAAGACAGGCTTTATATAAAGAGCCTTTTAAGTGCTGCTTTAGGGGACAGCAAAGCTTTGGGCAGAGTTGTGTGGGGTCTGGGGTCTTCATCCCAGCTGGAAGATGCTCCAAAAGGGATGGGAGGGTACTGATCCCATGGGAAACTGTTCCATAATGTTATAAATCCTAATGGATAAAATCTTGGCCCCATTTCCCCCTCTGACCTGCATTTCCCAAGCCCAGTTCCTTTGTTTATTCTCATTCATGCTCAGACTAAAATATGGTGGAACCCCACAAAGGCTCCTGGAATACTTCCCATGGAGGGAAAAGGGAAAATCCGGGTGGAAATTTCCTCACCAGCTCGAGTAAGAGGATTTATAATTGGGTTTAATCATCTCATCCTCACTGAGAAACCAGCTCAGGGCAGGCAGGGAAAAGCTTGTTGAGTTCTCAGGTGAATAAACAAGATGAAGACCTGGACCAGAAATGGCTGTATCAAAGAAAAATATGATTTAAAAAATATTTGAAAGTTAATTTTTAATTATACTTTCAAACTTATTTCTCCATCTTCAACCTGGTCCTTGTTTCAGTCTATCTCTGGACTTACTTTTTTTTTAAATAAAAAAACCAATCATTATCTGCATTTCCTGGGCTCCAGCTTTCTCCAGCTCACCCCCAACCCCTTTTCCCAGCGGGAAAACTGATTTTTCCGGCCCTTTCCCTGCCCAACCCAGCCAGGAACTCTTGAGAAGCACCAAGAATGCCCCAAAATTCAAATGCCCGAATTTCGCCAAGTCCCTGCAGCTCTGAGCTCCCTGTGCCACACCCCGGGCTCAGAGCGATTCCCGAGCAGGATCCGGGGTGATTGATGCCAGAAAAATGGGAACGGGAGTGCCCTAGCCCATCCCAGGTTATTTTGGAGGAGCTGACCTCAGCGCTGCCACCTGATGTCACCCAGCGTGCTCCGAGCCCGGGGAGTCCTTCCAGGGGGATCGCGAGTTAAAAATAAAACAGGAGAGAAGGGAAGGAAAAGAAAGGAAAACCTCCCCATGAGTCATGGGTGACCAGCTCTACTCCAAGGGGAAAAAAATCAGGTTTTCCTGCCAAGGAGCCAGCGGTGGGTAATGGAATTTCAGAGGAGTTTATGGGAATTCCAGGATTTCTGGGAGAGGGTTTGTTCCTGAAGCTTTAGGGAGGAATGCCAGGTCCTTGTTTGAGCAGAAAAAGGAGATTTATCCACTCCAAAGGGCACAAGGAGCCCTTTCTGGGAAGGCTTTTCCCAGGAACAGCAGGGGATTGTTGGTGTCCCGCAGCAGCTGCTCCCAAGGCACTGGCAGAGATTATTTTTAACTCCCGGGCTGGGCTGAAACTGGAGCAGGCAGCAAACAAGAACTGACTTCTCCCATCTCCCATAAATTAATCCAGATAGAGCCTCAAATACACAAATTTGGTTTCCTCCCCACTTCAAAGCACTTTTATTACCAGTTTTTGTTCTAAAAAAAAGTTTCTTGTTTCTTCTCCAAATTAGTGGGGTTTTTTTGTTTGTTTGTTTGTTTTTTAACTTCAAGCTATTATTTTACCTTCTAGCACCCCGGTGCTGCCTGGGGAGGCCAAAGGCATTTTTTGGGAGCTGTGTCCCGTGCAGGTGATCTGCCAAGGCCTGGATGCATCACTGAGGAGACATCGGGGAAGGGAGTGTAAGGAGCTTATGTGGGGCCCTGCCTGGAATAGCAGCAAGCATGGTGAGCACACCCCTAAGCAGATTGGAGCAGCTCCATGGATATTTATAACCCCATGGATAAAGGTTTTTAACCCTATTGATGAATAATTATAACCCCATGGATGGACATTTTAACCCAAATTGATAAACACTTTAAACCCCAATTGATAAACATTTTAAACCCCAATGGATAAACACTTTTAACCCCCATGGATAAACATTTTAACCCCAAAGGCTAAAAAGATTTCTAGCCCTATGGATAAACATTTATAACCTCATGGATAAGCATTTTTAATCCTATGGATGAACATTTTTAACCCCAGTGGATAAAAATTTATAACCCAATGGAAAAACACTTATAACTCTATGGATGAACATTTCTAACCCTATTGATGAACACTTATAACCACAATGAATAGAGATTTCTAAACCTATGGATAAAAATTTCTAACCCTATGGATGAATGTTTAGAACCTTTTTAAGGCCTTGTCCAAGAGCAAAGCTCAGGAGGGTGAGTGCAGCCCCCAATATTTTGGATTCCAGTGGCTACTCCCACAGAAGAGAAATGAAATTAAATTAATTTGGCTGATCTGCAGGAGCTCAAGGAGAAGAAACCTTGTCGGATTTGCTGTTTTCTGCCCCAAACCCAGCTTCCCTGGTCCAGCCAGGGAGCCTCCCAGAGCAGGAAAATTCCAGCAGGATCCTGGGGCCCGTGAGTCACCTCTGCTCCAAAATGCCATCAGCAGATCCACAAGGAAGGGACAAACTCCTCCCTAGCCCTGAGGCTTCACTGGCTGGAGAGCCGCAAACTGATTTATTTTTACCATGAACTCCTTGGCTTCTCCACAGAGCCAAGGAGAAAACACCTCTGGAAGTGGCAGGAGGTGCTGGATGGAAAGTTTGGCCGGGTGGTTTTTCCCCTCTGTGGTTTTCCTCTCCTGGCACGTTTCTCTGGGATTTGCTGGGTCTTCTCCTCCTCCCCACCGTGGGTTACGTAAGGATGACTCCCTGGAGGAGCACGGAATTAACGTCCTGCTCCTCCCATTTCCTCCTCCTGGCCTGTTTTCCCTCACAGAAAAGGCTAAAAATTTATGTAAGTCACAGAATCATGGAATGGTTTGGGTGGAGAGGACTTTAAATCTCATCACGACTTCCACTGCCCTCATCCAACCTGGCCCAGAACACTTTTTATCCTTTATTAAGTCCTTTTATCCTATTTTTGCTTCATACAGAAAAACTTCCAGGTGTCAGGAGCAAGGGAGGAATCCCATCCAGGAAACCCTGCAGTTGAGCACAGAATGATGATGCAGGTCAAGGCTCCCACACAGAGCATGGAAAAGCCCTTCTGCCACTAAAAATGGGCTAAAAATGACTTTTTTTCCCTCTGGAAGGAGAGCTCTCTGCAGGGCTGCACAGCCCAAGTGAGCAACAAAGGCTTCACCATTAAAAAAATGCAAAATATCCTCATAAAGCCTCAAATTTTTAATTACACACCGAGATGGGAAAATCCTGAGAGACATCTTTCCTTCTGGCTGGGAAGGAAGTCCCCCCGAGGATTTTGCCACTACCCCTTGTTGTCCCCAAATTGTATTTTCTCTGCTCTCATCCAGGTGGAAGCCAAGTATCACCTTTCAAAGAAAAAGAAAAAGAAAAAGGGAAAAGGGGGGGAAAAGAAAAAAAAGAAAAAAGAAAAAAGAAAAAAGAAAAAAGAAAAAAGAAAAAAGAAAAAAGAAAAAAGAAAAAAGAAAAAAGAAAAAGAAAAAAGAAAAAATGAAAAAAGGAAAAAAGGAAAAGAAAAAAGAAAACAGGGAAGAAGGAAAAAAGAAATATAGAAAAAAAGGGAAAAAAAGAAAAAAGGGGGAAAAAAAAAGAAAAAAAAAAAAAGAAGGAAAAAAAAAAGGAGAAAAATCCAGAGAGAGAATCCAGAGAAAATTCCCAAGGAAAATCCAGGAGTTTTGCTTCAAAGAGACAATTCCACAGTGAGAATTCCATTAGAGAATAAGCCAAGCTCTACAAAACACATCTCATTAACCCTCTGAACATAATTAATCCCGATTATTTTTTAAGAGGTTTCTAGATTAACTCAGTGGAATTTGAACTCGAGTTCAGATTTTTTGCCAGTTCGAGGGACTGAGGGCGGGGTGGGGACTTTACCCTTTCCTCAATCCCCCCCCCCTCCCCCC
>WBMY01001060.1:76962-89877 GCA_013397315.1 Donacobius atricapilla | reverse complement strand
CCGTGGCGTCCCTGTGTCAGCGATTCCCTCCCCGCTGGAAGCTGCCAGGCCTGACCGCCGAACCCCCCCTCCCCCCACCTTCCAAACCCCACGCTTCAAAAATGAAAATCAGCCTTGATTGATTTAATTTGCCTCGTTTTCCTGCCTTGCTCCTCCAGCTATTTGGGTTATTTTAAAGAAAGCACAGAGAAGTGTCCCCCTTCCAGCTGCTGGCAGCTGCACCACTGCTGGAACGCCCACAAATCCCATGAAAAATCCCGACACAAGAATTTTCCTTTCCTATTTTTCCCCTCTCTACTTCCCCAAACTTAGGGATCACCAGCCAGGGAAAATCTCAGCACTGGAGCATCCCGGGACTCTTTCCATCCCAGCCTCCAGCTCAGGTTCGCGCCAAACCCGTTTACTTTTCGCCTCGCTCTGCACCCAATTCCTTCTCTTTTCACCCCACAAATCCAAGGGTGCTGCTCTTACCCGTGCGCCGGGGCCGGTGCTGGCTCTTCCCGTCTGTGCCCGCCAGGGTCGGCTCGCTCCGGACTTTTCCCGGTGGGATCAGCGGCAGGTCCTGCCCCCCCTGCGCGGGGAGGGATAACGGGGTGGGCCCGTTGAGCTCCGCGGGCACAGCACAGCCCGGACACCCTGCGGGAAGCTGGAGTTCAGCTTCCAGGAGGCCAAAACAATCCGAGTTTTACCTTTTGGGAGAAATATCCAGAGGCTGGAACCTGCTGACCACGGTGCCTGGGCATAAATAATCCCTGAAGGCTGGATAAACCCTAAACCAGCTCAATATTCCCCAAAAATCCCCCAGAAATTTAGATGTGAGTTTGTAAATCTGGAAGGTAAGAGCATTTCTCCTTGGGAAGCTTCTCCACTGGGATTCAGGCAGGTTTTACTCTTTTCCCTCATCTCATTTTTACTCATTTCCATGGCATTTCTAGCCACGCAAAGTGATTTATTCTGGACAAGCCAAACTCTGACTCAGGGTTTCATTCTGCCTTAAGTTGCTACATATTTTATTTTATTTCCTTGTTAATCCACGCAGCAGTGCCACAATCATCCTTCAAACACATCAAAAGCTCCTCTCGCTGTACAACACTTTCCTGAACATGAGTTAAAAGTGGAAAATGTACCATTAAAACTAAAAAAAAAAAAAAATTACAAAGATGCCTTGCAAAAACTCAAAGGGAGGGGGAGAAAGTCAGAGGTTTAGTTCACAACGAGGTATAAAATGGGTATTGCTGGTTTAGCTTGGGAGGAAAGAGGTTTTTCCAGCTGCTGGTGGTGATGGAGCCAGTCTGGTCCTGGTTTCACCAGGATAATTTACTGCCACTGCTGGAAAATGGTTTTGGAAAATAAAATCCTCTTTATTTCTGCCTCCCCCACCTCCTGCCTTCCCCCCTTTCCCATCCGGCATCCCTCGAGATGCTGGAGGCCCTCAGCCATCCCTGCGAGTGCTATTTGGCATTTACAGCTACCAGAGAGGTTTGACATCGTGGTTTTCTTAAAAATCCCTAAATATTAGTGCAAATTGGAGCAGGGGACGGAGAGGGCCGCGCCACCAGATGCAGGTTTGGGGAAGGTGCTGGAAAAAAATGGGATTTTCTCCTGTGCTGGAAATCCACCTGAGAGCTCCCAGGTCAGGGTTAAACTCCCCCAAATCTCAGCCAACCCTTTGAATTTACAAAATCCTCCAAACACCTGTGAATTATTGCGGTAGGAATGTGCTTTTTGCTTAAAAAAAAATAGGAATTTTTTGTGCTCTCTTGCCGCCGAGCAGCAGGTCCTTCACCAGGAGCCACATTGGACATTTCCAAACTGATTCTCCAAAATTCCAGCTCTGGAGTGCTGGCAGCCCTTGCTCAGCCCCATCCTCGCCTTTGTGCTGCTCACAGATTTCCTCTTTTTTATTTTCTTTTTTTTGTTGTTTTGTTTTCCCCTCGTGTTTTCCAGGGATTTGAGGTTTTGACTGAAGTTGCCACCAGCCTGGGCCTTCCTGGGAAGAGCCCCCGAGGATTCTGCAGGGACGAAGGTGTGGGAGGGAGGGTTGGCTCAGGGCTGGAGCCATCCGGATGGACACTAGGAGCATTTCGGAGTTGGGATTTGGTGCAGCACATCCCCCGGATGCTCACATCGCTGTTGGGCCCTCAGAAATCTCCTCCAGCCTCTGCTCGATCATCAGCCGCAGGATGGAATATCTAGGGAGGCACAGCACAAGGAAAAAGGGATTTTTCAGCATCCCAGAAAACCCCGGAATAATGCAAACCCCACATTGGGGGTGCAGGGCTGCACAAAGGAATTTTTTGGGACCAAAGCAGCCCCCCAGGAATGTCCTTCCCTCTCAGCATACTTGTGCTTCAGCTTCTTCACTTCCCGATCCTCCTCCTCCTCCAGCTTCTGGATGAAACTCCTGAGGATGGGCATCTCAAATTTGATGTACTGGGCGACCTGGGTGGAGAGAAGCAGCAGGAAATGGTAAAGAGGGTGATGAACTGACCCCCCTCCCCCGCCCCAATTCTCTCCTTAGATTTAACCAAGGATCCCCAAATTTTGCAGCAAAGCCTTGAAAATGATGTTTGTGACCATCAGCTCATGCAAGCAAGCAAGCATGCACTGGATAATTATTGGAAAAAGATCTGCCTAAGGTTTACTTGTTTTAATTCACCCACTGGCTGTGAGAGGTGGCTCTGTCTGAGCGTTCCAAGAGTCTTGGAGCGGTTTAAGCCCAAATTCACCCCAAAAGTGCCTGCTTTGAGCCGGGATTTCAGAGCACAGCAGTCTGGCGAGCCGTCAGATGGCACAAGGGAGCCACTGGAAAAACCCCAATTCTGCCAAGGGCCGCGCTGAAATCGCTCTTCCTTGATCAGATTCGGGGTGGCACAATAGGGCTGGGGGGTCTGCGCCGGTGGGGAGCTGGGAGCTGCTCTTGGAACTCAGAAGGACTGTCCGGTAGGATCCTGAGTTTCCATGGAGAGACACAGGAGCAGGGCAGCTCCTGCAGCCACAGCACCCATCTGTTCATCGGGGATAAATTCTTCCTTGTGGGGATAGAGAGGGGCTGGGATGGAATTCCTAGAGCAGCTGTGGCTGCCCCTGGATCCCTGGAAGAGTCCAAGGCCGGGTTGGACAGGGCTTGGAGCAGCCTGGGACAGTGGGAGGTGTCCCTGCCATGGCAGGGGTGGCACTGGGTGGGATTTAAGGGCCCTCCCAACCCAAACCACCCCGTGATCCTGTGATCCCCCAGGTTTCTCCAAGCCCACCCGAGGGTGACACTCACGTCATAGGTGACCTCTTCCACCTGGTCTTTCTCCATGAGGAACACCTTGGACACCTGCTCGCAGGGGCCCTGCAGGATGCGGGCGAGCAGGGGGAAGTCGCTGCCGCGCAGCTTCTGCTTCTCTGCAACGCCAGAACCGGGGTTGGCACCGGAAGCGGCACCGGGGCCGAGGTGGCAGCACCGTAGGGTTTGGGGCGCTCCTGGCCAGGGGTTTGGGGCTCTCACATCCAGGGGATTTGGGGTGCTCTTGTACAGGGGATTTGGGGCACTCCCATCCAAGGAGTTTGGGGTGCTCCCATCCAGGGATTTGAGGCTCTCACATCGAGGGAATTTGGGGCACTCACATCTAGGGGTTGGGGCACTCACAATCCAGAGGGTTTAGGGCACNACAAGCTCTGCATTCAGAGCAGCCCGGGAGGCAGCTGAGCGGGGGATGGTGCCCGTACCTTGAATTTGTTCAGCAGCAGTTTGAGCACTTGGGGCGTGGTCATGGTGCTGTTGATGCGCACGTTAGTGACGGAGCCGTAGGCGGGCGTGAACACCGAGGTCTGCGGGGCACAGACACCNACATCCAGGGGATTTGGGGTGCTCCTGGCCAGGGGGTTTGGGGCACTCAAAATCCAGGGGCTTTCACGGCACTCTCATCCAGGGGTTTGGGGCTCTTCCATCCAGGGGTTTGGGGCACTCATGTGCAGGGATTTGAGACACTCATGCCCAGGATAATTTGGGGCACTCACCTCCACTCGTGTGCACCATGTACAGAGCAAACTCCTCTGCAGAGTTCTCGATCTGGGGGGAGATACAAAGCTCTGCTAAAGGGACAGGTTCTGCCCTGATATACCCTATAGATATATAGAGTATATATAATACATATATATACACACACAGATATATATATGTGTATATGTATACATATATATATAATCTGAATGTAGATTTAAGGCATATAATGTAAAGATTTTATATATAACATAAAGATTTACATATCATATAAAAATTCAGATATATACATATAATCTGAATGCAGATTATATATATATAACGTAAAGATTTTATACATAATGTGGTTGTAGAAGTGGCCGTTGATGGAGAAGCGGTGCCGGCGCAGCCGCCGCTGCTCGCCGGGCGTGCGGGCGCTGCCGCGGTGCCGGACCCCGACGTCGCTGCGGGTCCGCATCAGCTGCGGGGCCTCCTCCGCCGGCCTGGGGGCTGCAAAACACCCGTGGGACCTCGGGGATGGGGGCTGGGGACAGTGGGAACCACCCTGTTTCTCCTCTGGAGCTCCAGGAGCGTTTGGAGAGCGTTCCCAGGGATGCACAGATTGGGATAAAATGATAAAACCCTGCCCAGGGTTCTCCTCTGGAGCTCCAGGAATTTTTGGGCAACACTCCCAGCACAGCAAGTCCTGGGAGTTGGGCGGAACATCCTTGCAGTCCCTTCCCACGCAGGAGATTGTGTAATTCTAGAATTTTCCTGCTGCAAAACAACCACTGGGAGTCCCCACTTGGATGCAGGAATCCTCACCCCAAGAACTTCTCACCCCTACAAACTGTCCAGGACACGTTTAAACCACAGCAACTGGTTCATTCTCCCCCAGCTCCCAAGGAAGGTCATTAATTCAGAATTAACCACCTAAATCCATGCTGCTACCTGGATAAAACCTTCTCCTGGGAACTCAAGCATCTTCCCTCTCTTTTCCATAATTTAACTTCCTCTGTTCTCCTTCCCTTTAATGAGAACAGAAAATGAGGGCAGAGCCTCAGATCTCTGCATGAAAACTGGCCTGGATCCAGATTATTATAAACCAGCTCTTCATCCGTTTTTAATGAACCTCTCAGGCTCCAGCTCTGGGTGTTTTAATTCAAAGCATGTCTGCAGCAGGGAGAAATCTCCAGCAGGAGCTGCTCCAGCTGCACAAACTGTGACCAAGCACTCAGGAGCTGTGCGTGCATGCCGGGCACAGATTTTTCCTGAATTTTAGGGGAAAATGTAATAAAAAGCTTTTTTATATTATGTGCTGGCAGAGGATTGAGGCCATAAAGCTGAGGGGAATCGTGGTGGTGTGACATGGGGTGGGCACTGCCTGGGAAAGATTTAATTAAGGGAGAAGTGCTGTGAGTGGGGAGAGCAAAGAGAAAAAGGGAAAAAGTTGGAGGATCACGGATGAGGGTTCGTGGATCAAGTTTTGTAAGGGCTCAGCTCCTCTCAAAAGGATGAGCTCATCCTTCTTTACCCCCTAACCCCCAACAAAACACCCACAACCCAGAACATCTGCCAGAGTTGAACGAGCAAAATGTACCCAGCAGGTTTTCCCTGCAGGAATTCCCAGCAGTACAGCCCGTGCCCTGCTCCTTCGAACAAGGAGTTAATGGAGCTGCGGCCAAGCTCTTCCTCCTCTGCAGAGGAGGAACCAGGGAGGGACAAACACTGGGGACAAACACTTTGCAGCAGCGGTGACTTCCCCGTGGTAATGCGCTTCCCAATGCTCCCATTCTTCTTCCTGAAATGCGGAGCCTCCGGGAAGGGGAAGCTCCATCATCCTCCTTCTCCTCCTTTTCCCTGCAGTCCCACGAGGGATCTCTGCTCCATCCCCCTCATTCCTTTCCAAGCTCCACATCTCACTGCTGCCCCTTCCCCCAGAAAAAACCCTTGGGAATCAGGGAATATTGAGGTTGGAAGAGACCTTTGAGATCATCGAGTTTTGAGCTGTCCGGGGAAAGACTGAATAAAATAATTCAAGGTGCTTTGGGAGCGGCTCAGCGGGAGCAGGATGGGAAACTGAGTCTGGAATTAAGGATAAAGCTCGGTTTGGGTTTTCCCAAGGAAA
Source organism: Donacobius atricapilla (assembly GCA_013397315.1). NCBI lineage: Eukaryota > Metazoa > Chordata > Aves > Passeriformes > Mimidae > Donacobius > Donacobius atricapilla. The sequence goes on along the minus strand of WBMY01001060.1, from coordinate 83,779 downwards.
ACCGGAGCATGAGGCAGCTGCTCCCGAGCAGCAGGACCAATCCCAGTGGATCCGAGCCCAGCTCACCTGCGCCATTCCCGAGATTCTCCGTGCTGGCTGCGGTGTCTCCATCTGTCACCGGGATGTCCGGCAGGGTGCTGGGCTTCAGCACAGACCTGCAGAGGACAGAGGGGCTGTGGGTGCCCTGTCCGGGGGTGCCCTGTCCGGGGATGCAGCCACAGAGGGAATGACAATCCAGGGAATCTCTGCCCCTCATCTCCCCTCGCTGCTGATCCCAGTGGGGACAGAAATCCTGGAGGAGACAGCTGGCGGTGCGACCAGCAAACCCTGACAGGCTGGGGTGTAGTGGAGGGGTGTTTTTGGGGGTGCCTATGTGTTTTTGGGGGTGCCTGTGTGGTTTTGGAGCTGTCTGTATTTTTGTGGCTGTCTGTTTTGGGGTTGTGTGTGGTTTTGGGGCTCTCTGCCTGTTTTGGGGGCTGAATGTTTTGGGGTTGAGTGTGTTTTTGGGGATGCCTGTGGGGTTTTGGAGCTGTGTGGTTTTGGGGCTGAATGTTTTGGGACTGTGTGTTTTTGAGGCTGTATTTTTGTTTGTGTTTTCGGGGCTGTCTCTGTGGTTTTGGGGCTGTCTGCCTGTTTTGGGGGCTGAATGTTTTGGGGCTGAGTGTGTTTTTGGAGGTGTCTGCCTGTTTTTGGGGCTGCCTCTGCCCCACACTCACCCGTGGGCGCCCAGGTTGCAGCCCGAGTGCCAGGAGGAGGAGGAGGGCGGTGGGCGGATGCGTTGGTTGTCGTCCTGCATCTGCAGGCGGATGGGGCGGCGCAGCCCCCACGAGATGTTCAGCAGCCCCTCCACGATCAGCTCCCCTTCCTCCTGCAGCACAGACAGGGATCAGCATCCCAAGAAGAGCCTGGGATGTGGGGGGGAGACCGGGGGCTATGAGGTCTTTCCAAACCCAAATTTTCCATGGTTCTGTGACATTTTGGGCTCAGTCTTGCTCCTGGGGCCGGTGAGAGGCAAATCCTCCTGGGAGCTGTGCTGAGTCAAATCAGGATTGGGGACAGCCAGGGTGGCTTCAGTGGGACAAACCGTGGGAAACTGGGGGGACCTTGCAGGATGGGGGAACTGCCATCACCCACCTGGAGCTGGGCAGAGGATCCAGGAGTGCCCACAGGACAGGGAACCGTGGGGTGGGAGGGACCTCAGGGAGCAGTTCCAGCTCCACGGAGAGGATCCATCAGATCCAGTCTCTCCAGCTCAGAGTCCAAGGATGGGGCTTGGAGCACCCTGAGGGTGCAGGAGGTGTCTGTGTCCATAGCAGGGGGTTGGAATGAGATCATCCTTAAGGTCCCCTCCAATCCAAACCATTCCATGTTTAGATGGGATTTTGGGAAGGAATTCCTCCCTATGAGGGTGGGAAGGGGCTGGGATGGAATTCCCAGAGAAGCTGTGGCTGCCCCTGGATCCCTGGCAGTGTCCCAAGGCCAGGTTGGATGAGCTTGGAGCAGCCTGGGATAGTGGGAGGTGTCCCTGCCATGGTAGGGGTGGGACAGGATTGATTTAAGGTCCCTTCCCACCCAAACCATTCCATGATTCTCTGTCTCAATTCCCTCAGTGTCCCCCTGCCCAGGGCACTTCTCACCTCCCGGTGCCGCAGCTGCAGGTTCTGCCCCTCGTAGTAGATGTTGTAAGTCTTCAGGTGCAGGAGCAGCTCATTCCTGGGGAAAAAAATGGGAAAAATGGTGCTGAGCTGCGGTTTGGGGAAGGGGGGAGATGCTGTAGGCACCACCCAGTGGCCCCTGAGCTGTCTGGGGTGGATATGGGGCAAAGCAGGAATTGCTTCCTTGGCTGAGGAACCCACTGTGCTGCTGGAGACCCAAAAATTGCTTTATTTGAGGCAGATTTGGGTCTTTTGTTTCCTCCAGACCTCCCTTACTGAAGGTTTTTTCTGGGGGTCCAATATTTTGCACCCATAATTAGGGGGAGAAGCTCTCTATGACCTTAAATCTTCCAAAAAGGAACAAAAAACCCCATCAGAGCTCAGGGCAGTCAGTCATGAGGCTGAAAAATAAATTAGTTTTCTGGGGGTCACACTAGAGTCACAAGTGATCACAGGCGAGGTGGTCACATCGGCCTTGAGCTCAGAACAAAGCTCTGAGCTCTGCTCCAGGAGCAAATTTGTATATATAAAAAGTATAGATAAAAACAAGGACATAAATCAAGATAAAAATAAATTTTAAAAAGTTGAGACAAAGATATATATGAAAATAAAAATAAAATACATAAGCAACAACAATAAAAATCATTGAAAAATAAAAAATAAGCCACGCCAGGCTGGCTGAGCCCAGCCATGGATCACAGGACACGATGCCTCTGGCGCTAATTCCCAAAGCTGGGCTGGCTGAGGGAGGGTCAGGATGCTCAGCACCACCAGCTGATAGAAACCAGGCCAAACCACAGGGATTTGGGGTGAGGAGAGGGGGAAAATATCACATTTCTGCTTTATTGCCTTTTAAATCTCCCTTAAAACTTAGAAATAATTTTACTTCTTTCCCAAAGAATAAAAGAATTATTGATCAGGACTTTTTCAGCAAAGCCCATTTTTTTTTTTTGTGGGAGTTTATAGAGCAGTTGGCCACACTCCTAAGGAAAATTTCAGAATTCTACCCACAACCATTTTCTTGTTAAGAAAATTGCCTTTTTTTCACCTAGAAGGGCTTTTGCTTCCCCAAACCCTCTGAACATAGTTAAAATCCAGAGTTGCTCCCATCCTTCCAGCTTGNACATAATAAATTAATATATATATTTATCTGAAAGAAATGTTGTATGTCATAGGTCATAGATAATGTGTTTTATATTGTATTTATAATGTTATATATTGTGTTTATAATGCTTTATATTGTTCTATATTGGTATATGCTGTTATATATTGCNTAAAAATAAATTTTAAAAAGTTGAGACAAAGATATATATGAAAATAAAAATAAAATACATAAGCAACAACAATAAAAATCATTGAAAAATAAAAAATAAGCCACGCCAGGCTGGCTGAGCCCAGCCATGGATCACAGGACACGATGCCTCTGGCGCTAATTCCCAAAGCTGGGCTGGCTGAGGGAGGGTCAGGATGCTCAGCACCACCAGCTGATAGAAACCAGGCCAAACCACAGGGATTTGGGGTGAGGAGAGGGGGAAAATATCACATTTCTGCTTTATTGCCTTTTAAATCTCCCTTAAAACTTAGAAATAATTTTACTTCTTTCCCAAAGAATAAAAGAATTATTGATCAGGACTTTTTCAGCAAAGCCCATTTTTTTTTTTTGTGGGAGTTTATAGAGCAGTTGGCCACACTCCTAAGGAAAATTTCAGAATTCTACCCACAACCATTTTCTTGTTAAGAAAATTGCCTTTTTTTCACCTAGAAGGGCTTTTGCTTCCCCAAACCCTCTGAACATAGTTAAAATCCAGAGTTGCTCCCATCCTTCCAGCTTGAAGAAATATTGTGTGTTATAGGTCATGGATAATGTGTTATCTATTGTATTTATATTGTTATAGATTGTATTTATAGTGTATTGTACTTATAATGTTATATACTGTTANTGTATTTATAATGTTATATATTGTGTTTATAATGCTTTATATTGTTCTATATTGGTATATGCTGTTATATATTGCATATTGTTATATACTGTTAGATATTGATAGATATTGGTATATATTGGTAGATATTGCTATTTATTGTTATGTATTGGTATATCGTGGTATATGCTGTTATATATTGTTGTATGTTGATAGATGCCGTTAGATATTGGTGGATATTGTTATATACTGTTAGATATTGAAATATGTTTCTATATATTGGTAGATATTGGTATACACTGTTATATCTCATTTTATATTCTTATATACTGTTAGCTGTCGGTATATACTGTTAGCTGTTGTATATTTTAGGTTACAGACAGCACATCGCACTCTATATTACCCATTTTAGATTACAGCTAACCCACCGTAGATCACATCCCACAAGCACTATCCCCCTGGAACGCCGCCTTCACCCCCAGCCCCGCTCCCCGCATTGCCGGGCCTTTACCTGGAGATGAATTTGTCCTTCCCGCAGGGCACCGCGTCCCCAGCGCCGAACTCCATCCCGGGGCAGCGCGGGCATGGGAGCCGAGCTGCGGGACGGAGCACAGGGACCTCAGGGGAGCCGGCCCAGCCCCGCATGCCGCCACCCAGCCCCGGGGAACGGGAAAAGAAAACCAAACCCCCCGGCGCTGGAAAAGGCTCCGGAGGTGCGGGCGGAGCTCGGGGCGGGGAAGGAGGGAGATCAGATAAGGGCAGAGGCGCCGCGAACTCACTGAAAATTTAATCCCCGCGGAGATATCCTTACGCTAAATTTGCATTTGGAGCATCCGCGGGTGTCCCAGCGACGCCAGAGCTGTGGGTGGGAGGGGGGCGTTAAGTGGGAATTGTTCGTTTTCTCCGATTATTTTACTCTTTTTTTTCATCCTACAAAACTTCAAACGTGCGGGTCTGGGTCTTCCTGCTGCTTCCTGGGGCCACCCTAAGCCCAGTGGTGGCACGAGGGAGGATTTTCCAAGCAGACAGAGATGCTGGGCTGATCCTTCAGCTGTTTTTTATGATCCCAGCTGGATTTTTGGGCCATGCAAATGGTTGGGAAGTCCCAAAAATCCCACCTTGGGACAGGCCCTGGCTTAGATCTCAAGTGTGATTTTTGGATGCTACGGAATGGAATTAAAATGGGGTTTGGGGTGAAGCCCTTGGGACGCTCATGGGTTCAGAACAGTTTGGAAATCGGGTGTCAGAGACCTCAGAATGTGGAACTGGGGTGGTTTTGAATGATGAAAAAAGGGCTTCTGGGGTCGTGCTTTTCCTTGGATGAAATCCTAGGCAGGATTTCATTTTTCAGGGTCTTTTCCCTCCCTTGCCTTCTCTTAGGAGAGAAACTGAGGTAAGAAAAAGCATTTGCTCTGCAAGCTGCTGTTTTCTTCCACCTCCTACTTTGCCATGTGCTTCCTCCCAGTCCCCGGGGACAAAAAAAACCGCTTCTCCTGAAAGAAAAACACACAATTCCACACAAAAATCCAGGTCAAGGCACTAAAATCTGTCAGAGGATGAATCTAAACCCTAAAACCTCTGCACAGCAGCCATCCCAGGGTTCCATCCCACACATTAGGATAAACCCTCCCCCAGAAATTGATTTGCAACAGCAAAAATATTCTGTGGCAGGTTGGAAACCCCACACGAGGCCGTGGTGGACCTGGAGCAGGAGGGGAAGGGCAGGAAATCAGCCCAGCCCAGTCCAGCCCTGGGGCTCTGGGTCTGCCCGGAGAAAAAGCAGAAGAAAAAGTCGGCACCAAAAAATTGCAGAAGAGCTGACAAAGCTTTGGGGTTTCCTGAGGAGCTGAGGAACTGCGTGAGTATTTTGGCCAAACTGGGCAAAATCTGGCAAAATTTCGGAAAATCCAGCACCAACCCTCCTTCTGCAGCCAGCAGCTGCCTCTCCTGCATCCACCCATTCTCCCAGCAGGGAACAAACCCAGGAATAATTTTATTTATCCATCAAAAATGGTACCAGGAGGGGATTTGGGCTCATGGTTTTGGGATAAACCCATGGGGGTTTGGGGGGCAGCAGCTGCATGTGGGGCCCTGAATTTGGGGGTTCCCGGCTGTGAGGTGCAGGAATGAGCACTCTGCTCATGGGTGTCCCCTGGTAAGATCTGAAAAGCTCTGGGGATATTCCGGGAGGATTAAAGGACATGGCTCTTGGCACGTGTGAAAATGGTGCCAGAAACACCAAAGTGAGTGGGAAAAAAACCCTCCTAGAGCGGGAAAAACACCAAACTGAGTGAAAAAAACCCCTCCTAGAGTAGCCCAGGGTGGAGCCTTTGGTACCACACAGAGCTTTGCTCCAGAGCATCCTGGTGATGCCAAGGGCTGAAGCCGAAGTCCCAATTCCCTCGAAGGGGGCACGGGGATGAAGTGCAGCCATAAAAAAAGGCCCATTTTGGGGTGGAAGGGGAGCTCAGAAGTGCAGGTTCATCCTCCCATGCTGAGGAGTCGTTTCCTGTTTACGCCCCAGCTCTGCCACCTTCGCCTCCGTCATCACATCCCCTTCCTAGCACTGAGGAAAGGGGCAAATTCTTCCTTTTTTGGGTCTGGAGGGAACCAGGCTGGGAGTGGAGGGGAGAGGCAGCTTCTGGAGATTCCCCAGCAGAGACCAGACACTGATGGCCCCCATTATCCTGCCATGTCTTTGGAAAAAGGCTGGAAATCACCCAGAACAAAGTGCTGGCAAAGTGGAAGTTGCTCCATTGCTTAACCGTGGCAGTTTGGGGCTGACTCCGTTCCCAGGACCCCTGTGACTCAGTTTCCCCGTTGGAGCTGACGTGTTTCCTCCGTGCCCTGCCCTGCCTGAGCCTCCTCTGATGCTTTGCGAAGTGCTTTTAGTACAACTCCAGCTCAAACCCACGCCCCGTGGCAGGAGGATTCCGGCCCTCTCTGCCTCCTGCCGGGTGCTCCCGCTGCTGCCGGCAGGCCTGACGGACCCCACAGAGCCCAGACATGTTCCCCCCACTAAAAACAACCTCCCTAAAGCCCTTCCCGCATCCCTCCAGCCTGAGGGAACCTGGCCGCATTCACAGCCCCTCACAGCTTCTGCCCAGCTCTGGGGACACGCACAGCTCCAACAGAACAAGAAAAACAGTGGCAACCCCCCCCGCCCCCCCAACCCCATGTTTTCAGCAGGAGAGCGATGTTCTTCCCTGCTCCTGCCAAGAAATCTGCAGGTTTAGCGGGGGG
>WBMY01001060.1:34002-67931 GCA_013397315.1 Donacobius atricapilla | reverse complement strand
TTTTTTTTTTTTTAATCTGTCTCAGCTCTGGTTCCAGAATTTAAATGCAGATATACAAAACATATATTTTAATGCTTCTTAATCAGCAAGAAACTGCAAATACATCTTTAACTACAACTAGATAATATAATTTCAGCTAAGGCTATACTGTAGCTTCTGAGTCCTGGTCTGAACTCCTGCAGTTACTGCTTTTCCTGAAGCCCTTCCACGTGTATCCCATGAAGGTGGGGCTGATGGGCAGGAAGCTGAAACACCTGTACTTTTTAACGAAGTTCATGCCAAAAGGCAGATCATATGTTTCCATGCCATCCACGGATTTGCTTCCCTTACCAACCCCTTTCTTCCATTTCCGTATCCCCCTTTCTTCAGGGCTTCCTAGAAATCAAAATAAAAAGAGTAGAATATATATATTTACGGATATCTTTATATGAACACACAGGCCTAAAGCAGAACCTGAAAGAAGAAAAAAAAAAAATCAAGGCTCAGCCACTAAGTTCAGCAAAGTTCTGGAAAGATCTTCCAGGCTCCTCAAAAAGGGAAAAACACATTATCTGTTTTATTTTGTAACTGAAAGTCAAGGCTAGTTTTTCCTCATGAATGGAACCAGGTTTGGATCTCAAATGCAGTTTTACTCTGTCTCCTGGAGACCGGTTTGGTTTCTATCAGCTCTTTTAGGTGTTTAACAGGGTGGAATTTTAACCTGGGAGGGATTCCAGGTGTTCTCAGGGGAAGGGAGGGCAGGTGTAAGGACTCTGCTCCTGGTGTGAAAACAGCCAGCCACAAAAGCAGGGATCTCCCGCTCCTGCTCTGCTGCAGGGAATGCTTTTATCAGGGAATACTGCTGTTCCCAGGGAATGCTTTTATCAGGGAATGCTGCTGTTCCCAGGGAATGCTTTTATCAGGGAATGCTGCTGTTCCCAGGGAAAGGACAGCTCAGGGCTCACCTGGGATGGTGTTATCCAGGATGAAAGCGACGCAGCCCCCGACGAACATGGCCGTGGTGAGCAGGACGTTCAACACCTGATCAATGCCTGCTATTCCTGCAGCAACAGGGAAAACCTGCTTGGGTTTTCTATCATCTATATCCTGCTAATTTACACTCAGGCCAAGCAGGAACCTGAGTTCAGTGAGGGAGTTGCTCAAAAAGAGCTCTGAAAGGCACGTGGGGATTGACGCAGAAGAATCTTCCCCCAGTGCAGCACCACGGGACATTGTTCCCCAAAATGCAACTTCAGGAACTCTCAGTTGCTCACAAAAATGTCACAAAACACCATTTTAGTTCCTACTGCAGACACAACTAAGCTGAACTAAGCAGAAAATCATGAGATACAAAAGAGAAACGTTCAGATTGTAAAATTTTGGGGACTGAAATAATTGTTTTTATAAATCTTTACTTTTTAAAGGGGCAAGAATTCACAGCCCCAGTTATGGAAGAACACTGCATTAACCACATAAAGCTTGAAGGATTTGCTTTTCCAACCACTTACAGCAGGACAGATATGCCCTTAAATCCTGGTCTGAAGGCACAGTGGAAAGAAAAGTCAGTTAATATTTTGTTAAAAAAAAAAAAAAAGCAAACAAACCCAAAGCAGCATTTCCTTTGAGTCCACCTCTGATGTCACACACTGGCATGACCACTTCTGAGGGCAACATTAAAACAGAAAACCTTTCCAGTGGACTCCTCAAAGCTACAATTCAATTAAACAATTTGCAAAGCAATTCACTAAAATCGAAATTCACACTCAGAACACATCTGAGCGACAAAAAGTTTCAACCCCCAAACAACTCCCCACCTTCCAAACTCTTCTGCCTTGGTGTTTCCCCTTAATCTTTTAACACCGTTTACAGCTCATATTCACCCTTTTGGTTTTTCTTTCAGCCCAGTTGATAACTGCCTCTTTCCACTGCTCTACAATGCACCCAGAGAAAGCAGAAAGGCTTCAGCTGTGTCCCACTGGAACATTCCCTGCAGGTCTCAACCTCCTAATGAATTCTCCTATGAACACACACAGAGCTTGTCTGGACCTACAGCCTTTACTGTCTGCATCATTTGGGGCTTTTCGCCATCATTTGGGTTTCCTCTTACTGACCCTCTGCACTACTCTGTTCCTGGATGGATTTTCCATGTGAGCACAAGGCACGAATGCTGATGTGAAGGAGCAGGAACACGTACCTGTGACCAGGGGGTTCTGTTTGAGATAGCTTGGGAGGACGAGCCCAAAGAAAATGGAAAATCCGAGAACAAAGAGATTCCGAGAAGAATTCAGATCGATGAACTGTAGGTTTGACAGACCCACGGCCGTGATCATCCCTAAACACAAAAAACCCAAGGACCAGCTTTTAGACAAGTCTTTTTCTTCAAAAAAAAAGCAATTTCTAAGCAAAATCCTTAGAAACAGCAAAGAGGAGCACAAAGCCCCCTTACCAAAGAGGGTGCAGAAGAGAGCCCCCAGCACAGGGTCGGGCAGCGATGCAAACAGAGCGCTGAACTTGCCCACCATGCCCAGCAGCAGCATGAAGGCTGCTCCATACTGAATCACCCTGCGGCTCCCAACCTGCAGGGAAAACAGGACAGGACACTGGGTAAGGTCTGCACTCAGCCCAGCCTCATCCCTGGCACTTTATTTTGGTTTTCAGTTCTAATTTGAGCTCACTCCCAGCTCCTGCACAGGTTTCATTTTGGTGCTGGAGGGCTCAGCTGAGCCACAGCTGCTCTGCAGCCAAGCTCAGCCTCCCTGCCTTAGGGCTGGGCAGCACCAGGCCAGCCCTAAAAGCATCTGGAACTGCCACGATCACCAAGAAATGTGGTGAAACCCAGCCATGAGAGAGAAAGCAAAACAGGCAAACCACACAGAGATGGCAAATGGAAAACATAAAATAAATTCCATGTGTTGCTGCCCTTGGACACAGGAATAGATTAAACAGTTACCAGGTCACAGGAAGGAGGTACAGGATTTTTAGACTTAGATTAGCAGCTGTTTTTGTGACATCCTCAGAGACCAGGGCTGAATGCAAATCAGGGCTGTACTAACACTGAAACCAAGGGCCTGCACTTCCTTCCCAGTTTTATTTTAAGCATTCAAAATTCAAGCAGTCAGTGGTTCTCTGTGGGGCAGGGGTACTGGATAAACCTGAACAGTTGGTATTTTAACACTCTTCTACTGATAGAAGAGGTGCCCCAGGGACAACAAAAATTCTTTCACATCAGGATGGTTTCTAGAAAAGTCCTTTGCAGGTCCCCTGGTACAGAGCATCAGGGTTCAAAAAAGAAATATTCATTTGTTCATAATGCGTGACTGAGCTAAATAAGTGAAATGAGAAACAACAGATCCAACAGGCCTGAGAAGGGGGAAAGTCCTTCTTTCCCCACATTCCTCACTGCTGAGCTCCAGGTGAGCTCCTTCCCCTGCAAACAGAAGCTACACTATGAACTGGAATTACAACAGAATTTAGCTGGCACCTTTCTCTACTCTTTATAAAGATATTCATTTCCACAGGGCCACTGAGATCCTGCCCTACAGTTAGCTTCCTGCCAGAAACAGGCAAGTTCTTTGAAAACCTGCTTGACAGTGACATTTATTTATGCAAACAAATTAAGCTCCTCTGGAAAGCTCCTGGAAACACCCCAGGCAGCATTTAGCTCAGGCTCTGTATTTATTCCCAGCACACACACTTACAGTGATTATTTTGGAGTGCATCAAATGGTACCTGGTGCCTCCATTTCAGCATCACCACTATGGCAAGAGCTTCTTTAGCCCCAGCTAATCAGTTAATTGATCTTCTTCTCATCCAGTAAAACACACACTGGCTCAAAAGACTTTGCAGCGCCTTCATCCAGCTGAGTTTACATTCTAGGTGTAACTATACACTCATTTCAAGGGAGGGAAATGCCCTGGGATCAGCAGGACGATGCAGCATTAAAGATTTCCTTTCCCAAATCAACAGCAGAGCATCTCTGTGCCAAAATTCTCTCTGAAGCTGAAAAACTCTTGAGTTTTGGGGAATGAATGTGCAGGCAGGGGAACAAGAGCAAAGCCTGTTGCAGAGCCAGCCAGCTGTGCCACTCTGGGTAGCCCCACTCCCTGCCACAGCTGCCACTTCAACTTTCCACTGTTCCAGCATGAAATGCACGCTCATTTCTGTGGGCTGCTCATAAAAAAGTGCTGTTAATTCATCTCAACCCCCATGAAGTAACAACAGAAACAAAGCAGAACAGAATAAACCTTTCTCTAAGGATTTTTTCTAACCAAAACTTCTCCTATGAGATTTCCATCAGCAGCTAGATGGCGACTGGTACAGACAGCAGATGGTGCTGTTAGTGTTGAATTGCATCCTGAACCAAGCAGAATCATCCTTTGTGCAACAGAAGGAACGGCTGAGGACAAATCTGTCATTTATTTGGGATCAGGCCATGGGAATGAATTACACCAAGTGGAGGACAGACATTTTCTATCCTTGCATGAAGGATTTATGGTTCCTACGTTAAACACCCAACAAGATGGACCTATCTACAACATAAATCACTCTAACCAGTGCTGACACTATTTCTTACCAAGGTTAAATGAACAGTATTCAGGCAGACCTCTCTGCAGCCCAAGGCCTCCCAGCTCATCCAGGCACAGATCCAGCCCCACACGTGAGCAAAGGAATTCCTCACGCACTCACACATTTTGTTGAGCAACATCACAAGAAATACATAAACCCCTAAGCCTTAAACCCAAACATTTAGGGGACATCTAACTCTGAAATGACCTTGACTGCAGCCCCTGTACCAGTGCAGTGTCCCAGTACAGATGCAGATAAAGCCCAAGCACCTCACGTTGCATTTTACTGTGTTTAAGTGAGGCACTAAAAAGTCACTTCCTATTGATGCTTTCAGAGCCAAGACATCCAAAAAGCACCATTTTCCACAGTTTACAGTGTTTATGCCTCAACTCAAACCACCCCAGAGCACTGGAATGTTGCCTGGATCTTCCAAGAGACAGTTTATGCAGCAGCATCTGCTTTATGGGGATTCTAACTGCCTTCTACTCTAGAATAGAAGGATTTTTGAGGTCTTGATGTACAATAACGCATTTCTCTCAGCCACGAGTGGTACAGAGAGTCAGGTACACTCAGAATGATCTGGGAAGTTTTGTTGGCACAGGAATGGAGCAGAATGGTCTCCTGGAAGAGGATTATGAACATAGGGAATACTCTAGCCTCTGAGGGCTCAGAGCAAAGCACTTCACCTTTGTGATGCCCAGGACCCCAATGTTGGGGCTAGAAGAGGTGGATCCATTCCCTGTCCCAAACACTCCGTCCAGAACACAGGAGAGACCTTCGATGAAAATCCCCCTGTAAATCCCAAACAGAACACAAGAGTCACATTGGCACAGACACAGATTCACTGGGAGGCTGTTGCATGGTTGAATGCCACAGGGGCACCTGTTGCATCATGGAATTACTGTAATTCATACTTCAAGCTCCAACACACCTGGAAAACACACTAGAGTTCTGTTTCCTGAGTCTTAGACCCCACATTCTTAAATTGAGGAAATTATAGAAAGAATTCAAATAAAACTTCAGAGCTGCTCTTTGTTTCTAAACTGCATTCCAGCTGATTTTGACAACCCCAATTCCAGAACCAGTTTAGAGTTCTATCCCTGTGGAAATCGTGCTGTTAACTTCCACAGACTCCAGCAGGAACAGGACTGGGATTCAAATGCTCCATCTGTAACAAAATAATCCAAGATAACAGTTCCACTCGGGATTCCAGATCCTTGGCCCTTGTTTGAGCAAGCTGTAACATTTCATCTGAGAGCACGGTCCTGTCTTATCCCAAGGGGGAAAAAAGTAAAAACCCCAATAGCCTGAGACACTGGAAGTATTTCTGTTTTGGACAAACCTGTTTATGGCATGGATGGGTGGAGGAGGAGCACAGGACAGCCTGGCACAGGCGTAGTAATCCCCGATGGACTCGATGATGCTGGCAACGACAGCGCTCAGCATCCCGATCACCCCCGCGGCAGAGATGGTTGGCAGTCCCCACTGGACTGTGAAGAGAAGAAAACTGAAATCTCTCCTGCCCCAGGAAAGAGTCTGGGTATCAAATCAAACAGAAATCTGATGGAATCGTGGAATGGTTTGGGTTGGGAAGGACTTCTATGATCAAGTCCAGCACTGCCCATGTCACCGCTGGCCATGGCCCCATGTATCACATCCACACGGCTGCTAACTCCCCCTAGGGATGGGGACACCACCCCTGCCCAGGGCTGGGCAGCCCTTCTGGGGAAGAAATATTCCCCAGTATCCAACCTGAGCCTCCCCTGGCACAGCCTGAGGCCGTTCCCTCTCTTCCTGTCCCTGTTCCCTGGAATAAGATCCCAAATCCTACCTGGCTGCCCCCTCCTGTCAGGGAGTTGTGCAGAGCCAGAAGGTCCCCCCAGAGCCTCCGTTTCTCCCTCTGAGCCCCTTTCCCAGCTCCCTCAGCTGCTTCTGGGGCTCCAGCCCCTTCCCCAGCTCCGCTCCCTTCCCTGGACATGCTCCAGTCCCTCCATGTCCTGAGGGGCTAGAACTGACCCTGGGATGGAGGAGTGTCCTCCCCAGTGCCCAGCACTGCCCTGGGCACTGTTTATTTATCTGTGATGGAAACAACCAACTCCCTCCACTCTAACGCAGTCTGGCAAGTTCAAGGAGATGAAGGGAGCAAAGGAAAAACCGCCAAACCAACTGCTTTGATCACACTTGGAAAAATCCCAGAAAACCCCACTAAAAAAATTTTTCTTCTGTTCAGGAATCAGGAATTTGAGCTACAAATTGTGAGAAAACAATTCTGGCCAGTGAGGCAAATGCCACTTAATTATCATTGCTCCAAAAACTCACTTTGGTCACAAGTTTTGTCTACCAAAGAGGATGGCAACACCCAGCTCTGATCACTGCACAAACACCTCCCAGCTCCAAATTTTTGTAGTAGAGAAAATAAGATTAATTTAAGCCTGCAGAAAAGCCTGGCAGGTTTTCCACGGCAATTGCCTTGATGCTTTTATCTCTTTGAAATAGATGAGCCTCCAGCAACAAAGGGATCTTCAGTCACACAAGAGTGAATGAACCACACAAATATGAAAGGGCTGATCAGGGAGGAGTTTTCCTCCTCTTCTTTCCCAAAAGCTTCTATTCTTCATCTGCTGCTTTAGAAGTGGTTTCTTTTAAGAACCAAAGCATATGGAAAACCACAACGAAGCTGCCTCCTCACAACATGATGGTATACCTGATAATTCCTATGACTCTATTCTAAAAGAATATTATTCCCTAATTACCCTGTTAATTTCTGAAGGGTGAACCAGTTGTGCACTCTCATGCCATAAACCCAGCCTTTAACAGCTTTAAAGTCAGAGGTGGCCAACATAAAAATACATCCAAAACATCCAAAATGTTGTGTAAAGCGCTTGGTGCTCTCCTGTAAATAATTTCATTGCCCTCTGATAAGCAGGGCTTGGCATTCTCTGACTTGCCAGTCCCAGCAGTGCCTTGGCAAGTCAGGGCATTTTTCTGCCAGGAACAGTTGTGCTTGTTCAGGAATGGGTGTGTTTGGGGCAGGGAGGTGCAGCAAGCTGGGAGAAACTCCCCACAAAAGTGATTATTTAGACAATGAGAGTCAGTGACTTCAGCAGAGCTGTAAAAACCTGTCCCTGCCATTGTATAACATTAACAGGATTGTCAAGGACAGATAAATCAGCCAGTCCTTGGATTTCCACGTTTTAGGTACAGTCACTTGTTATCAGAAGAGTCACCCAGATAAATCCTGCAAACTGCAGTTTCAGACCCTCAGCCTTCCTTGGGTGAGACCTTAAGGTATCAGCTGAAAAGGGAAACAAAGAAAAACCATCAGCCCCACCCAGCACATAATGAGAGTGGTGTGTGTTAGAACTGTGGAATGGTTTGGATTGGAAGGGCCCCTCCAGAGTCCCACCCCCCTGCCATGAGCAGGGACCCCTTCCCCTGCTCCAAGGCCTGTCCAGGGACAGATCATCCACCATCCAAGGGTTACGGAATGCACCACTGAGAGAGAGCCGGCAGAGCTGCTGGAAGGAGAGTGGTGACACTCCGGGGTTCCTGGGGAGTGGGCACACTTACAGGGGTAGGGGACCTTGAACCAGGGGGCCACCAGCAGCACGCCCCGGCGCGCATCCGTGCGCGCGTAGAAGCCGTACTTGGAGCTGTCCGGGGGGAACACGTCCGTCACCGTGAAGATGAAGCACAGCAGCCACGACACCAGGATGGCCAGGATGATCTGGGGGAGAGGAGCAGAGGAGCTGATAAATTAACTCTTCAGTTCCCATTCGGGCTGTGCTGCACGGCTGTGAGTCGGAGCAGCAAATCCCAGAGCGGATGCACAGGGCGCCTCCCCACCCCAAGGAAGAGGCTCTTACAGAATCCTTGGAATCAGAGCAAGTCCCTTCTCTCCTTAACAAATGGAAAAGTCTCCAAGTGGGCACTTTTAACAAACCGGGGAATTAGTCTCAGTTTTACCACAGGAATAAAGAGCAGCCTTTCACCAGGGGCAGGGGAATTGTTTAGGTAAAAGGAGATGATAACCATTCGATATCAGCAGTTCTGAGGGTTTGGTTTAGGCTCTCCTCCTGTACACAAACATCCTTTCTTCTCTGCCCTTCCTTCCCCTCTGGGGTCTCCATCACTCCAACAGCTCCTCAGCAGAGGCAGACACCAGAGTGGCCACAAAATCAGATATATTTCCTGTGGCCAACAAGCTGTTTCATTTCCAATAAATCCATTTAAGCTTTTATCTCACCTTTGTGAGCATTCTATCGTTAAGAAAAATCAAAACAGACAAACAAACCTGAAACAGAAATGATTTTTTTTTTTGCCTAAGGAAGAGCAAGTTCAATGACTTACAGGGAACATCTTGAAAAGCTGCAGCCTGTATGCTGTCCATCCTTTCTTGGATTTATAAATGGGCAAGGGAAATTTGACATTTCTGGCATACTGAGAAAACAACAATACTAGGAAAATAGTCCTGAGAAAAAAAGGAGGAGGGTGGGACAAGAGAAAAATGTCATTAGCAACAATATATGATAAATTCTTCTCAGCACAAACCTCTTCAGGCCTTTCGGACGCAGAACATAAATGCAGATTTTTCAATTTAAGCAGAAGACAAGGCATCAAAATAATTAAAATTATCGTTCCTCAAATGCCAAAACAGAATTTGAATTCTAAAGTGCTGCAAAACTCAGCAGCTGCAAGGCAGTAAAATGAATCAGAAACAGGCCTAGACTGAAGGGAGATTTTCAGCTAAAATTCCTGTGCTGCCCCTTCTTTCCTCCCAAACTCCACCTGTGAGCCAGGGCTGCTCTGTAAAGCACAAAACTTGCTGCCAGTAACTGGGAAGAAACAGGAAAACTGGAGGCCTATATACAGTAGTTTTTACGTTTCAAAATTTGCACAAAACTCCAAAGCACTTGAAACATTTCTGTCAGGGAAATTTGTCTATTCTTCAGAATCCATTTTTGTTAATAAGAATCCTTCACTAAATAGCTGCAAATGAATCAGAATGCAGCCAGACCCCCAAGATTTGCTGCAAGTGCAGTTCATCAGTATTAGATGTCTCAGTTATTATGCATTTCCCCTCCCTCAATGAAACTGTCAAGCTCCTCTAGACATGAAAATTAATTTTTACAGTTAAAGTAAGCCCCCACACTGCACTGAAAAATCAGAAGGCAGGGCACGTTGCTCAATGCTGAATGAGCCAACCCAGCTCTGCTCTGAAAGGGCTTCCCAAAGACTGGAGCTGTCTGAAGAAGCAAAGCTCTACTGAAATCTGAGATTATGTTTTTATCAGCTGACTTGAAAAATAAAAAGAGGATTTTCAGCCTCTCTCCCTCTTCTGCCCTGGCTCAGACACAAACCAGTTTTCTTCTCCCTCAGTCTCCAGGAACAAGGAGGGACATTTACAGCCCTTAGTACTCCAGGAGAAAAGCAAAAGGCACATCTTTTCCATGCAGGAAACCCCAGAATCTCCCCCAAAATCCACCATGGGAAGATGGGTTCCACTCCCTCACACTGCAGCCCTGAGGACAAGGAGCTTTGGATTTATTTAGTCCAGAGTTGTAAAAAAATATAATATTCTGTTATTGCAAGGAATTTTCTATTGGCTGCATGGCAGAGGGGCTGTGAAACAGCACCAAATCCTTGAACGCCCCAGGAAAATTTGCATACACAGGCGAAGCCCAACTCAGGAATAATTCCCCTTTTAACAAATCACAATGCAAAGTGTCTTATGGAATAAAGCACCCACGGAACAAGTCAAGTCAGGAAACTGTTCAGGAAATTGGGAATCCTGTCCAACATGGACAAGCACCTGCAGATCCCAGAGGCCCCCAGCTCTGCCACAGCTGATTCTGCAGGGTCAGGGAGACACCCAGGACCTTGATCTCATCAGAATAGCCAAGACAATTCCAGGAGCCACAGCTCACAGAGCAGGAGTCACTTTTGAGTGGCTCCCACAGCTATGGAGTTGTTTTCAACAATCCAGTGCACATTTTTGCATGGCAGAAGCCAGAAATACTTTATTGACTGGGTAATATTTAAATCCTGCTCCTGAATTGATTTATTTTTTTTTCCATCTGCAAAAATGTCAACTTAATTACACATTTCCATGTCCAATTCAAAGACCTGCTTGATTCATTTAACATTAGTCCCAACTTGTACAGAATTTGTTTTACAGGCAAATAAAAAGTTCCTTTGGATCAGCTGCTTAATATAATAGAATCTCAAAAACACTCGTGATGCCAACATCCAAGATAAAAGAGAATTAAAGAGCCCTTTTAATCATAAGCTGCACTTACAGAATGTTCAAAGCATTGTGCAAACAGATTAGTGAGATCACAATCTGATCTCATCAAGGCATTCCTCCTGCTCCCAGAGCCAGCACAGTCGGGTGCTGCACATGGAACAGAGCAACTGCTTCAGCCCCTAAAATGGGCTTTCCAGCCTTACTTGGCTGCTTACCCACACGGGGAGCTTTTGTCTTCTCTTTGCCTCATTTTCCTCACTTATTCCTTTTCATTCTCTCATTTCCCTGGTCCCTACAGCTGATGGCACACATCCCAGACCCTGAAATTCCCTCTAAAAGCCTTTTTGTCCCCCCCACAGGAATCCCTCTGCTCATGGCTCAGCCACTGATGGTGTTTATGGCAATCCTTGTGACCTCTGTGACCACACAACTGAATTTCTCTTGGGCACAGGTAAGCAAAAAAGTACCAATGGCAGAGGGACTAGCACCACCAAGGGTATTTACCTGCTGCTGCAGGAGAGGAAACAGGCAATGCCAGCCCAGAAGTACAAAATTTTCACTGTATTTCATCTCTCTGATGTTCTGTTAAATCATCTTTTCTACAGCACTGAACTTCACCCAGCCAATGGCTCTGAGATCAACTCCTGCCTCATAAAATTTTGCTCTCCACACCTCATTTTTGGTCACTGTCCTTTTCTCTCTCCTCGAGCTCACATTATCATGGGGTGGTTTGGGTTGGAAGGAACCTTAAAGCCGATCCAGCACCATGGAGGAGCCATGGCAGGGACACCTTCACTATCCCAGGCTGCTCCAAGCCCTGTCCAACTTGGCCTTGGGTACTTCCAGGGATCCAGGGGCAGCCACAGCTGCTCTGGGGCCTCTCAACCTGCCCAGGAAAGGATTTCTTCCCACGGAAAAGCTTCTTCAGGCAACTCCCCTGAGCTGCTGCTGTCCTTATTCCCACAGCTGACCTTATCCAGACTCATCCACCTTCCTGCTCATGGGGTTTCTCCACACTGGCAGCACGGAGGTGGCTGAGCTGCCTCCAGCTTCTCCCCAGCACCCTCAATTCTGCCTCCCCAGCAGGGAGCCCGGGGGTACTCACAGCATGGCGATGCCCCAGTGCTTGCCAGCTCGCTCCCCAGCAGCCTGGAAGCCCGAGAGGCCGATGAGGGCCACGGTGGGGGTGATGGTCAGGGGGCCGATGTAGCGCAGCAGAGCCCCGGGCAGCCCCAGCAGCCCGATCACCACCTCGATCAGCGAGGACATGATGATGGCACCTTGGATCTGAACACACAACAGGGCAGAGAGGCAGCTCAGTCCCATCTGACAGGCAAAACCAATTCGTTTTTCTGCTCTGGATTACAAACTGCAGTTAAAAGAATTCAGTGACACAGAAGAACTCAGCAATTTTTTTTTGTCATAAAACAGCTCATTATGTTTAAGTGACGTATTGCTTTAAGCATAACACTTATGGTTTTCTCCACAAAACTATTACACAACAGACCAGTGGGCCAGTCTGGAAGCTGTGTGGAAAGCACATCACACTGTCAGACAGGAGACCTGGGGTCCAGGCTAACCTTTAAGCTCTCAGATCGAACAGCAAGGGTTGGTGCGCCACGAGGTGATGCTCCTAGCTCCTAGGGGCAGAGTTTGTGCTGCATTGGTCACAAGTGCTCCTTAGAAGTTGGATTAGAGCAGCGTTGTGGTCTCAGGAGACTGTCAGCCCTCTTGGCTGCAGGGCTCTTGGCATGATGTAGCTATGGTTTGAACATGGGGAAGAGAGAGGGGTTGTTTTTAATTAAGAAAAAGTTGGCAGCCCAAAGCAACGGGATGGGAGATCAATTCCATGACACACGCCTGCATTTGGACTACTTGACCTGCCACCCTGGCGTGGCACAGCCCTCAGCCTGCCCTGCAGGGCACCATGACTTCACAGCGCAGTGCTGCGAGTGGAGGAGCAGTTCCAGATGTTTCACAGGTCTCTCGGGAGAATCAATCTCTTATCACAAGAGTCTCCAATTTAAGACACTTGGGAACAAACCAGATTTCCTAACTGCAGATTCACCTTCCAGGGGCCAGCCCCACTGCACAGGGACAGCAGACAAGAGGCCTGGCAGCAGCTTAACTGCTGCCAGCGAGCACAAATCAAAGTTACAAGAAGAGTTTTCATCTCACTTGAGCATTTCACTGCACGTCTTTTGGAATGTGGTAACTAACTCCCTGGTATTTGCTGTCCAGCAAGGAACAGATGGAAAAGATGCAGACTTCCATGAAATGAGTAAAGGGATATACTCAAATGGAGATTGTAGTGAAACAAGAAATTACCAACTTAAAGACAAGAACACACAGATGATTAAGTGAGAAACTTAACTGGAACTGGAGAGAGTGACAGCTAAAGGCAACCCCCACATTACCTCTCGTATCCGGGGGTACCAGATGTGCTCCGTGTGCAGCAGCTCTGCTGTTCCGTTTGTAACTGTTATATCTTGCAGAAGGGAGAAAAGACACAGGGATTTACTCCCCAGCCACTCTGCCACCATTCCACACAAAACAAACCCCTCCTTACGCTGTGTCTGACAAATGAGCCCCATTCACACAGAGAGCAAGTTCTGCTACAAATGAAGTGACAGCAGGCTCACCTTCCCCAGGAGCCAACCTCACTTCACCCTCTGCTCCCAAGTGGGAAAACACCCTGACTTCCAGACACAAAGGTCAGTCAGGAATTCTTTCCCCACTCCAATGGAGAATTACTCAGCTGCACACCAGGAATCACAAGCTACAGTGCTTGCTGTTCCCCAACTGAGGTCACTCACTGAGTGACCTGATGCATGGGGAAAGCCCCAACTGGAAGCTTTGGAAGGTAAAAGGGCTCAGGAAGAAGATGCAGCAAAGCTCTTTTTGAAAATGTGGAGTCACGGGAAAACTGCTTTCCCACTCAGGGTTATCAGACAGTTTCTTTTAACAAGCTGGGTATTAATCACATTTTGAATGTGAGTTAACAGAGATGTATAAACACACAAATATAAGAAATTCAATTATTAGAGAGTCCAAAGGAGCCCTGGGAAGAGCTTCAGTCAGGAGTGAGCAGCCTGATTCCCTGTGCTGCTGCTTCCCACTGTCCACAGCCCTGGTACTGAATAACCACCTCTTCACCACTGAACAGAAAACTGTCAGTCATTTCCACCTTCCAATCCAGTCCAATCCAATCTAAAGCAAATGCTCCCATCCCAACCAGAACCTTTTCCCTCTGAAGTTCAAACTTTCCAGGATGACGACATCAGCAGAGAAAGAGTGAAAAAGAACATCCAAATCTTGTCAAAACCTGTCAGGTATGAAACAGGGGAAAACCATGGTCTGGAGGTGATGCTGTACATTGCTCAAACTCCCTCCTACTCACAACTTCAAAGGATTCAGTTTGAGTTGCTATTTCCAAATATTTGGAACATTATGGGAAGGAACATTAATGGAATGTAAATGGAACAGAAGAATTACTTCATGCCACATTTACATTTCTTTTCTCAACATTTTTATATTAAAAAATAATCCCCAAAAACAGAACTCCACAAGGACATTTTTAGGAATCTTATTGTGTGGTACAGTACTTGAACACCGTAAAAAGACAGTCTTGCCATATTTCCTGCTCATTACTCCCAGTTTTTATATCAGAAGCTCTGGCAGCTGCACTCCACGTGACCTGGGTCATTTGTCACTTAAACCTGAACAAGGATAAACAACAATTACCTGTGTTATTGCACTTCCACTTCTCCAGAGAGAGAATTGCTCTGGCAGGTGCTAGGAAAGCAAAAGCACTGGCTTGGAACAGGGGTAACCTGGTGGAAAGGGAGAGGAGAGATGGTGACATTCTGTGGGGTCACTGCAGTGGGTGGGCATTCAAACCACCCTTTACTGAGTTATAAACCTGGGAAATAGGAGGATTTCTCACCAAAAAAACCCAGTCAGAGAAATACAAAGACTTCATAAGCCAAAGAGTCAACATCACCTGCCTGAAGTTTTCAACCAAGTAATTCCAGGGGCCAGGCACTGACGGCAGGCTGTGACTCAGCAGCACAGGGACACAGATGGACATTGAGCTGGGGGAACAGAGTGCTGAATGCGCAGCTTTCACCATCCCAGCACAGGGAACAGCTTCCTGAAGGCGCAGCCTGCAGGCTCCATCCCTTCCCTCCCCATGACTCCGAGTACACTCATTTTTAAGTGCATGTGTCAGTAACTGCTGGGTTGATGGGAGCAGATTAGATGTTCCAAGCGGTTGCCACCAATAAATACAAACACTACAAGAATTTCAAGATTACATTCTTAGCATTGATGTTTATACTTCCCAAAAGATTTAAAGATCTCAAGAGGATCTACCTGCACCAACTATGAATTTATTGAACTCACCGTACTTTGTGTAACAAATATCCCGATGTTACTTAACTACAGATGCACTTTGAACTATTCTACAAATATTGACATTAATGCACTGTCACGAGATTCTCTTTAACAGGAGATCCCAAGGTGTGACACTGGGAATTGCTATGGGGCTGTTTTACAGGGGCAGGGGGCAGGGCAAACACCAGGGCAGGAAAAAGAACTGCTCAGGTTCAGATAAAGATCAGAAAACACTTAAAGGAGGAGAAGTGTGGGGGGAAAATGGTGTACACTGAGCACAGAAAAGATCAAACCAGAGGCATATTATAGCTGTGAAGTTCACAGGCAGAAGGAAGCTGGAGCAGTTTGGGCCATGGGCAATTTCAAACCCACCAAATGTCGAAAACTCCATTAGAAACTCAAACTTCAGAAACTCCATGAGCCATCCAAGCATGGCTGACTGGAACTAACTCCCACTGGGAGCTCCTTCAAGCACAAATCCCAGCCTTATCTCCAGGAAGTAAGGGCTGGTGGCTCAGGGAATGATTCAACCCACTCTGCCAAGTTCATTAAGCAAAGCTGGTGCCCATGGCCAGGACTGCAATACCTGGAACAAGCTGCTACTGCTCCATCCCACCTACACATCCCTGCAGCCCCCTCAGAGGTTTGGTAAACACACACTGCAAACACATTCTCCAGTGCTGAGGTCACTGCTGCCAGCTTGGGTTGTTCTGTATCCCGTTAAACACTAGCACACAGATGGAAAATCACATCTCAGCACGTCCTGCTCAACTTTTATGTGACACAGGTAACTGAGGGAGCTCCCAAAAGGCTCAAAATAGTGCCTTTTTTTCCTCTCTAAGCCAGAAAAAAAAATAAGTCATTTAATCTCTTAAAATTTTCTAACAAATGGCTCGAAATCAGTCAACCAAGATCCGTCTCTTTCTCAAGCAACAGCTGCAGTCTGGAATGTGACTTACGGATTTTAAGGCAGCCACTCATTGCTAGCCAGCTAAAGCACCAAAAGCTGAGAGTACCTGAGCTCATGAGTGGGATATCATTTAAATTTCATGTCTAAATCATCAAGTTGCTCCATTCTGGCACCGGTCCTTGGGAAGCCAAGAGTTTTTCTGCAGTCAAAGGCATCTGGAAATGTCTCATTACGTTCTCATCTCACAGATGTGAGAAAGCTGAGCCAGTGCAGTGATGGGCAGAGCACCAGCGCTGCCACCCTGGTGGGGATTAAAGCTGTATTTGATGGTCTCAATGCCACTAATTACCCACTAATGAACCCCTGCCAGAGCTGGGGCTCACTACATAACCCAATGAATAGCTGGAATTCCTAAAACTGGTCTGGGTACCAAACTGACCACAACTCCACCTCGTAATAGAGCTAAATCCATCTTTAAGGACCCTTAAACCATGGAATTTGACCTTTTGAAACCCTTATTCGCTGAAATACTTTGCAGTTGACAGACTTGCCAAGGAATACTTGCAAATCTCATTGAGAGGCCTGTGCTGCTGTATCCCATTCCCAGCCTTACATAAACCCTCCATCACATGGGGAATAGTTATAAAACATCCAAGTGCGGAAATTTCCTCCTTAAATACAAGTTATTTTAAGACCCAAACACAATTTGGCCTTCAGGGATATAAAAATGTAAGTACAGTGCAAGTGGAAGCCACTGAAAAGGGAAGAATCCCAGCAGGGTGGAGGGCAAGGGTGGGATTACACAGCAAGAACAGAGAATTTCAAAATGATGGCACCATAATTTTGGGCCCCTCCTCTCTGAATGACCCCCAAATCCCTCTCTAGTAAGTGATAGAAAGTCAGGGTTAGTTAGGGAGAAAAAACCCTCAAAACAAAAACGACAAACTTCCAGACAAGGTACATCAGGATTTATCGTTGCAGGATGAGCCATCCAGGCTGGAAATAAGACTATTAACTCTAAGGAGTCTTTACTAAAAGAAAACACACTGGGGAAAGAAAGTTAGCTTTTTCAACAGTTTTCACTCTTTGTTTTGTCATCAGAATGAACTTTTCATACAAGACTCCTCACAAGAAGGAGTGAGCTCCTACTAAATCCAGTAAAACAAAAAAATACAGGGAAGGCTTTTTTTTCCAAAGGAGAAAGACCAGCACGTGAACCAAAGCTAGCTCAAATAGCAACCAAAGAGTATACAGAAAAATCTGGAATATCTGGAAATGTTTTAGATGAAAAGCTGATCCACCCCAGGTTTGCCTTCCACACCCTACTGAGACACCGTTGCCACCTGAAGATTCTGGTTCTTAACTAAATCTTTAAGAACGTGGAGGGTGTTTGGAATTTTCTAGTGGAGGGCAAGATTTAAGCTCACGTTGTGCTGAAACTGAACTGAGTGACTCAAGAATCACCTCAGTAACCACCTGAGGGTTAACCATGCACTTTTCTTCTGGTTTGGGTTTATTCAAGAAGATGCAGAAATAACTCTGCAAGTTTTAGTTATTCCCAAAGTTTAGGTCAGCATATTAAACATCTGTGCAGTGGCCACTGGAAAACAGGTTTTTAAAGATTTATCTTAATTAAACAACATCCCGTTCTTGCCAACACCAGATTTATACAAGGCTATACCTTTGTGTGTGTTCCCAACTCCAGGAATGATCACTACCCATAACTCAGAGCAGCTAACCCAAATAAATAAACCCAAATTATTTGATGGATTGGGAGGTAACAGAGACTCAGTTCAGAGAGTGACAAGTTTCCCTCATCATTTCCCCCTGCCTTTTTAACTTGCCAATCCCCTCACAGGATCAAGAATGCATTTTGTTGTAGGACTGATCACAATCACCTAAATATTGCCAAGAATTTCATTCAAGAAATTAATAAAAATAACACAGTCAGCTCTTCTTTACCAAGGTGTATGAATTTTTCATCTTCCAGGAACACTTCTGCCTTCTCTGTTCTGCTGGGTTTCCCTCCTCCTCCTCCCCTCTCCTTGCTGGATTTTCTCACCCTTGTGTTATTTCTGATCCACCTTTTTTGGGAGCAGCTTTCCAAAAGCTTTCCCTGACTGCCCTGTAGCTGCTGCTGTTAGTTTTGTGTTTCTCCTCTGTCACGGTAGGACATGAAATAGATTGACTCCATATAGTTGTCAGAAGAGAAAGAAGGCTTTATTTACAATCCCAACAGTTTCTTTTATAAAATGCTGTGCTAAAAAAGGTCTATTATTGGTCCATGGGACTGACACTGCTCTCCACTGGTTCAGGAATAGGAAACAACCCCTGGGGACAGTTGTTCTGGCAAAGGGAACACTGTTTGCTGAGCCTGTGCTGAGAAACGCAGAGAGATGTTTTGAAAAGAGAAACTGTTGGCAGCTTTCCCTTGGGAAAGGAGCTAGCAATGGTTAGCGAGCTGAAATTCAGGCTCACAAATATCGAGCCCACGCTCCTCTGGAAACTGCCCCACTCCTGGATCCTGGGAAATCCCAAAGGATGCCCCAGCCTCATCCCAGCGCCAAGCCCAGGGCTCACCTGCAGCCGAAGGTGGTCTGCAGCAGGGTGGTGATGCCCACGCAGAAGAAGATGGTCCCGATGAGCTGGCTGGTGGCCCACTGGTCAAAGCCCACGCACATGGCATCGGCCAGCAGGAAGGGCACGGCGATGGTCCCGCTGAAACACGTCAGGTAGTGCTGGGGGCACAGGGGGGGTTAGTGCTGCAGCCAGCACTCAGCAGCAAATTCATTCATTCATTCATCACCAGCTTTTTGGGGGCATCAGCAGTTTTTCTTTCTGCTTCTGAACCCTCAGCAAAGCAACCACTCCCCTGAGCTTTCCTTTCACTATTTCCCTTGAGTGCCCACTCGTGATCCCCATGTGGGGGATTTCTTATTTCTGTGGGATCCACTGGGAACTGAAACATCTCCACAGCTGCTCTCCTGAGGAGACATCCAGGTAACTGCGCTGAGAGCAGCCTCCAAACCAGAAATAACTCCATTCACGCTGGCTGACACCCCCTGACTCACAAATGAACCTGGAGCACACACAAAGGAGCTCCCAAGGACCAGCAGCTGGGCACTCGTTTCCTTTTTCTCAACCCAAGCACATCAAAAGCAAAACAAATAAATTTTCACCATACTCCACACACAAGTGAAAACTCCTAGGACTGCCTATCCTTGAGGAAAAGGTAGCAATAAAAAGGATGTTTTGGAATGTATTTGCTTGGAGATCTCGATGTCCCTTACAGAGGTTACCAAATTCTCAGCATTCTTGTGAGACAGATGTTATTACCACTGGAGAAGGGAAGGAGATGGAACTGGAGCTGCTCTGCTGCCCACAAGCAGTGGCTGAGCTGGTGGAGGGTCCAGCTGACCACTCCCTGCAGGAAGCACCTGCTCATGCTCCAAGGGGCCTCTTTGGCAAGCCAGGTCCAGGGTGATGCTCTCAGAACTGAAATAACTACAGTAGCAGCTTTAATAGTCAATATTTCAGGTCTAAACCATTCTCTCTCTCCATCTTTAACTCCAGAGGTGCCTAACGTCCCCTCTGAAGGCCACCACTGAGCCTCTGCTCACTCATTTACTAACAGTAGCTTGTAACTCTAAATGTTTAAAGTGAATCTCACAAATGCACAAGCTGAAAACTCAAATCATTCTCAGAACAATGATCTGAGTGTGATCAGCTTCAGAAGAAATCTCTTAACACCTTCTTGAAACATATGAGAGTGGAGAAGGATAAAACTCACACACACAAACACAGTGAACTGGACACAAAATCCTCAATAAGCTTTGGAAGTTACAGAAGAAAAAATTATCTCTGTTTTGGGATGTACCTGCAAGCCCAGAAATATGCAGAGGTACCAAGGAGGAACATCTTCAATGGTGTAAATCATGTCAGTCCTCTGGGCATCCAAACTGCCACTGCTGTCCAGGGTCTCTGCCAGGGAGCTCTGGAGGAACAAGGGACACCAGCAGGTTATTGCTGCAGGCAATAAAGTGAATTTAAACTGTCAGAAAACTCCCAGACACTCCAAGGCTGGTTCAGCACTCCCAAGCAAAGCTGATTTGTGACAATTTCAAAGCCTTTCACATCCAGCTCCTGAATTGGTACCCAACATGTTCCCTTCTGACAGCCATTCCCTGCTTATTTATTTATAATTGCTGATTTATAACAGAACTAATCTGGCAGCCAAAAGGTGGCCAAAAATGGATGAATCACGACAAGACTTTTAATAAACGCCACCAAACCCCAAAACCACAAAAACAAACAAAAAAAGGAAATAGGGAAGAATTGGAACTAAGAAGAAGACCCAACCCTGGTTGTTTCCAAAGTGGAAGAGCTCTCTCCTTGCATTACCGACCAAAATCACCGGCAAAAATAAATCCTCATTATGATAATTGCTTCCCTGCTTTGCTCTATCCAATTTCATCTTGGTAACCACTTTTAGCCAAAGAATTTACAATTTTTCTTCTGCTCCCCCTTTATGCAGTCAGGAAAAATGCTAATTATTATACCCAAATTAATCCCCAACCAATTTCTATCAGTCAAGTAGAATTCCGCCAGGAATTTAGGCAAGGCCACGCTGTGCCCCACCACATGTCCCAATCCCAGACAGTCAATGGACAACTAACCACAACTGACATTTACACATCAACACCTCTGCATGTTTTCCATTAAAACAAGGGCCAGCTCTGTCATTTCTCTGTCACAAATAACTGGAATCCTTTCCCTCCAACCCTCTGGTTTGGAAATTCCTGAGAACAAATCCGCAATGCTCCAAAGCCCCAGCACAACAATAAAAGCAGGAGGAAGTAGCAGATTTTGTAATTTCAGATCAAGTAACTAAAAAAATACCTTACACAACAACTGCTCTGCCCTAATCCAGTCCAAGACACAGCAAGCCCACGTGAAGCTGCCTCACACAGAGCCTGGGAACTCTGCCAGACTCCTGACTGCCTCAAATGGTCTCTACCTTTCCAAAAATCCCAACACATCCACGGATTATACTGAAGTAATCTCCATTTGGTGTCACCTGCAAGGTCAGAGAGCCAATCTGACTCCTGGCACTCCCCTCTCACCTCAGCCTTCTGTTCAGAAAACAAATCCACTGGGATAATCCACGTACAGAGAGTGCAAGCGAGCACAGTGCAGGGGGAAGGTCGAGGGTGTTGCAGCAGGAAAGCAAAATATAGAAACTCTCATTTCAGAGAACTCTTTAAAGCACTTTGAGCACTGAGCAATCCTCTCCCCAGGATACAAGGCCTGCACAGAGCCGGAGGGGAACTGTCCCTGCCCAACCCCTCCTGCAGCACCAGTGACAGCTTTTCATCGACTGAAAAAGGAACAAATTCTCTCCTGACCCAATTCTCTAAAAATAAAACCACATGGAAAAAAGATCAGGAATTTGCATCATGCAATTGTTAAGGTTGGAAAAACCCTTGCAGATCATCAGGTCTGACCACGAACACAGCAGCACCACCATGGTCAACACCAAACCACATCTCCAAGGGCCACATCCACACATTTTCTGAACACCTCTGGAGATGGGGACTCCATCACTGCCCTGGGACGCCCGTTCCAAGCCCTGACCACGACTTCCATGAAAAAATTCCTCCTGATGTCCAACCCGACCCTTCCGCTGCTGGGTTGCCAAGACCCTAAAAGGTCCAGTGCCACCCTTGGTATGGCAGGGACACCTTCCACTGTCCTAGGCTGCTGCAAACCCCATCCAACCTGGCCTTGGACACTTCCAGGGATCCAGGGGCAGCCACAGCTGCTCTGGGCACCCAGGGCCTCCCCACACTGTTCACTCACTGTGAGCCACAGCAAAGCTTTAACTCAAGGAGATCTGGTTACTCAAAAGCTCACGGTCTCTTTTAGGGGAATTATTCTCCATCATCCACAGTTCTGATCACCGGATCAACTGGGAGGGAGAAAGCACACATTTGGCAAAACCAGGAACACTTTAATGTCTAGAGATCGTTTATCTTATTGCAAAATTCCACCCAAACACCTTTTGCTCAAGGCTTTTATCAGATTGTGCCTCTCCGCGCCAGCCCCAGCATGCTCCAAAAATCAGCCATCAAAGACTTTTTGCAGGTCAACAAAAACCTGTCCGTTAAATATGAGTGTGATGATGATGGCTGTGGGGATGTGAGCGAGACACCCGGGCAGACTGAGGTGGGAGTGCACCAGGCCCAGCCTCCTCTGAAACCCAACACTGACAGACCTCTGGCTGCTCAGGGGGCGTTTTAAATATGACATTCAGGAGTGAATTTTGGTGTCTGAGTTGGAAAACATAATTGCATCCCTTGGAGTCATCCTTGCCCCAACAGAAACTATGGCCTTGAAGGAAGGAGCATCATGATGCCCCTGCTTGGAACCAGGAGTTTTTTCTTGTTTCAATCAGTACATTTGAAAAATCTGGGTCAGGCTGATGCTTTTCAGAGACAAGGCTTTACTACAAAGCCAGTTTGACCGACCATTTCAGAAATTCAGCTTTACCATAATCCTCATCCTTATTTTAAATAGAAGCTCAGATTCACACCATCTCAGCTTGCAGGATTATTACTGAACAGGCCTAGGGAATGAAGAAATGGAGAAAAAAGCTGGAAAAATCACAACCAAGGGCATGAACTGCTTCCACCATTTCTTGAGTCATGCCCCAAGTCATGCAACTAAAGTGTGTGACCAGGAGTCATGAGGGCAGAACTCCTTGGAGTGATGTGAATCTGCAAGTCAGCAGCTCTGAGACAGGAACCCTCACAGTGAGGGGAGGCTGCTGTGAGCAAATCACGAGCTGAGAGAGCAAGAGTGAGCTCTCAGCTAGCAGGGAAGCCCCACGTACCTTTTCTGCTATGCCATTCTCTGTAGTGTAGATGGCCATCAGCTCTGTATCCTCTGTGTCCTGATCACCGCTCGATGTGGCTCCACCATTTATCACAACCTTGTAACAAAAAGAGAAACATGAGGTCTTTTAAAATAAACATTTCCTCTGCAATCACACCTCATATGTCACTCAGTTTTCTCCCCCAGTACTTGACATCTGCCTCTGACATTTTGTCAGAAAACATGAGGAACATGGCAAGTCATCATTTCTGTAACAGTAGGGCTAGGGACAAAGAGAGACTTGACAGACATCACATAGAGCTCCTTAAAAACATCACAGAGAGCTCCTGAAAACCTGGGCAACGTCAGCCTGGGCAGGGGGAACCAGCAGCAGACTGACTGGAAGAGTTCTCGAGAGGCAACATGTACAAGAATGATTCAACTGAAAATGAGAGTAAGGAGAAGATGAGCAAACGTCTCCCTGCTGCTGCCTCTTACTCTCAGTTGAGCAGTTCAGGTGGGCAATACAGGCTGGACATGAGCCCAGGTGGGCAAGGAGGCCCTGCTGAGGTCACTCAAGGGCTGTGTCCAGACCTGCCTCCCAACAGGACAGATACTGAGGGGCTGGAGCACGTCCAGGGAAGGGAGCAGAGCTGGGGAAGGGGCTGGAGCCCCAGGAGCAGCTGAGGGAGCTGGGAAAGGGGCTCAGAGGGAGAAACGGAGGCTCTGGGGGGACCTTCCGGCTCTGGACGGAGGGGGCAGCCAGGTAGGATTTGGGATCTTATTCCAGGGAACAGGGACAGGAAGAGAGGGAATGGCCTCAGGCTGTGCCAGGGGAGGCTCAGGTTGGATATGGGGCATATTTCTTCAGTGAAGGAGCTGTTAAGCACTGGGACTGCTGCCCAGGGCTGTGCTGTTGCTCCCATGCCTGGAGCTGCTCAGAACCAGAGCAGATTTGGCACTTCATGATTCAGTGGATGTGCTGGGGATCGGTCACAGGTTGGACCTGACGATCCTGGAGGTCTTTTCCAACTTCAGTGATTCCATGATTCCACCTCAGGGGTGGTGCCAGCTGCAGGAGGACAGCTCAGAGCTCTGCAGTGCCTGGGGTGCTGCACGTCCTGGGAACACGGAATAACCACACACAGAAGGGCTGGCCATGTTTATACACAAATGTTCAGAGGAGTAGAGGTTTGTCATTGCCTGCTTGTGGAAATGAAGGGTTTGTACAACACAACTGGAACATTCCCTGATTCACCCTGAGCCTGACTGCAGGCCTGGAATTACTCACGGGCAGGGTGAAGAAAGTGGGGTGTTTGGACTCATCCTCATATTTGGCCTCTGTGGAGCCTCCTGCCTCCACCGACTTGGACGTGGTGTTCTTGCCGATCCCCATCGTTTCCAGCACGTCCAGGACTTGCATGCAGCACCCAGGAGGTGCTTCTGGGACAGGCCAAGAACTACCGACAGCTCCTTATTCCAACAGCAGCAGCTCCGGGGACCACTCAGGAGCTCAGTAATCCAGCTGGGACATCAGCATGTCATTCACATCAACGGCTCCTAGGAGTGAAGGGAGAAATTGGTATTTTTTAATCCCTAAATTAGATGTGCAAAAGCACAAGCCTCACAGCCTGGGCTCCCTTTCATGCTCATGACTCACCAACTCTCATCATTCATCCCTGATAATTATCAGTCAAGGTATTGGAAATTCTTTCGTACTGGGAAAACACTGATTATTCTCTCATTTTTCTCCTGTGTTTTTCAATCATTAGTAGTACATTGAAACCTTAGGTTTTTTCCCGTCTCACAGCCATTTCCACAGAACTTTTTGGGAACGAATTCCAGGCACAGAGCAGTGCAGAAAAGCTGAACATCCACCACAAATGAGACTTGGGCTTCTCCAAGGAGGGTA
Organism: Donacobius atricapilla; assembly: GCA_013397315.1. Lineage (NCBI taxonomy): Eukaryota > Metazoa > Chordata > Aves > Passeriformes > Mimidae > Donacobius > Donacobius atricapilla. The sequence goes on along the minus strand of WBMY01001060.1, from coordinate 43,049 downwards.
AATTTGCACAGCTGCTCCAGGGTTATCCCTGTATTACTGAATCCTTTTCTTTAAAACAAACTTACTTTGAAATAAAAAGCATCGGAGAAGCTCAGACTGGATAGACAGTGAGGCACACCTGCCTTTCAGTGAGCCTGTTTCAGACAGACACAGCCTTTTCTGCTGAATATCTGAACCCAAAATTATCCCCAAATCTTAGCTGTATGAAGAACTTTCCAAGTAATCTGTCCAAGGATGCTGAAGGAACTGTTCGAGGATAAACTCTGTATTTTAATGTGTTTCACTTCTCTTTTGGCACAGGAACAGGAAAGATCAGAGACCTTAGTGGGGCTCTTTTGTTTTCTCAGAAGCATCACTACAGTACAGTTTTCCCACATTTGCTCCTTAAATCAGACCAGCCAGTCCATTGTCAACCCACAGTATCCATTTCCAAGACAAAAGAACAGGAACTAATGTATTTGAACCTGAACTCCGCACACGACAGCACAGAAAATCCTGCAGCAAACCAAGTTTTGCAACCTGTGGTTATTGAGCTTTAAACTGAGAATGCAGCTGCCAACACCTGCAGGTGATACCGGGTCAGGTACAGGTGAAATTACTGGACAGAACCTGAAAAATGGTCTCTTGAAAGCCACAGAAAGTAGAATTTTCTGCATCCATCCAAGCAGCAGAACCCACTCACAGTGGTGTTACTTCAAAAGCAAGTTAACAATGGGTTCAGCCGAACCCTAAGGTGGAAACACAGCTCATGGACACTCAAGAACACAGGTTTGGATTGGAAAAAAAGAAGTAGAACTTGGGTTTTTCCTTAAGTCTCCCTTCCAGATGCTGCTCAGGAAATGCCAGCAGCTCCTGCCTATTGTAATTGCAATAATAACTGAACTTGAGAAAGACTCTTCTGCTGAGGGCAATTCAGGACTGTACTAATATATGAATACTAGTATTTTAGAATCTCTTAATAGCTGTTAAGTGCCCATCTACTGGAAAACTCTGGTTCCTTGAGGTGAAAGAAATATTAAATCTTTCAAAGTGATGTAGGTATTTCTTGAAAAGTTACATAAAAAGGACGATTTGGGCACTGAGATGCCTTGAAGCGTTAATTAAATCAAGATGGGATGGAAGGCAGTGCCTGCAAAACAAGGTTAAGATTTGTTTATGAGAGTAAATATTAAGGTAGCATAATTAATTATTTCTAACTTGAAAGCTGAAGGAGAAGATTGTTTGAATACTCACTGTCTTGCTCTGGAAAAAATCATTCCCATTTTTACAAATAACCACAGAGCTCATCTTCAAAGTGCAGCTCAGGGCAGAGAGGAGACAGGTTAAAGGTTCAAGATTTGGGGGCACTGGTGGGTCTCAGCTGGGATTTTTGGAGGAGTTTTTTGTTTGCTTTCACTGTAGAGCAATGAGGTGGTGTTTTTTTTTTTCCTAGCACACAAGAACTAAGAGAAAAGACTCTGTCTTCTTCTGTTATTGCAGATGTATTTTATTCTCCAAGAAAATCAGAGATGGAGACAGGAGAGGTTTAGTCTGGCAGCTTTATCCTCTGGGATTGGGAAGGGAAAGGGCAGCAGGAGCTCCCTAAGCCAGGACCAATAAATCTGGAGCCAGGGAAGCTTCCAGTCACAGGATCTGCTCTAAGGTGCTCTGGCACCCTAAGCTGCTTAGCTAGCATTAACCAGCATCTCCAGAGAGAAAAGACAAGACCCATAATCCTGCTCTGCTGGGCACAGCACAACAGCAGGGCTGCTGTCTTCTCCAGGCCGGGATCACTCCTTGGGAATTGCTCTTGGGAATTCCAGCAGGACAGCACCAAAGCTTGCCTTGGATCAACTGATTGCTGAGAGCTGACACACTATAGCTAAAATAACAATTCCCAAACAGGCAACTCCCAATTCACGGGCAAAAAAACCCTCATTGCTGCTTTTTCGAAAGAGAATAAGGGGTTGTGTCAGGAGGGGCTGGTCCAAGAAAAACCAGAACTACCCAGCAATTAAAATTGCATTTAATGGCACAGATGATCATCAGAGATTTCTGAAATGCTTTGATTCTGAAATCAGGAATGTCAAAGAGAAGCAGATAAACTCTGCTGCTGCCTAAAGCTATCTGGGAGAGATCATTCCTCATCAGCTCCAGTGTCCCACCACATGACCGAGGCGTTTTTACAGCCCTCCAGAGCAAATCCAGCTCCTCAGGAACTGAAAAGTCCTGGAGAAAGAGATAAAAGTCATTTAGCATCAGGCAGGTACACTCAGTATAACCCATCATCTGCAGGTTGGGATCAAATGGAAAGGCTGGAAGTGAAATTTCCGTCAGGACTCTGATACAAAGTTCACCTTTCCACACCAAATTACCTCCAGTGTACACCTGTGTTTAACACAGAAGGCCAAGAGCTGCCAGGGGTTTACAGAGCTGGAGATAAGATAAGGATTTAGAAAAAGGGCAGGAGATAGCCCTGGTGCAAGTTTCAGGAGGAAAAGCATCCTGGCCAGGGAAAGGCCACTCTGCACCTTCAACATCTGCCTTTTCTCCAGCAAAAAACTCCCTCCAGCCTTGGAGCCAGCAGGAGAAGACGCCAAGAGGTGGCAGTGTCTAGTCTGACACAACATCACCTCTCACTTCCAGGACCACCCACCACATTTTCCCTTTTGCCAAGGTCGCTGCTATTTCATTTAAACAAATTAGGATGCATTTCAAAGCTTACGGAAAAAAAGATAAAACCCGTCAGAGAGATAGAGAGATCTATGATGCAAGACTGTGTTCAAATGCTCTTTTTCTTCATGCAAATCTCTGCTCTGGAACCACCACCATAAATAAAAACAGGCAGTGGAGCACAAAGGATTTCCTACAAGAAAAGCCACTACAGACTGCACAAAAAACTTCCACTTCATGAGGTACCCAACTGCCCGTAACACAGTAAAAAGTCCTTTCAAAGCTCATCTCTTACGCAGATCCAAGGGTTAACCTGGGCAGGTCAGAAGGTGCAGACAGACATAAAGAGCTTATTGCCATGGGAGGGAAAACTGGCCATGAACCCACAAAGGAGCAGGCAATGGAATACAGACACTCCCCTTGCATGCACTGTTTCCTTTAAAAGCACTGGATATAGCTTTTGGCTGAACCACACCAAAAATACTCTGTAGATCAGATTTGCTGTGATAGCAATTCCTCCCTACAGCGCAGAAGGCTTAGTGGAAGGGCCTTCAACATCAATATTTGAATCCAGAGCTTGGCAAACCAAAGACTGGGGAAAACAAAACCCACCTGAGCTCCAGGCTGTGACATTCCTGAGGAATTGACAAGTTCTTGGGGCTCTTCTCTTAGTTTAGGTTCATTTGTGGTTTTTTTTAAACTTCTCTTAGATGAGTCAACACTTTGCCAGGTGCTGGTGGCCAGACAGCATCAGGACTAGGCAGCAGGTCATGCTCAGGACATGGCAATACTGTAAAGCTCATTTGCAATAAGTAGACCTAGAAATTAACCCTCTGGAGGAAGCTCAGGCTCCCCCATGACTTCCAGCCCTGAAAATTACAGTTTTTCCAAAGTGAAAGGATCTCCAGCAGCCCTGTGTATTCCCTGATTTGCCAAACTCAAACCAAAAACCTTCTAGAACCACAAAGGTCTAATTCCAACTGGATCCTAAATTTCTCTCAGCTGAGCTGAGCCCACCACCCAGTGACAACCAAAATACTTTAGACTTTTCCTATCCCTTTAGACAATCCCTGCCCTGGTCCCCAGTCAGTCCTTGTGGGCCTCTCCTCCCCACCCTGTGGAAAATCAGGGACTGGCCTGAATTTGGTGGCCCTTCCCTGCTGCACAAGGGAAATATTCATAAAGAAGTATTTTCAAGTGTCAATATTTTATCACCACACCAAGTGTGGTGATAAAAGCAGCAGGGATTGAACATCCCATGCCTGGGTTTGTCCCATGTCACACCTCCCTGAGGAAGGAGCAGTGGTTCAGCCAACCAGGACCTTTCTGGCTGTTACAGTCTGGCTGAAGAGCCAAAAAAACTCTGGCTGTTGCACACACTAAGGAGATTAGAATCAAATTGAGGTCACTGCTTAATTACCATCATCATTTTATTGTTTTAATTAGCTGTCAGGCTCATGTGAACAGACCAACTTTCTCCTGCAAGCAGAGATGATGCTCAGCCAGAAGCTGTCCCACTTAAGGAGCCTCTGGAATTTCACCACCTCCCATGGCATTTCCAAGTGTTTGGCACCCCTGAAACTCAGGCATGTGATGTGTTTTAACACACATCAAGGCATCCCCTAGGTCTGAGATTGTATTTTAGGCAGCAGACACGCAACAGAGATGTGGAAAGGGACTTGGACTCCCTGTGTGCTATTTTCTTGTTACATGGTCCAAGTCTGAGCAGAAGATAAAATCAGCTTTAACTCCACTTGCTGTTGTTTAAGGCTGAGAAGCTCACGGTGGGCAGGACAGACCTGCATTAGCTGAGGCTAAAGCAAAATTTAAGTTCCTGCAGTGTCACAGCTGTGAAGAATTGAAGCCAGTAACAAATGCACCAGATTTACTTGGTTTGGGGTAAAAAAAGTGCTTTTAGGCCAGGCAGCTGATCCTGCTCTCCAGGACAAGTCACAGAGAAACCAAACCACCCCTGGGTGACAGAGCTGCCGTAAGTCAGCCAGGATTCCAAAGGAGAGACCCGGAGAAGGGACAGGCAGACCCAGAGAAGGGACAGGCAAACACGAGCTGGGATTTGCACCAGGGAACCCAGGGAGCTTCAGAAGGGACAGGATGGATGCCAAGAGATCAGGGAATTTGTAAAAGGAATTCCTTGTCCAGAACCCTTCACCAAACGGATCAGGGACGCAGGAGTGCTCCAGCAGTGCAGACAATTAAGGAACGTTGTAGAGGCTCCAATTAGACAAAGTTTGCTTACAGAGCACAGCTGTGCCTGGCCAGACACACGATTCCACACAAAAGCAAGGCAATTCCCAATTAACTAAGGAATAGCAGCTTTCTCCAGATCGCCACTGGCTCTAGCTACACCCTCACAAAACTTCTGTACTGGTTTTGTGCCATTAAGGTATTAAAACCCCAAATCTCCCATTTTTGTTATTAGACAGATCTTGTCTGCTGTGCATCAGCTCCAGGCACTGGATTTATCTGTGTTCTCACTTTTCTGCTGTTTTTAATCCCAGAAGAACCTTAGAACACGGTTCCTCTTTTCCCTCTCCAGCCTGCACAGCTGTCCACACTTATTTCACAGCTCAAATAAATAGACATTAGAGTTACTTGTTTCTGAGAACCTGTCAGAAATGAAACAGCACATTACCAAGGGGTTTTCAAATATTAAGAACCAAATTACAAGCCACCAAAAGAGCACCAACTTTGCTACTCAGAGGTGTCCCAAGGGTGCTGGATATTTTCCTAGGAAAAAGGTTCTCCCCAGTTAAAAAATTTCCACAAATCACTGAAGTTTAAAAAGCCCAATAAGTACTTAGGGGATGGAATCAAACTCCTGTCTGCAAAACCACAACCACAAGTCCAATTGCATCATGCTGTTACATCCCAGATCTGTGCCTGGATACGGCACCTGTGAGGGCCCACCCACTGTCCACATATGCAGCTAGTGCCTAAAAGGCACTTTTTTCTGCCTTCCAGGGCATTTTCACCATCTGAGAGATGTGAAGAAGGTGCCCAGAACCCACACTTAATTTTCTCTTGCTACTTGTAAAAACCATCCTCCTGCTTCAGCCTCAGAGTGAGTTTTCTCTCGGGCTGTCTGGAGCAGCCTCTTTGGTCCCAGGAAACTCATGACCTGTCTTTAGCAGGGGCCTCCCGAGTTCCTTCCCATAAACTGAAGCTGCACTGAAATGCCACCACATCCTAAATGCTCCAGAGATTTTCCTCCTCCACTGAACCACATCCACAACTGAGGAAAAGCAGACTCCAAATTTAACCTAACACCACACAGTTCATCTTTACCCGCAGCAGAGACAAATAAAATGCTGCTAAATACCCAAACTTCCTAATATTAGAGTTTTAAAAAACTCAGTTTAGGTTTCAAAGAGTTGATGGGCTCTTTAAGAAGCTTCTCTCTTCACTTCGAAGTAGCTCTTCAAAGCGCAAACATATTCTTTCTTTGGTGACTCCAACAAATTTTTAAGTAGTTGGTGTTTTGACTGCCATCCAGAACGGTGCTTTAATAACTGACCAGCGTTATTAGGGCAAGTCTACACAAAGCTAAGCGGGAAAGTTATGCCGAGCTCAAACCTTCCTTGTATTTAAAGCACATTAGTTAAATCTCATTAATGTCCTGTGCAAATGAGCTCGTTGAGAAGGAGACTTAAATCCAGCTGAATGAGATGTTTAACAAAGGATCTCCCAGCTTTCAAAAACTACAAGTTTGGTTAGTCAACTTATTAACTGAGAGCTTAGTTAGGCTGTTGATTCTGAGTGCTTCCAGCATCAGTCACCCTGAAGCGTGTTTGATCAAAACACTGCTGGCCAAGCAGTTCCTACTCATCCTTCACCCCATTACTCCCATTTTCTTGTTCCAAAAGGCAGTAGTTTTGCCCAAATTCTGTGCAATGCGTTTGCCACCCTCCCAGGAGACCCCAGCAGTGGACAGGGATGAGAAAAGGACATGGGAGAAGCTGTGAGATGAAATTCCAAAACAGCGCAAGCAGAAGGTGGGAGATGACAATTTACAGCTCGTTATCTGTGCATGGAATAGTGCAGACACTGCTGGGAACTGATACCTGCAGAGCTCTCCAGACTCAGGGTAAATAAAAATTAAATTCTGTCTCACTGTTCCTTCACAGTCTGCCCTGGAGCTCAGCACACCTTGCACAGTGTATGGCACACAGTAATTTGATTTATAATGCTATGGAGTCTTTACGGTCTCCCTGAGGAGAATTAATAATTCGCGCATTTTGATAGCTCCCTGTTATTCTGGATATTAATACACAGCTCGTTAAGCTCCTTCATGGCCCTCAAAGCAACCTGAGCTCACACTGGGTCCTTTCTCAGCCTGCTTTGTACTTGGACTTGGCACTTTGATGAAAGCTCCCTTCTTTCCAAGACTTTAATCACATTAAAACAAAGGTGGAGCTAGAGACTCATCTAGGAAAAATTCCATTTATTAAGTAAATCGAGGTAATGTGCCAATTTTTCAGCTCTGGATGTGAAGCTCCTTCCCAAAGGCTGAGGCATTCCTGTAGCTACTTTGGAAAGGGAAGAGCTTGAGCCCAGTAATCAATACAAACCCAGCAACTGATCCCACGCTCGAACTGAGTTATCTATTAGGCTTGTCTGGAAATAAATACCTCATTTCCATTTAGCATAACTTATTAGGATTTGGAATTAATAAACTTTCAGAAACTAACCAAGATGCTGTATCTTTGTGCTCAAGTTTCTTAAAATCTTTTTTACTACATTAATATCACATGATTTTTTTCTCATTTTAAAGATTAAAAGGAAAGCAAAGTTCATGGATAAACAGAAAAGAGCAATATATTAACTTCTGAGATAAATATATTAATAAATATATTATTAACATTTGAAACAGTAAATATCTCTTTACAGTGATAGCAATTTTAAAATGAGAAATTAAGTCCTCAGATCTTTAAGATAAGGAAAGTTAGTTATTAACACTTGCAAATAGAAGTTTTTAAGTCTCTTATTTCCTAATGCTGACACCAAATCAGTTGAGATTTTGTAACCATCCCCACCGGGCTGTGAATCCCAAGGCAAACCTGCACCAAGCTCTCGGAGGCAGCTCCTGCAGTTCCTCTCCAGCCGGACCCGGGGCAGCAGCAGCAGCCTGCAGGATGCATTCATCCATCCCTCAGGAGCATTTTTATACTCTTTACATACTTCCCCTTTGTGTAACTGCTCCGTGCCCAATCCCAGGCCACGGTTACACAGGGGTGGGGCAGGAGGCTGCCCTGGACACCCCGGTTACTCCCCGGTTACTCCATGTCTCTGCCGGGCTTACACAAAGCAGCCTGGCCCCAAGAGCTTCAGCTCGGCTTCAAACTGCAGCTTCACGGGGAGAACACAAAGCCAGAGCCCTCCAAACACAACTGGCACGAATATTTACATGCCTGGCTGCAGCAGCTGCAATCTGGATGGAGCTCTTCCCCGAGTGTTTTTCCATGAGCCTACCTTGTGCAACTTGCACGGAAATGTTTTTATTGGCAATTGGACATTTTTGAGAGGTCCCAGATCCCAGAGCTTGTCCCTAAGACAAGGGTCAGTGATCCTCAACCTCACCAGGAACTGAAACACACCAGGACTCTTGCTGGGTTCATCCACTTCCCCAGTGGAAAACGCTGAGTAATGAGGTGGTGCACAGGGCAAAGTGAGGTGGAAAGGGATGCAGGAGAAGAAGTGAAAGACTTGAAACAACAACAAAACCAACAAGAAATAAAGGGAACAGGCTGCCCAGGGAAGTGGGCGAGTCCCTGTCCTTGGAGGTGTATAAAAGCCATGGAGATGTGGCATTCAGGGCATGGTTTAGTGGTGGACGTGGCAGTGCTGGCTTACTGGTTGGACTTGATCTTGAAGGTCTTTTCCAACCTAAACAATATTAGGACTCTAGAATTGCTTCCCATGGATCTCCTCTTCTCCTTGCCCCACTCCCTTTCTGTAGGAGCACAGCCCTGCCTAAGGCCGCCCTTACACTCCTGAACATCACTTTGTAATCTATCACATCACAGCCCCTCTGCCTCCAGCTGCCACCAAGTTACTCATCCCCATCCCTATCCCCCATTTCCCTTTTCAAAGGATTAAGGAGACACTATCACCCTACAACTGATACTGAAGCCACAACCAGAACAGGCCACCACAAAGCAGCACCCAGAGAGCAGCCTCTGCCTGGATTTACTGGCAGCAACTCCACCCCTTGCACCCAAGGGAGAGCGTGCCAAGAGTGTGGAGCTTGAGGGCTCAAAGATGAGCTCACTGTACCTGAAATGCCCTTTTTCACCCAGTGTGTGGAAGCAGAGACAAGCTGCTGGTGCTGTCCAGCCCCCTTGGCTCCATCCAGTTCCCCTGGCTCTATCATACAG
>WBMY01001060.1:5067-33837 GCA_013397315.1 Donacobius atricapilla | reverse complement strand
ACAAGTCGGAATTCGCCGCCCCCTGCTCCGGGCTCAGCGTGTGCCCGGTGTCACATCCCGGAGCCCACGCCTGAGCGGGGCACGGTTCATTGAGAGCTGACGCCCGCCCCGTGCACCGCTCCTTGTTCGCCCCTCGCTCAGATCAGATCCATGGAAGCGATCCAGGGATCTCCACTCCTTTGTGCAGTGTGTGAGCACATAAACCCAGAGGATATTCCAGCCTTTAATCCCCACTGCAGAGATACTGAAAAACTCCCCCTCCTCTTGCTCCAATTATTAGACCCTTTCCTCCTTTCTTCTGAATTCCACATGTTTTCACAAATACAGTATCTTAATTTCAACGTAAAGAAATCTTAGAGCCCTTACCACAAACATCACCAAACCTTAAGACCACAAGATACCAACTGCTGTACCCAGACTGGCTGAAGATCACTGATCTGTAACACTTTTAAGGAACTGCTGGAAATTGTTTTAGATTCAAGGCGTTTGATGCCCTCACAGGGAGTTTACAGGATTGAGTGATCAACGGCAAGAGGAAAACTTGAGGTTTTCAAATAAGTAAGCCACTTCCTTTTTTTACTCCAGTGTCGAACTTGAGTTTAATCCAACTATTTTTTTTTTTAATTGTTGGATTAAACAATGCCAGGGACTCAAATACTTCTTGCCCTGAATATGACAGTTCAAAGTATAATTGAGTTCAATGCAATTAAAATTCTTAAGTATGCAATCAAAGACTTGTCTGTTTACCTTGCAATTAAAACTAATCGCTCCAAAATTCATCACCGGTGAGTGGAGAATTTCAACACTGGAACAATTTATTTCTGATTAGTCTGCATTTACACTCAATCCAAATAAACCATCTGCTAATCTGGGTACCTCCACTTCAATCCCAGCTGCCCGGATTGATGTCGGGACAGATCCAAGCACGGGTTGTTGGGTTACAAGTCCCTGCAGTGAGCTGGGACTGGAATCACCGTCACACTCCAGAGGAATGCTAATTCAAAATGTAACTCCACTGGCTCAAGCACTGGAATATTTCCCAGTGCAGCTTCAAGTTCCAAAGTGGTGTGGAGGCCAGGTGGGAATGAACAGCTGAGAGCTGTGTATGGCAGCACTTTACTGTGGGAAGGGAATCACAGCAGAGGATTTATCTTGCTCTGCCTCAGCCTAGGGAGCTTGGTCGTGAGGGTCCAACATAGTCACTCATCATTTTTACTACCTGCTTAATATCTGTAATGCAAACTGGTGCAAGCATTTCTACTGCTTGGAAATGTTACTCCAAAGAGGAGTTCACTTTGATTATTATGAGAAAATCCAATTTTTTGCCTTCTCAGACACTCAGTGTTCAGTGCGAGGATGAACCAACACTTCCGAGTGCTCCAGCCAAATTGTGTTTTGCTCTTGGACACACACTGGTTAACTACTGACAACGTTCTGAGTTGGCATATTTATCCTGAGGATTTATTCTCTGCAGTTTTGCAGCACTCGGGCAGGATAAAATCCTTCTCTGAGGTCCCCCATTCACCTGGCACAGGGGCGGCACACAGCAGTTATGTCCCATCACCAAAATGACAATAATGCAACCCAGGTGCTGCAAACACCTGGTAACCAAATCCTGCCTTTGAAACTTCAGGAAGAACAGGAAAAACACCCAAAAGCAAGAGTAATGCAGTCACTCAGTGCCAGCAGTGCTCAGGGAGAGGCACAGCTTCCCTGCAAGAACATCCTGTTTCATCTGGAGGGGGAGGTGGAGGAGGCCTCGTCTCTGACAGCTCAATGAGCCCCCTCACTACATTTTTGTAGCAATCACCTAATTTAAGTATTCTTCCTCCCAAAGCCATAGCAAATATACGATCTTTTACATCAGCTTATTTAATAGGCAGCCTCTCGTGAACATCCTCCAGAACGCACTTAACACAATACAGCAAACACAGAAAATAGCATCACACATGAGCACAACAAATAGATCCACTTCCACCCACAACTGGGAACAGCAGAAAGTCTCAGCTATTAAGTTTGATCTTAGAGTGATGTTTATAAATTCACTGAATTATGAATTCCTTGTAAAAGCACTTACCAGAAGATCTGCTGTAATATGAAAACATCTACTGCTCTTCCCTAGTGCTGACTCAAATCGACACCAAGAATTACTGGAATTGCTCTGAAAGTTTACCAGGTAATTCAGGGAGCAATGCCCAGTCCTGGCTCATACTGATAGTGACCCCCTTGTACCGGCTGAACCCACAAATCCAAGGACATCTTGGGGCAATTCATGGCCAATGAATTCCACATTTCCAGCTGGACACCACAATGCTTTGTGGCCAACTTCTGTTCTTCAATCCCTAATTCATCTACAGCCTGTATTACTAAGGTGTTTATTAGAACTTTTCCTGCAACAGGGTATTTTTAAATACCTGTAAGATGTACATCTCAGGATCTGAGATGTACATCAAAGCAGACACAGAGTTCTGTGTAAAAAGGAAATTCAAGATGGAAGTGCCTTTAAGAATGCCTGTGGCTGATTTCTGGGCAAGAAATAAGGAATCATCGTCAAGAAAGAAGAACAAAAGAATAGTGAAGCCAAAGCCCTACACTCCACAGGCACTGACCAAAGCACTTGCAAAATTACTGGAGAAGCAATGTGTTTTTTATGGGACGCCTTATGGTATTCACCCTGTCCACAAACTAAGCTAGGCTCCTTTCCTGCAGCTCCGGGTATTCCTGTAATTCAAGGCAAAAGCTCAAATCCTTTGTCTTAGCAGAAAAGACAGCAGCAAAGCCTGGGCAACAGAACAGGATAAAAGGTAGTGAACCTAATGCGTCATTACCTCCGAGTATTCCCAGATTATCCTTAACACATCATTACCTTTATGTATTCCTGGAATCCCCACCCCTGGAAGTGCCCAAGACCAGAGCTGGGAGCACCCTGCAACAGTGGGAGATGTCCCTGCCCACGGCAGGGGCGGCACTGGATGGGCTTTGAGGTCCCTCCCATTCCATGCCTATAGAAACATGGCCAAATTCGATACGCCAGTTACCAGTCAGTTTGCACACTCATATTTCAGCGTTCTCTCCCTATTTTTGTGACAGCAAATAGTTTCAATAGTTTCTAAACTCCTGTACAGAAAAATCCAGCAGGCTGTGCAAAGAACGTGGAAAGTCCCACCCTTTAGCCGAAGCTGCTGTTATTTTAATTTTCAAAAGGCATAACACTTCTATGCAAAATAATTCGTTTCGTTTTTCATTCAATATGTCATTTGCTTGGATGTCTAAAAATCACCCTGCACTACACAGTGAGCAGCCAGGCTGAAAACTCCAGCTGCAAGACTAAATGCCTTAAAAAGTGTGGCGGGGGAAAGAGCAGATATCCATAGTTTTGGGCAGTGATCCTGGGATCTCGTTCACAGCTCAGTAATTCACAGCCCAACTGCTCCAACAGCCACAATTCCTCCTCCCACCAATCCCAACCTCCTGCACCTGAAATGAAAAAAGCCCTTTTAATCTTCAAAGCATGGCCACAAGTCAATCTCAACTTAGCACACTTTTTAATTTTCTTTTTAATTATCCAGTTGGGAGAGTTATGCCCTTCTTGCTCAGTGACCTTTCGCTCCTTCGAGATTAGTTCAGAATCCTTCCAGGGAATAATCAGCGAACTTACACCACTTAGAGAGGAAACGTTCCAAGGCTCCCCAGGCTGAGGGGCAGAGTGTGATTCTCGTGTGCAGCAATCTCTGCTGTGCTGCAGGACAGGATCCTCTGGCTTCAGGACTGCTAGGAGGGCAAACCTGGCACATGCTCCGACCCCTTCCCAGGGTGGGCTGGCACCACACCGGGGTTTGGAGGTGCTGACCTGGAACCAAACCCAAAGCAGCAGGAAAAGCTTCCTGCTGGAGCTGGCACAAGGCAGGGCACAAGCTGAGCATCTCTTGGTGTCACAGAGCAAAACCAGATGCCATTATTCACTGTATTAGCAATAATAGATGTTGATATTCTCACCAATAACCGGTGCCCAGCTGTTTGCCCCGGGAGCTTTGGTCACCAGGCACAGCTTGGTTTCCCACAGCCACTGGGGAAAAAAATTAAATCATAATTGCTATTAATTATATTTAAGCCAAACCAGCACTCCTTGCTCCCTGCCCACACACCAAACAACTGTAAGCAGCCCTGGGTTTGATTCCCACACGTTAAGCCAACCAATTACTAATTTATTCATTTCACAACAAGCCTGGCAGTGTTTCTGTGTTCAGCCAGCCTTGCAGGGTGACTCCCGTGCTCCTGTCTCAGGCTGGCTAAGGTGAAAGCAGCTCCTGCCCAGACACCAGCATCGACCGCCTCAGAAATGTGTATTTACTGGTCCTTCCACCCTCTGAATCCATGGGGACAGTCTGGGCAGCAGGAGGGGACAGGACCTGCTGGAGCCCAGCTGCCTCCTCACCCCTGCGCCACACACCATGTCACCAGGCAGAGACGGGGAACGTCATTTAGTGCAGTGGCTTTGAAGATTTTCCTCCCTGTGTAAGTGGATAATCAAGAATGCATTAAATAGATATTAATGCATTAAATATCCCTGTGAGCAACAGAACTGATAAAGGTTAAGTGGCTCCTCCAAGTGAAGGGACAGAAATGGAACAGCCAGTTTAACACCCAACTGGCTACTCAAGAAAAGCACAAAAAATATTTTCATAGTTCATAAAATATGGTACATAAAATATTTATACCAACTATAGGTAACTGAAGGAAAACTTCATTTTGCAAAGACTTTTTAAGAAAGCACTTTGGCAAAATTAGCAAAATAAACCTCTAGTTCACCTTTAGTAAACCTCTTTGTGATTTTTGCCTGTAAACCAATCCTTTTTTAGCCAATATATTGTGGGTTTAATATTGTGCCTTAATTGCTGCTTCATCTTCAGGGCTCTTTGTCAGATGTGTTTCAACACTGCTTTTAACAAAATAATCGTACTTATTCTTACTTAATTGGCACCAGATAAATGCAAGACTTCTTAGCTGCTGCTATTTGAAGGAACAGCACTTCAGCACACATTTTGCCCTTTGAATAATTAGGAGAAAAGACCAATGCAGATGGAGGTACCTAAGTGAGCTCTAAAACTGGGCTAACACTGATCACAAAATCTTTACCAAACCCCAACAGCCAAGGAGGAGAGCTCACACAGTGCTGTGGGTTCAGGCTCATTTATACTGAGAAATTTAATAGAAGGTTTAATTGACAGCTTTGCTTGGTTCTATTGTGCCTGATTAGGCATCTCCATGAAAAGCATTAGCTGTGTTTGATCCCCTCCAAAGCAGAGCAGCTCATTAGCAGGGGATGTTTACAGGACCAGCAGCTCTTCCTCTGCTGCAGGAGGGGTTTTCAGATTGTGTTTTTATGAGGAGAATCATGACTCCAAAGGAGCTCAGCCTTCCATCCTTTGCCTTTCCTGGTATTTGCCAACAGGACGGATGGACAAGGAAAACATCTGACAGGACTGCCACAAATTCCGAACACTTGGGTATTAAAAGAAAACCCAAATCCTCTGCCTTGTCCATCTTTTTTTTTTTTTTTTGAGCTTTAAAAGCATCTATCAGTGAGCTGAAATAATTACAAGTAACAAGTGTCCAACAGGCTGAATAAACCAGACCTGTGAGATTATATTGGTAATAATGACTGTGCAGCACAATCTCCCAAAATTCCACACACAAAATTAAATGGCACCCATGCAAATACATCCAATATCAGCAAATTACTGGTAATTGTTATTGCTCCCAGAGATGAAAGGACACAGAACAGTATGAGAACACAGCAATTATTTCCTGCACTCTGAGCCTATGAACAGGGACCTGCAGCTCCAATTCTTTTCTTGTCAGTCTCAATCCAAATTACTCCTTAGGTTTGGTCTTAATACAACAAAATGCTCATCAGGAAACCATGATCTGTCAGCTTTTATCAAAACTCCCAATCTGTTAAAATAGGACCAAGCAAATGCTGTTTGCATCAGGAAGACTTGGTTACCTTCCAGAAACAATTAATTCTGCACAAAATATGAAAAAGAGAAGGGTAAAAAAAAAGCTGCTGTAACCTGTGAAGAGCTGGTGCTTTAGAGCCTGCAGAACCAAGGGTGTGTTTCCTTTGCTTGGGTATGGTGAGGGTCTGGATACAGGTTTCTCCACACAAAGGACAAGTAATAAACAGAGTAAAATTATTTTTTTCCTGTCACAGGGATTCAGACTTCATAAAAATTCAAACCTTCCCACAGCAGAGTCCACTAAGTGCTAGTAGCTCTGAGACAGGTTCATTTCAACCAGAACACAAAAGAAAGGGTTGCTAACTTGCAGTGCAGCATTTTATTTTATTTCCCTTCCAAGCTCCTAAATAAAAAGTGAAAGTCAAGACACAGAGTCACGTGCCTGTTTTATGAGATCCTCTCCTTGACCTTGAATGCTGCTAAGAACATTAACACACAATTCCCTTTAAAAGCACAACGTAGCAGCACCTGAGCTGAGCTTCCAGCTGAAATTCAAGATGCACCAGGTAAGTGATAACACAAGTAAGGTCAGAAAAATAGGAAAGCCTTCAGATGGTGACTTCTGGGCTAGAAAACAGGGTGCTCAGCAAAGCTGGGCTTGGTGGTCAAAGACTTCCAGCATTTCCTTGCCATTGCTAGCAGCAGATCCAGGGGACTTCCAGAGGGCTGGGAACCTGGGATAAATTCGCATTAACTACCCCAGCACATAAACACAGCCAAGTGCTTTAGTGTTTAAGGGGCCTTCCTATTAAAGCTGCACTTCATTCTATTAACTTTTACAATCTCACAAGTGGGTAACAGCCAACAAACCACTAAAATCGACATTATTGCCCTGGGCTGCCATTTCATGGCCATGCAAAACAAGAGTAAAGCCAATTAAAATGTGTTGCTCCACTGAGAGCCCAAACTGCCCAAAGCTCACACTGAGGTTAATGCCCAGGAATGTCAGTGCATGAGCCCCTCTGAAATCGTTTTTCAGTTACTTTACCACTACTCTGCATTCCCAAAATGCTTGAGCCAACTGCTGGAATGGCACAAGACCTGCAACAGTTTGATTTAAATATAAATTCAGACAACAAACTGGGAAACATGGAGCCCTTCAAAATCAAATTTAAAATCAGTTTGGTGACTCACATTTCCAAACAGTCAAAATCAAAAAACGGTGAGTCAATCCCTCCTTCACCATCGTACTCATTTGACGCCCATTCCTCAAGCAGTTTTACTCTAAAGTGAGCATAAAGTGGGTGACAAATTTAAACAGTCCCTTTATCAGGAAGGGCACATGCCGGTTTAACCCAAACACACAGAAACCAGGTCAGTTGTAGTTTACAGACAACACAGAGCTTGGAAAGTTCAGATACTCCCAGGTACTGTGGGAAAGCTCAGCTCCTCCACCACCACAACTGGACTCCTCTGGCCCTAAAAATACAACTATCAGACAATGCTTGTTTTCTTAGGCACTTTGCTGACATAAGCCCAAGATCAAAACATTCCTGGTTCTGAGGACAGAGATGTTTCAGTCTCCAAAATACGCAGCTGACATCCGGCCATGCCATCCCCCAAGGTGCCTGGGATACTCTTAGAAACACACATCGGTTTAAATAATTAGTATCGTAGGTTTTGGGGGAAGAATAAAATACAGTGGTTGCCTGAATGTGTTGAGAAGGAACTCTGGAAATTCACTTTCAGCGGAATAGGATAAAGTTTATTCTCTCTTGAAGCCGCTATTTAAAAGTAATATTAAAATGAAACAAGTAAGGGCAGACACTTAGATGTTAAGTGCATTCCGTGCCCCCCTCCCCTCCTTAAACAGCACTTGCATCTTCTGGTCTGAGAACTGAGACATGGGGGGATTCAGATAATTGAATTTCTCATTATAAACTCTTTAAAATACTAGTTTTACAGTTACCTCAAGCCCAGCCATTCCTCAGCAAACAATCAAACAGAGCTATGGGATGGATGGGAACACAGAGCATTTCAATTCTCTCCCACAGCCCAGGAGGGAGACACCCAAACCCGGTGCTTTGGGACGCCCTGGGCACAGCCTCGAGGTCAACCCATCCTTCCCAAAACCATCCCGGAGCTCTCAAAGCCAAACCCTGCCCCGGGGCCACGGCAGAGTGAAGGCCAGAGTCGCAGCTGCCAGGAGAGGGTGACTCACTACTGACAGGGCTGGTGGCAACACTGGGGACCACAAAATCACAAGCCGGCTCCTCGGCCCTCGGAGAACGCGTTACAAACCGGGAGGCGCGGAGGGCCACACACGTTCCCAGCGCTCGGCAACAGAAACGGCCGAGATTAATGTGAGAGGAAGGGATGAAATTACAACAGGAGACTTCTGAGCTACAAGTTCAGTTCTCCCTCCTCCTCTCTTTCCCCAGCAAGTGCCAGCGATGTCTCAACACCCCAATGGCCTTTCCAAGGAAGTAGCTCTGCTCCTTTCCGGGCCAAATTACCATGGCAAGAAATCCCCGCGTAGATTCATCTCCAATAGAAAAACATTAAGACAGCAAACGTTTCCTTCCCACAATCTGAAAACAGCCAAATATCATCAGATTTCTTTCCTGCCATCAAAGGAACCCTGCCCTGAGACAGCTCGTAACAACCAAAAAACATTTGCCCATAAAGCAAATGTGCTCCCATGTACTGACAGAAATATTCAGTGCACCCCACGAAGCTGGCCGTGTCTGAACATACTTCATCCCCGGGAAGGCTGGAGAACAAGCAAGAACTTTCATTTCTAATGATTTATTTTACTCCTGCCTTCACTACATCAAGATGCTCATCTCTTACTCATCCTGACTGTCAATACTGTATTCCTGTAGCTTATTTACTTATTTTAAGTAAAATAACGCCCACTGTAACTGTTGTCAGGCCATGTCATGACCACTGAGGCTTCATAAATAACACTTGATATAAATAGATTTTCCAGCAACATATAAGCCATCAGCTCCAATGGAAGTAGAAGGGCTGTGTGCAGCCATCTGCATTTTTTCCTGTAAGGATAAACACATAAAGAAGTGCTTGAAAGCAAAATAAATCTATTGAAGAAACGGCCCTACAGACACTTCTGGGGCTTGCGATTTCTTACATGGTTCACACAAAGACATTGACAGGAGCAGCTACAGCAGAACAAGACCTCTTCGGGAAGAAATCCTTCCCGGGGAGGGTGGGCAGGCCCTGGCACAGGGTGCCCAGAGCAGCTGTGGCTGCCCCTGGATCCCTGAAAGAATCCAAGGTCAGGCCGGATGGGGCTTGCAGCAGCCTGAGACAGTGGGAGGTGTCCCTGCCATGGTAGGGGTGGCACTGGGTGGGCTTTGAGGTCCCTTCCCACCCAAACCATTCCAGGATTCTATAACCCTCCAAATGACACCAGTTCGAGGTGGGAACAGCTCCCAGGGGGTGCCAGCTGCCTTCCCCTGCCCTCAGGATCAGGAGAGGTTTAATCGCTGCAGTTCAGACACAGCATGAGAGCAGCTTAGCTGCCACCTCTGGAGGAATCCGCACCGACCATGCCTGGAGTTTCACCCATTTTCCTTTCAATGGTCTCCAATCAACTTCCAAGACACAACAAAGCAACATTCACAGCCCCTCCGGGACACTCCATCAAGCTGAGGAAGATGGCACATTTGGCTACACCAGGAATAAACCCCCAAACATACTGACAGAATCAAAAATAAAATACTCGGTTTAATTTAAAAAACATTTGAAATAGGAACCGCATACAAATGCAGCATTTTTAACAGGTTCTTCTAAACAAATATGGGGGAAATCCACAGTCGAAGTTTTCTGTTAGGAAAAAACAATCCTCAAACACTGCCATTATCTCAAGCTTCCCCTGATGTCTCCAACTAAGTAATACCAACAAATAAATTATTTCTATTTCTCCACTGGAATTCAACTCGGTATTAGACAACCTCGCAAGACAGAAATTCTCATATCAGCAAGGTTTAAATACACCCACACACCCAGAGAACATCTAATATGGACTTAGGGAGGTATGTTCAGGTCCGCCTGGACTCAGGGAGAGCAAAGAGCACAAAAATTCCCCGAACAGATCTGGCTGCCACAGAAACACAAGGCTTTGGTGGGCTAACCCCTGATCAAGCTGCCATCCCTCCAGGGGTGTCCCAGCACATAGGGGACACTGCTTAAATGGCTCCAATCACCCAAGGAAGCACCCATCAACCTGCAGCCCGAATCCTCCCACTGTTTGAGAAGCTGTTTTTCCCTCCGATTTGTTTCCAAGCTGAAAATGCTGAAGAAGCAACAGGCCCGTGCCCTGAGAGAACCTGATTCCCATACTGCTCCTTCCATCTGCTGAGAGCCGTGTGCTTCCAGAGAGTTCAGCAAAGCTAAGCCTGTCTCAAACCAGGGCTTACAGCCCAGTGCCACACTGGGATGGACCTTAAACCATTCGAGTTCGGTCTGTTAAGGCACAGCAGAAGCATAACTCACTCCTGAGAATCCCAGCCCGACCTCCTCTTGTCCCCAGGGCTCTGACAAGACATTTTCAAGTCTTCTTTGCATCTTGACTAAGCCAAAGGCTTGTTAAAATCCATGATAAAAATCTCAGGGCTTGTTTAACCTCCTTGCTAGCCCAAGGTTCGTTTCAGTGCATCTCCATGTAAACACTGCTCTAATTTCAAGGTATCTGGATCATGACTGGGAGCTAGGAGTAGGGGTGCAAGAGTTCATCAACTAATCCAATTGTTCTACATATCTCAAGGATTATTTTCCAGTTTGCTAACCTGAGCTACTTGTTGCAATACTCCTTTATCTACACTGAAATCACCTGGCAGACCAAGGTGTGTAGTTAAGCCTGGCTCTGGCACTGTGCAGCCCACCAGCAGCTCATCACTCCAGCATTTGTTCTGCTTCTCCACTTCGTTTTAGAGCATGCATCAAACTCCACCTGCCAGGAAAAACACTACCCAAACCAGCTCTGTTTTTAAGCTTAAACTGGGCAATTTAAAGCCTGCTCAAGCCTGGCAGCACTATGCTGCAGTGAGGACACGCAGATATATTAAGCTCCCTGTAAATATAGAGCATTTGGTGTTACTGAAAATTAAAGCTCAGCAACAGAGAGCCTGGCATTTACCTGGTACTGAACTCACACCAAGAGTCAACTGCATGTAGGAAATGACAAGGCGGAAAAATTTAACAGGCCAGGTCTTTACCTTGTTTCAGACTCTGGGGATTTCCCTTCCCGGCCAGAATCTTCCACCAGCTCTGCTGCTGCCTTTAGGGTCAGCCCAGCCCGCACTCAGCTGGCCACAAGAGCCCCAAACTGCCTCAAGGGCTGCTCTTCCCGGCATACAAAATGACAACGACGGCTCCAAAATGAAGGGATGGGAATAAAACTGTAAATCCTCTGCCTCATTCCCAGCTTTTATGGAAAAAAGGCAAAAGCCACCAATAACAAGAATGTATGATAGTGGTTAGTCCTTATTCTAGGAAACCTAATAGGCTTGCAACAAGACTCATTTGGGCATTTTTCTGTGCTGCCTACATCACTTCTTTCTACCCAAAATGTACCTTAAAACAAAAGAAATCCACACAAGGTATTGAATGGGGCTTCCAAGTTAAAACCAGGAAACTGATATATTTACTACCTCGATTTGCACTGAAAAAAGAGAGGAAAAAAAAAAAGGCCAATAAACAATAAATAATTTTAAAAGGTTGGGGGGCAAGCTTTAAAGCGTATCACGAGAACGGGATCAGAGACGAGCGAGGCCACCCCTTCAGGACCAGGGGAGAATTAACCTGCATTTCTCCATCCCATCTACAAGCTTACGGCTCTGCCACCCATTTTGTGTCAGACTAAAGGAAAAAAAAAAAATTACCTCAGCGGCACGGAGAGAAGACCCCACCCCGAGGATCGATGCCCGCGCCGTCCTGCTCGCCGGGCAGGTGACCCTGCCGCAGGTGTCACCCTAGGCATCGCCCCGCGCCCTTTCCCCAAGCCCTGGAGACGATGCCGAGCCAGAAAGCGGCGGCGCAGAGCACAGGGAAGGGTTTATTTAACCCACAAATGGAAATAAAAGGGAGAGGAGGAGGAGGAGGAGGAGCGGCGAGGTGCGGAAGGCGCGGGAGCCGCGCGGCCAAGGTGAACCGCGGCCGGCTAACATGGTGGAGGCTGCGGGCAGCTGCGACCCGCCCGCCCGCGGCAGCGAGCGGCGAGCCGCGGCAGAGCGGGGATGCGGAGCCAGCATGGAGGTGACAGCGGGCGGGAGGCTGAGGGGCGAGCGCCGAGGGGAAAGCGCTGAAAGGAGAACGCGCCAGAGAGAACGCTGAGGGCAGAGCGCGGCGGGGAAGCGCCACGGGTCTGCTCCCTTCGGGCGGGCGGCGGGAGCGGGAGGGAGAGAACCAGCTCACCTGCCATGGCGGGCGGAGGGCGGCAATGGCGCTGGGGGCCGCGGCTCCGCTCCTCTCGGTCTCCGCGGCGAGTGCGGCGGGGCCGGGCGGCCCCGGCAGGCAGAGCACGGGGCGGGACGGGTCCCGCTCCGCCCCCGACAAGATGGCGCGGCCCCGGCCCCGCTCCCACAGGGCTTGGCTGCCATGGTGGCCCCGGCGCTCGGTGGGGGATACAGCCTCGTGTTCCCTGAGGGAGAAACCTCCAGCTGCAGGGACGTGTTAACATGAAAGATGTTTATGCATGAAAGACACAAATCGAAGAGTCACGCGAGGGGGCAGGTTGAAGGGACTGCAGTGGTGCATCTGGTCCAACCTCTTTGCTCAGGCAGGATCATCCCAGAGCACACGGCACAGGATTGTGTCCAGACGGGTTTGGAATATCCCCGGCGAGGGACACTCCACAGCCTCTCGGGGCAATGGAGCACTGAACAGGTTCCCCAGGGAATGGTCATGGCCTCCGGGGTGGCAGAGCTCCAGGTGTGTTGGGACAAGGCTCTCAGGAACATGGGGGATTGCTGGGATGTCCTGTGCAAGGCTGGCAGTTGGAGCAGTGGTCCTGATGGATCCCTGCCAACACAGGAGATTGTGTTATTCTCTTATCCTGGTTCTAGGAATCAGTACTTGGTCACCTGCACAGGAAAGTTCTTCCTCATGTTCAGATGGAACTTTGGGGGCATCAGTTTCTACCCATTGCCTCTTGTCCCATTGCTGGGCCCCAGGGAGCAGAGCCTGCTCCATCTCTGACACCTCCCTGCAGATATTGATGGGTATTGATGGATATTGATAAGGTCCCCAAACAAAGCCCCTTGGGCCCCTCATCTAGGAGTCCCTCTGCAGCCCCTAGGAAAATGTGCTCACCTGGTACCCCCAGCCCTGTCCCTCTTGGGGCTTTGCTTTGGAGTTTCTTTTTGGATTTTTTTTTAAATTATTATCTTTTAGGAAAAATCCAACTTTTATAATAGGAGGGTGAGTTTAGGGAGGAACAAAAGAACAGAATCATTGAAGTGCGAAAAGACTTCCTGAGGTCAAGCCCAGCCTGTGCCCAATCACCACCATCCCAACCCGACTGGAGCCCTGAGTGCCACATCCAGTCGTTCCTTAAATAGCTTCAGGGTTGGTAACTCCGCCACCTTCCCGGGCAGCCCATTCCAATGTCTAATCATCCTTTCTGCAAAGAAATTCCTCCTGATGGCCAACCTAAACCTCCCCTGTTGTAGTAGAGGAGGGTGAGTCCCCCAAAAGATGACACTTCCACCACATCCACAACCCTCATCCGAAAACACCATTTTTCTGAGATTGCCAGTTTTCTGGTGGGGGCCAGGACAAAAATGACACAAATGTGACACACACCCCCCCCTCCCCCCCCAGCCCACAGAGCTGGATGTTTTCAGGCACTGCTGACGTCTGCAGCTCCGGTACCCAGCACTGGACGCTGCCTCTCTCACGTCCCTCTCGGCAACATCTGACATCCCTAATGGCTTCTGACAACGTTAACTCGCTGTAATTTGTGTCCTGCCCTTTCCAGAACGTGCAGTTGTCAGACACATCAGCCCGTGGCTCCTTCCCTTGCTCAGGGCTGTTCTGGGCAGCCGGGGCCAAGCCCCCACAGCTGATTCCTGCTCTTTCTCCTTACACCGGCTGTCCTTGAGGAGATATTGACCCATGCTGGGCTTTCTCCCGCAGCTCTGCTGTTATTTAATTATGGTGCAGCCCCGAGTCGATGGGAAGTGCTCCCCAGACCATTGGCACTAACTGGACCCTGTTTCACCCAGACCTGCAAATCTCTGTTGATCTTTTGGGTCCTCACTTCAAACATTGCTGTTTGCGCAGTGTTTGGCAACCAGGAATGTTGGCAGGGTGTTTATTCACCAGCTGTCCAAGCCCTTCCCTCCCGCTCCCCCACAAAGAGGGTTTCATCCGATCCCATTAAAACCCAGGAGCTTACTTTAAGACCAGAGACCGTACAAGGCCGCTGGAGCATTTGTGCTTATCCTCAGGCATATTTTTTTTCCATGTTCACTGCATTACTCTCCTGGTTAAGCTTCTAAAAGGTTTTCCAATGCGACATATGGAGAACTATATAGGGCAGGGCTAAGGCACAGTGCTTGATTATGGATATCAATCCTTGGTATTATTCAATACCTGGCCTTATCCCAAATGTAGACACAGACTTCAGTGCAGCTTTTAAACGTTAAAAGCCTTTGTTTGTCAGCGTGGGGGAGCATGGGGCTGTGACGGGAGGGCCATTTTAGTAATGCCAGATTGATGGAGGCTGCAGCAGTTTTGCTGTTGACAGGAGTTTGTGCAGGAAGAGGGATCATGTGTGCTCAGTGTCCCTGCAAGGCCTCCCTATGTTCAGGATCAGGGACAGTGACACAGAGCTGTTTATTTTATTTTTGAGTGTTACAATTTTCTAACCTGCCCTCCCCAGGTGAAAGATGGCAGAGGGAAATACAGGTAATACAGTGAGAGAAAACACATCAGTTAGATTGAAATGTAACAGATGAAGACCTCAGGGTCGTGATAATCCCAAGGACAAATCAGGGAAGGATGATAAGGGCGGATTTAGTGCTCCAAGAATTGAATTTGACACAGCTAGACCCCCTGGAACCATGGGCTCAAACCTAGTAAAGCCTTTTTCAGTCCTTTTTCCTCTTAATTTGGTAAATTCTCTTCCAGGTGGCCTCCCATGCTGCAAAGTCTGAAAAAATTCCCTGGCATTTCCCTTGTTCAGGAAGTCAGAGCCCATTTTATGCCATCACACTGTCCTGCTACAGAAGTAGAAACAATTTTACTGGGATTACTGGCATATATAATTTGTGTTATTAAAATGTAGTTAAGAACTCTGAGGTATTTATCTAAACATTCAATCACTCCCTGCCTGAATGATTCACAGGTCCATAAAAAAGCTGGAAGAATTGGAGCCATGGGATGTGCACGTCCTTCATGACCACACAGCAGGAGAAATTAGCAGTTAATTATCATTAAGCAGTTAGCAGTTATCAATCATTTGGTGTGCAGACCTTTGAGATCCAGAAGGAGACACCTTCCCTTTGTTTTGTCCTCTTACATCTTGTCTGGATTACCTGAGCTCCTCAAAGCTCGCTCACTCAGGGACTTACCTGAACAGGTGAAGTGTTGCTGCACCCTATCACATAACAGTCCAAGGTAGCTTTACTGAGGACATTCCCCAGCTTTATTTTGGTTGTTTCTTCATGGCTCTGTGTGGATCAAATGGGAAGGACAGGACTGCAGGTCAAGGTTTTCCTCAGATGCAGCACGGATATTACTGGCATAAATTTAAATGCTGAAATGTTTTTGGCTGGTGTCTCTTATTCAAAATTTCCATTTTAAATCCAAGTGTTGTCTTGGCAGGGATGTGAATCCTTGATCTGAGCACAGGATGTCCAAAAGACCAAATCAAAACATTCAGGGATGATATCTACTGAATGGCATCCTCACCCTTGGCAGGGGAGTGGAATTAGATGGTTCCTTCCAATGGACCCAAACCATCCCATGATCCTATTATTGGTTTGGGTCTGGGATCCATAGGTCCTTTCCAATCTTGTTTTCTTGGCATGTTTTGAGTTTAGTTTTTATAATGTAAAAAAAAATTTAAAAAAAAAAATTTAAAAAATGCCTGCCTTGCATTAGATTGTGAATCCCACAGATGGAGTCCAGCAATTAAGAATCCAGCACTCCTGTATATGGATAACAGGAATATCTTTCACTGGGTTAGACAAAATAAAAATGAAAGCCCTGCTATTTCAACAGTGCCCTAGGAACTGAGAGGAAGCTCCCCCAGATAAGCCAAAAAAAGTTAACTTACCAACAGTGGTATTTTTGCTTCTCCCTCTGGAATATGGAATGGTAACTGAGGGGAGGAGCTGGGCAGACCCTGGGTTTCACTCTGTGAGGCGAGGAAAGCAAGTGCGAGCACCCCTTGGTTAAAATACTACCTTCACCACCTGGTGGGAAACTCCTCTGGCTCCTGACCCACAGGAATTGATCATCTAGGGGACACCCATGACTTGCTGTTCCCCCCAATGTCAGGTGGAAATCGAGTCTGAATTTCTTTCTCAGAACAGAGATGGGCTCTGCCAGCTGAGCTCAACCCCCCAGTTTGTCATCTGCAAAATGGAGGCAGGAAGAATTTTTATAAAGTTTAATTAGTGCAAAATGCTCCCTGTAGCAAAAAGAACTTTTGGTCCGAGGATCTCGGGCCAAGTACTCAAATTACGGCGGCTCCAGCCAGCGACCCACGCGGCAGAGCCCCTGTTGTGCCTCTGGTATCCGGGCAGGGACAGCAGCAGTCTGAATTCATGTAATGAATAAACCAATAGGTGAGCAGGAGAGGAGATCTGCGTGGCTGCAGAACTGTTTGGTCCCTGCTGGTCCTCTCACGATGGTTTCCCCTCTGGTTTTGGAGAGAGGAGACCTTCCTTCTTCAGCTTTGGGATTGCAAAATATTTTGTAAGTGGAGAGGAGGTTGTGGGAGCCAGGATAATACAAACAACCAAAAGAGTACAAACAACCACGACAGTACAAACAACCCAGGACAGTACAAACAACCCATCTCAGGTCCCTCTGCTCGTCCCTGTAGTGTTGCTAAAGCCACGCTGGCCATGGGATATTCATCCCAAGCTGTCAGGGATACAGGGCAGGGAGAGAGCTACAGAGTGCTCCCGGTGACACTAGCTCAGCTGGACAGCCTGTGCTCTGCAGAAGGCAATTTTCTTGCTGTTGTTCTGTCTGGTACCTCAGGGCTGTGCCAAAGAAATGAGATTTCACTTGCTGAGTCAGGGGCAAAGCCTGGGTTTGACAGGAGGAGGAGGAGATCACTGAGTCACCTCTCCAAGTTCATCCCCAGGCTGCTTCCCAAAAGCACAGCTCCTGAAATGAGCCGAAAGCCCATAAATCCTGGGAAGAGTGGAAGCAGGAGGGGGCCAGGAAAGCAGCCTGCGTTTGTCCTGCCTGGTCTGTTCTCCTGCCAGGCTCTCCTTGTCAAAATGCTGTGTCTCTGGAGCACCATCTGGCTCTGAGGTGTTGCGGCAGCAGCAGAGGCACGGTGGGAACCTGGGGCTGATGGCCCCCGATGGTTTTGCTCTCCTGGGCACACTCACCCTTGAGTTCAGTTCCATTAGGTCTTCTCCCCATTGGATGAACCCTGAGGCATCTGCAGGGATGGTCTCCAAGGGGGAGACAGGCTGGGATTTGTCACCTTGTGTCATGTTCACATGTGGTTGTTCAAAGCTCTGGCAACGAAGAGCAGCTGCTGTGGGCAGATGTGGATAAGCAGGACCAGAGCAACTCATTCCCACTTAAACTACTTCCAAAATGAGGTGGACATGGTGCACAAAATAATTTTGAAGTCCTTTAGAGAAATTTTATAGCATAGAATAAAAGAGGTTTTCTTAAGCCATCTGCACTGGGAGTTCAAGTTAAGGTCCTTCACCCTGCACAGCACAGGCAGCAGTGGCTGGTGGCTGCTTACTCATCCCTCAGCAGAGAAGTGAGAGCAGAGACAGTCCCTGCTCTAACCCACTTGCAAGTCATTCCCCAAGAACATCCTCAGAGAGGAAGGATGGGCTTGGGTCACTTTTACCAGGTGACTCATTTAATCCCTCGCGTGAGCACATAGCAACAAAACCACACCGTGACATCGAGAGTGACACAGACACACCAGCCTCCTCCAGCAAGGGGCAGAAGGCAAAATAAACAAGTGGTGCTGAGGCACGAGTTAAACCACGAGCCCTCTACAAAGCAGCTTCTGAAACTGAACTGCCCGAATCCCACTGGGCAGACACCACGAGTGGTCACTCACATGAAGGAAAAGCAGAACTCCTGGAGGCAGAAGGAGAACTGGGCCCAAATCAGAGCTCCATGAGCAGGTCCAGCTCTGGGACTGACACCCTGCAGTGGTGGAGACACCCTGCAGTTCCTCCTTGCCCTGACAGCTGGAGCAAGGCTTGTCACGGGAGTGCAGAGCAGGCAATTATAGAAGCACGGATGCCACAGGGCTGGCCAGGCTCTCTATTTATAGTTCCCTGCCAGCACAGCTCTCCCTCTGCGCTCCTGCTCACAGGTGAAGGCACGGGCCATGCCCTGATAGGCTCACAGGCCAAGTGAAAACAGAAAGAGGAAGGACTAGCAAACCCTTTTATAATGAGAAGAATCAGAGATGAAAGTACAAAAGAGAAATCCACAGAGAGCCTGGAACAATGAACTCCAACTTCTTCCCAGAAAATTGCCCTATACTTGGTTAACCCCTTCCCTGCCTGAAGTGCCACCTCTCTGCTATTCTTAATTGGTGCCAAGCGGTGTCACTGAAGTGTTCTGCAAGCTCTGGCCCCTCTTGCCACTGTTAAGTTGTTTCCAGCAGAGGTGAGAGAAGGCTGTGGCCCTGCCTGTCCCTCTGCAGCCCCAGGCCCGTGGGCAGGGTGGGAGGCAGCACCCCAGACTCTGCCCCTGCCCCCAGGATGATCCACTCCGGAGTGAGCCTCAGCCAGCTCCAAGCGTTTCCAAGGGTTCAGGGTAGCAGCTGACCACAGATTCAAGTCAAAGAGTTGCCTTTGTTTCATGGGGAGGATTACACCATGAACTGTTTGTGAGCTGAACTTTGAAGCGTCTCCTCTGTGAGCCGAAACACGGTCATGCAACAAAGACAGACCTCTACAAATACTCTTTGTGTTTGAAGTTGGAGACCATCCACTGGTTTATTTTTAGGCGCACATTTGCAGTGGCCCTGTTACAATCCTGCCTCTGTTCTTGTGCAATAAAAGGCAGAGAGGATTCACTTGACCTCCAGTATCAAATACAGAGAAAATAAGGCATTTGTCTGGAAAAGAACCACCCAAAATAGCAGGGAAGAGGTCATGCTGTGATATGGACTGTTAGTGTTGAGAGACAAGAAAAATGAGGATTATAGGAACTGGCAGACTTCTTCTAATGACATTAATGAAAACTGCTAGAAAATTATATGGTGATGCTAATTAGTATTTGTAGGTTTAAGGACTTGAGATCTTTCCATTTTACACTAAACACATGCCTAAGAGTAAGAAATAATCCCTGCCGAGGTGAGTTTTCAGTTTTCTTTGAGGATTTGTTCTAGATCCAGAGCACTTCCTTTGCTACACATGGCTTTAGCTCAGAAACTGATGCTCCTGCAACAACCAGCTTATGTTCCCTGAACTCCTCACAGTCCCTCCTCAGTCTTGCAATACCCTGATGTAGACAATTATCACTAAATTAATTTTCTTGCCCCTCCTTGAAGAAGCTGGGGAAAAAGCCAAGAGGACCTGACTGGATGTTTAATTTCTATCACATCAGCAGAGCTGTCTGCACCAGGCATTTCTCACTGACGAGAAGAAAGGTTAAAACCTCTCATGACAGGTTAACAGCATGATTTAAAGTAACAGCTTAAATAAATGGTTGCAGGCATAAAGAGTAGCAGGCAGCTAATCCCTTAAAGACTTCAGAGCAGCTACTACTTCAGCCCAAGTAAATATTTCAAAACAAAATTAATTACTGGTGACTAGTGGATTTGCTGCCCTTTGCTTTAACAGCCCAGGATGAAATGGTGATTCCTCCGCAGAATTTTTGCATCAGTGCCAAACGTGCTGTTTCACAGGAGCTGAAAGTCACCTCAAAGAAGATTCATCACAGTTTTGTTCCTCTCTTTAACTGCAGAGCTGGAAAAGCTCTGCATGGATCTCATGGGTCTGTGTTACTGAGGGAGGGGAGGTCCCTTTGTGCTGGCCCAGGGATGAGGACAACAGCATGGCTCAGAATCCAGCCCAAGTACAGTGTGGAGGAAGGAAATGTCACTTCCTGATCCTTATCAGAAGAAAGCTCTGTCCATGCAGGCTACAAACACAGAGCTCCCAGTAACTGCTTTACTTCTGATTAAAAGCAGTTCCTTAACACCTTCCTAGACACAGGGAAAGCAGGGAAGGAAAGGCCTCAGGGTAGCAAGTCCTGGACCAGCGCAAACCACGGTCTGCCTGAGCCCAGAGCAGCAAACCAACCAATTCAATCAGTTGGAAACAATCATTTCTAATCAACAATCAAGTTTTTTCCCCCATGACCCTTGAATCCACCTCAGAAGAAAGCCAACTCTCTTGGGAGGCTCTGTCATGGCCTTGCTGGACTGTCTGGACTATTTTTAGCCAAATTCAGCATTCCTGAAAAACCTTGAGCTGTTTTTGTACTCAGGAAGGGCAGAGGAACTGCTGTGCACGTGCACATCCACATTCCACACAGGACACAGGAGTGGGACACAGCATCTGCCTTGGAGCAGGAAGCACAGCTGGGTCAGCCACAGAGCCCTGGGAAAACGGCAAAAATTGTTTCATCAGACTGAGAATGCAGGAAGTGAAGGCAGGACTGCCCCGAGCTGGGAGGGGGAAATCAAATGTGACTGCAGTGATTGGGAGGCCAGAGAGATGCAAGGGCTGGGTGATGTCCCCTACCTGCTGAAGGGAGGCAGCTCCCGAGGACAGCAACGGGGAGAGGCCAGCTGGGAAGGCAGGATCAGCCATGGGGTCCGGAGGAGCTCTCAGGGCAGAGATCTTGAGAAGAGCAGGACAACCAGCCCAAGAGAAGGGCCAGGAGAAAGCTCGAGGTGAGGTTCAAGAAGCAGCAGAAGGCATGAGGAGCAGTTTCATGAATGGGCTGATGTTTGGGACTTTCAAGGACCAGGCATGAGGGGGAGGCGTGTGGAGAGCACTTGGAGAAGCTCATTCAGGGCAGGGCACAGCACAGATCCCCCTCGAAGTTGTGCTGAGTAATTTCTTCCTGCCCTGACGGGGTTTTACTGGGCTTTTATGCCACAGCAAATCCCTATTTCTGTACAGAGCCTCTCTGTGAAGAGTGGTGCCGAATTTGGCTAATTGCAGGTGACAGAAAGCAACCCCAGGTTGGGCTGAGTGCTCCTGCAGGAGGAGGAAGCAGCAGAGATGCTGCTGCTCATTTTGCTGTTTGCTCACACACAGCGCTGGGTTTGTGGCTGTATTTACAGCCCGGGGGTCGTAGCTTCACATCCTCTCTGTGTTGTTTCACACAACTTCTGCTGAAATGTTTTCTGGACTAAGGTAAGAGCCCTGCTGCCCAGCCCAGCCTCCTCACACCTTTCCCAAACAGGACGAGGCCCAGCCAGGCCCCAAGGATGAGGTTACCAAAAAGTGAGAGGAAATGGGATTCACTGCTTAGAAAACGTGAACAAGGAGTTACAAACTCGAGTTTCCATGGGACCAGTGATGGGCTTTGCTCTTCTCCCCATCCCATGAACTTCCAGCAGCACAAGCACATGGAGAGAAGGTGCAGCAGTGATGCAAGAAATAGCCATGGCACATGTCTGGAGTACTGGCACCTGCTTTCCCAGGATTGGCCTGCAGAGCCTGCAGCTGCTTCCCTGCAGTGGGAATGATCTCACTTGGGAATTAATGGTGGGACTCAGTGATGTTAATTAAAGGTTTCTTAACAATTCTATGTCTCTGTACATGGATCTGTGTATGGAAATACGCAAAATCCTCGGTGTGAGAGTCATCATTGCTGGGGAACTTCAGCCACAGAGGAAGTGAGAGCCTGGGACAGGGTGCGGATCCCTTCAGGGTTGTGGCTTCCCCCTGCCTCAGGGCTCACACACAGTTCTCAGGCTGGTGGAACTCCTCCCCATTCTTTCACCACTTCAGGCAACCTAGAGCACAATTTCTGCCTCTTCTTTCAAGGGTTTATGGCACCATTTGCACAGTACTTTGGATAATTCTGGCTCTGTTCACTCAAATAAACAAACAAACAAACAAACATGAGATTGACTAAAATGTTTTCTTTTGTAATGAACACTCCAGGAGAATTTCTTGGGCCCTGCTGGTAGCTCAGGCCATAGAACTCCAGAATCATTGTTTCCAAATCTTTCCAGCAACTCCAGGCTGTTAAATTAAGCAGGTAATTGTGTAACTACACCCTGCAACAGTAATCGAAGAATGGCCTTGAGGAGACACGAATCCAAGCACTCATAAACCAGAGAAAAGTCTGGAATCTGTCTGCCTGTTCTTTCTCCAGAGCTTCTGTGCATGGTAACACCTGTCAGGCTTTGTAAATGCTGACTGGTCTTCCCTGAGACAGCTGCCTTGCCCAGAATTGAGGATGCTCCACAAAGGGAGCAGCCATTCAGTGATATCCTCACTCATCAGTGCCTCATTTGTCATTCCAGCCCTGCTCTGGAACCACAGACTCCTTCCCAGGCCTTTTCCTATTCCCCTCACTGCTGCAGGGAGTCAGTCAGGGCTCCTCAAAACCTGGATGTCAGCTTGAAGAAAGAAGTCCTCTGAATCCATGTATTTCCAGTGGTCGGAATCCCCTTTCTCTTTCCCAAAAGTGTTTCTTTTTCTCCCAATTAGATATAAAAAAAACCTGTGGAAAGAACTTTTTCTTCTGGCCATCCCTCACACAGCCCCGCTTATTTATCCACTGTGCTGCCTGAGGACTTTGCTTCTGTCAAAGAAAAGTAAATTCATTAATTCCTTTCCTCCAGGAATGTCAGCATGTTCTTAGAATCACAGTCATAGAATGCCCTAAGTTGGAAGGAACCCACAAGGATCATCCAAGTCCAGTTTGTTCTCCTGTCCCCTACATTTATCCTGCTTAGGTGACCTCCCCTTCCCAACTTTCTGCATCTTCTCCCTCCCTCTTTGCTTTTTCCATCTAAACTTCCGCTTCCTCTCCCCATTCTCCAAACCCAAATAAACCCAGGTTCTTGTCCCCTAAGACAGTCTGATTCATGGTTTGACGTCAGCAGCTGCTCTCCTGGCCAGAGCTAGCTGTCACTGACATATTCCAGCTGCTGCCAGCAGCACTTGTCCCCTGTCCCCTGTCCCACCCCGGCAGCTGGGGCTGGCAGCAGGGAGGGAACGTGCCCAGCTGTGCCTCCAGAGGTGGAAAGGGAGATCCTGAATTTAACCAGTTCTTCCTCAGAGTGCAGTGCTGGGATTCACACAAGGGGGTTGAGACAAGTGAGGGAAGAGATGCAGGTTAAAAAAGAGCTTGGCTCAGGGTTTGGGTCTAATCTGGAGCACTGAAGGAGGAAAAAAGGTGATTCTTGGAGTACATTCAGAGCAAGGTGTTCATCCAGTCCTGATCTGTGGACACCTCAGTGGGCCTGCTCTGCACTGTCGGTCACTCCTGCCCCTCCTTCTGGATTGTTCAGCCCACCTGGGGCTCAGGTGACAATTGTGGAGTGCTTTGTGCAGACCGACACTGCTGGGGCTAGTCCAGAGCTGCTGCCTCCCTCACTCCAGCAGCACCTGGGAGCTGGAGGCAACAGCAGCCAAAGCTTAGGACAGTTTTAGTGCACTCTGACACCTGTGAAGGTGAGAAAGACAAACTTATGGTTACAGAGAATATAGAACTTTATTCACGTTAAATGCACCCACTTGCATCACTGCTTGTTTTCCAGGACACCGAGACACCCCAGCTCAGGAGACAGCCTGGTTTTACCTCACAAAAGTGGAGTCATCGCTGTTTTCCCTGAATGACACATCAGCAAAGCTGGCAAAGCAATCCAGATGGGGTTTGTTCAGCACACACTACACAGAGAACTGCTCTTCACTGGCCTGGGCAGGTCTGCACAGCAAATTATCTACACAAGGACAAAAGGACTCCGAAAGACAGACAACTGGAATTCAAGTGTCTCCAATACCCACGTTAATCCAGCCCAAGAGTTTGGGTATTTAGACACTTGAGTCTGGATACCAATCCTTCTCCCACTATCCATTTGTTTGTTTAAATGACAAGTCCAACACCAGTCCTTGTGAAGGATAAGCAGGTTTTGCCAAAAGCAACAGTGGCACGGGGAAAGCTCTCTTGGGAAGGATGTGCTTGTGAGGAAATGAGCTTGGTCAGTCTGACAGGGAGCTGTGGAGCAAGTGCACTGTGTGGAAATCACTTCCTGCAAGTGCTGCTTTCCCCCTCTCATCAGACTTTATTTACTCCAGGCAAGCTCAGGAACCAGTAGTTTGGAAGCATTTCTGATGGACAGAGAGCAAAGGGAGAATTTAACTATGGTCTATTTGCAAAGGCAACCCAACAATAACCACAATCCCATGGAAAGCTAAAACAAACTCTAGAAAACAGAGAAAAAACAAGTATCTGGTGCTAAAACCAGCTCATCTATTTTTGGAAAATCTCAAGGATTGCCTCACCCAGGAAGAACTTCCCAGCGAGTGGAATTATGCAACCCCAGGAGGAAATAATACCATAAATCTCAAGTCCTTTGCAATTCCTTTTGGTCAGTTCTCGGCTCAAGCCCCCACCCCCCAAACTGGAAAACCTGCAACACCTCGAGCCCAAGAGGCAGCGCTGTGTGAGGGACACGCATCAGCTGTGCCCTGGCAGCATCCAGGGGAACTACCAGCTCTGACCAACCTAATTAGCACAGGATTAATGAACGGTTCAGTCATCAAAGTCGGGGATGTCGTCGTAGGAGTAGCCCCGGTAGCCCTTGGAGGCGTAGTAGGCGATGCGCAGGTGGTAAAAGCCCGGCAGGAACACGAGGATGCCGATGATCAGCACGGGGATGGCCCGGTCCGTCTCCTGCAGGGACAGACAGCCCTGGGCAGTGACCTCTGCCTGAGGGGCTCTCCTCCCTCTCACACCCTGCCTGCTCTAGAGGAAGGAGCCCCTGCCCAAGGCAGGGGTTGGAATGAGGTGATCTGTAAGGTGCTTTGAACCAAAACCATCCCATGGTTCTGTTATCCATCCCCAAGGTCTGGCAAGCTGAGAAGTAAAAATTCATCTTCCATCAGAAATATCTTAGCTGTCATCAGCCTTTAATCCTGTCCTGGCATCTTCTCCTTGCTGCAGGAAGCCCTCAAGGGACCTTGTCTCTCACCACAGACCCCTCTGGATGCGCAGCCAGGGCTGGGAGCTGTGAGCATGGTTGAGTATGAGCCCAGAGATCCCTGCCTGGAGTGCTGCTGATAGAGCCCAGAGGCTGCTGCTGCCACAGAGATAACACAGAGCTGCCAAGCTACCATGAGTCCACAGCATAGGGAGCAGGGGGAGAAGCACCCAGAAGTGCAGGAGCAGATCCCCTTGCCATGGATCACAACCACAGCCAGATGGGGAAGCACTGCTGGGCCCCACATGGGGTCTGGCAGCTCCTCCCTGTCCCTGCATGATCTGCATGGGCTGAGATGTCTCCAGGATGTGACATCTCCAGGGATGTGAACTCCCCAGGGACACTCAGCCCTCCCTGGAGATGCCCAGCCCAGCTCTGAGCCTGCTCCAGCCAGGCTGACTGCAGGATCCCAGGGCAAGGGAGCTGCCAGCACAGCCAGGCCATGGTGGGAATCAATTCCCTGCTCACTTCCTGTGGCTCTGAAGTCCTACACTGAACACGATCACAGGATCCTTGAGGCTAGAAAAGACCTTCAAGGTCATCAAGTTCAACCATGACCCAGCACCACCCCAGGGTCACCACCAACCCATGTTCTTGAGCGCCACATCCTTGATGGGGATGGGGCACTGCAGCTGTGCCAGGCCTTTCCCACCCTTTCCATGACAAACCTTTCCTAATTTTGAATTTAAACCTCCCCTGGTGCAACTGGAGGCCTTTTCCTGTCACCTGATGGCCAATGAGGGCTCAGGGCAGCTCTGAGGACAGTGCAGAACCAGTGCCGGAAGTGGAGTGAGGTGAGTGTAACTAAGCACTCACCCCTTTGCTGATGTACCCTGCCAGCAGAAGAGCTCCAATGATGATGAGGAAGGTCCCAATCATGAAGAGCACCACAGCCAGTGCGATGGCCTTGTAGGGGATTTTGGGTGGGCTCTTCTTGAACTGGATGGAAAAACCCAAATATTGAACAGCTGAAGTGAGCACAGCTTCCCTCCCACCAGAGCACAGATGTGACCCCCACAGCTGCAGAGGTGACCTGGGACAAAGTGCTGCAGCAGCTCTGCTGCCAGGCTCTGTAATGGCCCCTCCAGGAGGAATTCTGCCCATGGAGACCCTACTGAGCCAGCCCTTACTCCCAGACTTGTTCCCAGGAAGCCTCTTTGGACTTTCCAGAGGGGAAGGGCCGACGGTTTGGCTCCTACCCGGCTTTGTCCCCCTCTGAGCTGCAGCTGCTCCACCAGAGATGCACGAGAAGCAGCTGCCTGTGGAAGGCCAAGCTGTGGCTGCCCATCCTTGTGGTTTTACAGCTTCCTTCCCCACTTTTTACCTGCAGGTCAATGTATCCATCATCAGTGCTGGAGAGCTTGGAATATTTGACTTTGCTACTGGGAATCCCAGCAGAGAGATTGGTCCGTGACGGCATCATTCCAGGGGGGCCTGGGCATCAGCTACAGCCTGGAAGTCAGGGGGAGGAGCAAAAACGGGAAAGAAAACTGAGTGATGGGAATCTGAGAGACACAGAACAAAAGGTTCTGAAGAGAAACTCCTGTGTCAAGGCTGTGCCACCCAAAGGGCATCTCTGTTCCTCTTCATAAATTAAAACATTTCCAACAAAGGATCTAAGCATTTCATTTGAAGCCTAAAACACAAAATGGATACAGATGCAACAATATTTGGAATCAAGGTAGAACCTCTGCTTCAAACCAGATTGAAATTCCAGGGCAGGGCCCAGGGTACAACCCAGCTCTCACTGCACAAGGAGCTCCCGCTGCCAGCACGGAGATCCCCAAACTCTGGCTGTTTCTGAACGGGACACCAGCAAATAAACCCAAACCAGATCTAAACAAAGCAGCTTTTCAACCACCAGGAGATTTTGCAAGAGAGCAATTTAGGGAAAAAAAAAACCACAAACAACAAAAAACCCAAGGCAAACCACTGGAAACTGGAATGAAACGGAGGTGTCATGGAGACAGCAGGAGTGACTCAGAGGGAGCAGGACAAGGGGATGGAGTGTGAATGGTGAGGTCACCAAACCCCAGGGACAGCCCCAGGTGTGCAGAGCAGGGTGCCAGTGCCAGGGGGACACCCTGGGGACAGGGATCAGAGCCAGGTGCTGTCCCTCACAGCCTCCCCAGGGATCCATCCTGCCAACCTCCCCCTGCCACTGCAGAGCTGGGACAGGGCCAGGCACCTCTCCCAGCAGGACACAGATTCCCAGGGGAGAGGGAGGCAGGGAAGGGCTCCCCACACTTCCCAGCTTTTATTTTCTGAGAAAGTGGAATCAAGGGAACAAAAGCAGATATTGCAGTGGTGCCAACAGGAAGGGATAAAAACTCTGTTTCCACAACACTCTTTAGCATCAGAGGTGATGCATCCACTCAAAATATTGAGCCTCCACTTGACCTGCAGCACACTGTCTCCCCGTCACCAATTGCTGGCACATTCCCCATCCAGCTTTGTTCCTCCTGCTGTAAAATTGACTTTTATAAAATCCCCTCTGATCTGAAATTCCCACCACTGAACCTTTGGTTTGAACTTTGGGCTTTTGTTTTAGTAGCAAAAACCAAACACCGACAAAACATTTTCATCCCTGTGGATAATGGAAACACCTGCAGGGTGGCATTCCCTGCTCCCCACACATCCTTGTTTTCCAGGTCACGACCCAAGCACCCCCAGGCTCTCCCACATGCCGAAGGGTAGATGTGCAGGAGAGGAAAAAGCCAGAATAAACCAACCTTTCTGAAAGGTGCCAGATTTCCCAACTCTGCCCTCATTTTGCTCTCTTTTCTTACCTACTGCCCCATTATTTACCAGGCTGTTCCGTGGCTTCTCCAGAATTATTCCCATTTTACACTTGCACAAGTTGCCCTGTCCTCCCCAATGCCTCACTTACCAACAAGAAAGAGGCTGTTGAGGACAAATGTGTATAAAATATAAATACAAAATATTCTCTCAGATCTCAAGTTTAAGGGTCAACTCCACTGAGCTTCACACAAAGTGAGCATCACAATGGTTCAAGAGCAGGAACCAGCACACTGCTATTGCTTTTTGGGAGCCAAATAAATAATCGGGGCCTGAGCAGCTTGGTCAAAACAATTAACGCTGAAATTCAAAATTTCTAATATGGCAGCTGCGCTTTAAACCCCGTGGAGGTGCCAGGGCAGCGCCGGGAATGCCAAGCACGGCGGCTCCGTCCGGAATCGTGAATCCCCTCGATCACAGCTCCGCGTTTCGCCCCCCGGCAAACCGGGAGGGGCGGGGATGTCGCTTTGCGGGAGCCGCCACCGCCCGTGGGGACAGCCGGCGACATCGGGAACGGGGGGGCCTGCCTGGGGCCGCTCCCAAACGCACCCGAGAGCCACCCGAACCACCCCAAACCCATCTGAACCACCCGAGAGGCACCCCAAACCCACCCGAGAGCCACCCAAACCACCCCAA
>WBMY01001058.1:16324-137798 GCA_013397315.1 Donacobius atricapilla | reverse complement strand
TTGTATTATTGAACTTATTTTATCTCNGAACTTATTTTATTTTACTTTTTTTCCCCCCTCCTATTAAATTGTATTTCTGACTTGGAGTCTTTCACTGGTTTTACTTTCAAACCAGCACAGAAAGGTAAGAGTTTCTTCATTCTCCCGTCAGTCTGACTGCATGTATGAGGCATTAAAATGCACAGGTTGAAAGCTTTCAAGAGCAGATCAACCTCTAGACCCAGCACTGAGTCAAAGTGGTTGATTGAATTTGTTATAGACCAGTGACTTGAGTTCTGACTTTCTGACCTCTTTTGGTTTCACATCCAATGTCAAGCCCAGACAACACTGCTGCCAGTAAGGTTATTTTCTTGATACACCTCAATAACATAAGTCCCTTCAAAGGACTTCTAAAATGACTGTTTTCATAATCTAACAGTAAAGTTTCATGTAGTTTTCATAACTACTGCAATATCTGATTGTTGGTATTCAAACAGAACTCTGCTTTTTTGGAGAGATGACATTAATAGATAAGAGCCATGGGGCAGAAAATCAGTTTGTCCAGTTTTATGGCTAAAGAAGTATTCCCAGAATTAGTAAATGAGGGAATCCTTCCCATTTTATTCTCATAAGTACTCAGTATAGTATTAAACAGACTTCTGCAAATTTTCCTATAAAAATAAAATAAACAGCATGCGAGTCCATTTTCTATCTCTGAAGCTTACTTTTAGTCTGCCTCTGTGCCTATGAATTGTTTGGGAGACTTGAGCTGAGGTGGGAACAGTAAAGGATTGCTCTGACAGTGGGTCTCCCCTTAATGCTGCTTAATCTGCTGGTACATGCATAGACCACAGAGTCACTGGTGCAAGTGTCCACAAGCAATTAATTGACATCTGTGTAGCACTCCTTCTAGGGTAATATATCTGTGTAGACATCATGCTGATAGAGCTGTTTTGCTGTTCTTGGTCTAGGCCTATTTCTGCTATTTCAATCCTTCACTAATAAAAGGGGTAGGAAGGAAGGGGGATAGTACTTCCCTTGTCAGTGCTAGTTTAAACCATAAACCATAGTAGAAATTGTTCTTTCTTTCTTTGCACTTGCTAGTGTTTAGATCACAGCTGGGTATTTTAGGATGTTCTGGTGCTGCAGCAGTCTGCCTGATTTTAAATAAGAAGAGCAACTGAATATGTTTTAGTTTGACCTTAAAAAAATACCTTTTTCATAAGCCATGGAATCATATAGGTTGGAAAAGAGCTCCAACGTCATTGAATCCGACTATCAACCAAGCAAATCTGTGAAACTTGAGTGTGATATAGAAGAAGCTCATTTCTGAGCCTGGGATGTACCTAACTTAATTTCTGAATACTTTCAGTAATTCATCATAGTCAGCAAGAAGTAATCATCCTGGAGGAAGTCCATAATGTTGTGAACATGGATGGGATTTAAACTCAACTTAGTTTTCCGGTTGTGGAGCAGCATGACATCAAGATAAGAAAAAATTGCTCACATTTTTCTCGTAAAATCATTGGTTAAGTCATGTAATTACTGTTAGTGCTCTGTGCTGATCCTCCCATCAGGCGCTTTGCCCTGCTCTCAAGCCGCTAAAACCTAATATAGAGCAAATTATTGCAGTACATCATCTGCTTGAGGGCCCCACTATGACTTTTGAAGACAGACTGAGGACATACATGTGCCTTCATTCATTTTGAATATCTCTAACACCTCAGTAGAAGACAACCAACTATACCTGGGCTTCTGAAGAAAAATTACACTGCTGTGCTAAGCTGGAAACAGTGGTTGCAGCTCATAAGTTTATTTATTTCCACAACTGTAGTTAAATCACTAGAGTACTAGCAACAACATGAACATGAAAATCATACCTTAAGAAAGCTGAAACAATTAAGATTTAAGGTCACTATTAATAGTCTTTGTCTAATATTATGTCTTATATGCTGAAATTCTATACTATTTATAGCTCATATTGTGAGAGGTGAAGCAATATATTCCTCTGACAGACCTGTACTTCAAATATATTTATGAGTTGGGTTTTATATGAATATGAGAAGTCTGACAGAAGTGTCTATATTTCAAAAGAGATGAAACTGAGATGAAAAAGGGACTAACAAACCCTTATTTTTTAGGAGTACATCTTGAATCACCCTCTCCCACCTGTTGATGGAACATCACAGGTTCCTAGGGTGTGTTGAATTGCAGCATATTTGTCTGTAGAAGAAAGCTCAAAAGCCTTCAAGAACCAAAGTCACCGTGCAAATGACCGTGTGTCCTGAATAAGCTAACTTTCCTAAAGACATGGTAACAAAATAAGTTTCAGCTTTACACTTAATATCTCCATGTGATGAATGATATCCTTAATTTAGTGGCTGTTATGTCATCAAACAACATTATGGAATTTCTGCTAAATGCCAATCATGTTTTACTCAATTTTTATAATGACCAATCCACATAGATTCATGCTTTCCTCTCTCCTTAATTCTTTCTGAGACAACCATCCATTCTGTAAACTGAATGGTGAAAGGATCCTTCACTAGTTGAACAATTAAATGCTGTAAAAATTACACTCATAAAAGAAATTAGACTAATAAAGATATTGCTTTTTTATCTGTGGCTCTAAACATCCATCCAGAATCTGGTAAGTGGAAAATATTTCCCTTTTAAAAAGTACACCTGTACCAGGATTTTATTGTAAGATGTATGTTTTTCATCCTGGGTATATTACACAAGTTGCTTCGCCTTAAATTTTAGTTTTATAGTACAAATAGCTAGGTTTGAAAAATTTTTCTTATTTGTTCAATGAAAAGCAACCAAATATATGAAATGGATGATTTTATTGATTTCATGTATTCATATATACTTTCATGTGGATGTTGCAGAGGGAAATATATTGATAGAGAAAAATGCACTTTGGAAAGATGAAAGCTGTTTTAGGAGAACTGTTGTGTGGGGAAACTGACCTCAATAGTACAGCATAACACAATTTCTCTCTGTAATGTTACAACCAAATAACCCTTAAAGTGTTATTTATTTATTTATTTCAAAATGTGCTGACAGCCACTGCTGGAGTACCTGAAAGTCCCAGACAGGCATGGCTCCCAATATTGTGAGCAGAACAAAAATTGACAGAGAAATCCTGTGTCCCTTGAGGGTTTTCACTCTGATTTTCAAGGTACTTAACTGCAAGAGGGATGGGTAAATGGCGTGTGAAAGAACCACTTGTAGAATAATATACTTAATAGGGAAGCTGATATAAACCTCACAATGGACTTTTGCAGAGAGGTCTTAAAAACCCTTATATCTGAGCTTCCTATCTCTGTCTCTGATGGCTATTTCTTTTTGTTTGCTGGCAGCTTTGCCCAATAATAAATATAGAAAGATACTGCCCAAGTCACCATCTGAGATTTTGTGACACTGGTTTCCAACTACTTAAGTAGCAACAATAAAAAATAAAAAGCTGTGTATTCTTAGAGAAAGAACATAACTTTTGAAAGAGAGTCTGGCTGCCATTTTGATATAAGAAATGTGAGGTCTGCTTTGACATGAAAACTTACTTAAACTTGAAAAATTTATAAACACTTAAAATATTTTATTTTGAAAATATATGACTGAGAAATTCTGCCAGAAACTTCCAAGATGTAATTGCATTTTTCACTCAATGTAATTGAACAAGAAAAGTCTGTGTTTTGGTTTTCTTCTCTGCGTCAGCAGTAAAAAGTAAATAATAATCTTCAGCCATTTAATGAATTGTTTTGTTGCTTTAATATTATTCTAACATAGATTTTCAGTTCTCCTGTTAATGGCAATGTTTTTCTGAACATCATAATCAATACATATATCTTCTAAGCATAACTCTAAACCTTATTTTTACTACAAAACTAGTTGTTGAGATCTAAAATTCAGAATGAGCAAATGCTGGTAGATAATAAGCATTTAAAATGTATTGTGCATAATTAGATTCTTTTTCCATTTGCCCTTCCGCTTTCTGCCTTCTCTGTTGCCCATCAGTGAGTTATACATTTAAGTGGAGGAAAGACATCTATTGACTGCAGAGTTGAATCCAGTTAATGTGCCTCACTCTAGCAGGACAATGCATGTAACACAGCAGGCTTAATTTGCTGTCCATCTCTAGCTATGAATATTACCACCAAATATATGCAGCAAGTGGTTTTCATTATACTCAAATTCTGTGGTGTGGAATCCTCTCAAAATTTAATGATCCAAGTTCTTATTTGAAAAAGTACTCTTTTACAATGGCATTCTTCTTGAGTGCCATGCGCAAGTGAAGTATATAAAAAAGGTAGATCCACTGAAAAAATGCAGCTTGTCATAGTATCTGAACAAGAGTGTAACCAATGACACACTTTTCTAAAGGAGCAGTAAAGGTTGTTAGCTTTTATATATAAATATATATATTCCCTGAGAATAGGTTCTTCTAATTGATTGCCAAGACCATGAGAACACTTCAGTGCATTATTTTCTGGAAGCAGAAAGCATGGTTGTGGCTTTGAGAGGTGAATTCTGCTGAATATGTGAGGTTATTGTTATGTTTAAAGTCAAAAGACAAATTCAGCAGGGGAACATTTTTTTTTAAATTGTTGCCACAGTAATAAGAGCCCTCTTTTATGGTTGGTGCTGCACACAAAAAAAGCCTCTGTTCTATTCAATATCTTGTTCTCATTATTCTTGTTGCTAGTAGCACTAATCATTCCTCTATTTTCAAACTCAGCATTTACATTGTGAATTCATTGTTGAGAAGAGGAAGGAAGAAAAAAAAGAATTTAGCAATTTTTCATTTGTACAAACCTTTTGGGATAATTTATTAAGAGATCAAGGTGCACACATATGATTTTTCAAATTATCAATAAAATTCTTCAAATTGAAACTCTTTCCTGTGATAGTTTCTTTGCAGCTTTAGTAAGAACTGGGAAGAGAAGGATGTGTTCTGGTCCAGGCTGCAATTTACAGTGCACAACAAAGTCGGTGCTCTTTTGGCTTGAACAGAGCTACTCACAGAGTAGGTAACTCAGGCTTATACAGGGTCTTATGGAATAACTCAGCCTTCCTTAAAACATATGGATGTAGGAGCAGAAAATAGACAATTCTGTTTACAAAGGATAGTTAGACTCTTAACATTTTAGGGCATATCATTATATGATGTACTGTTGATATTACTAAATTGCAAGCAAATCAGTAACCAGTTTCCATGTCTGAAAGGGTAGAAGAAAAGCTTTACCAGACTTTTGTGTTTCTGCTAGAAAAGGGCTATAGCTTTAATGGTAAACTCAAGTATTCCTGGACATGTGGCCTACTTAAAGAGGTATCTTAAGCTGTGAAAGTGCCAGCATTGAAATCACAAGCTGAGAAAATTACCGGACCTCTCAATACCTGACCCTTGCATGAAGCTATTATTTAAAGTGCTAAAGTCATAGTAAATTCCTACAAGACAGTCCAGTTTCCAGACTTGAACCAGTGTCCTGGTGTTGCTCTGGCTACCAGTGAACTTGTAACCTGGTTCTTTTTAGGACTATGTCTGAGAAGAAAACTTAAAGGTCTCCAGGGAAGGAACAAGTCTATTTGGAAGAAAGTAGCTTACTCCAAAAACCTCTCAAAATATACACAGCAATTTCAAATGCGCTCTGATGCAAGCATGTGTAATCCAGCAGTTTAAATTCAGCAAGCAACTGGACCAGAAACACAAAGTAAAATGTCAATAAGAGATTTCAACAAATTTTGAGATGTTACTATTATACACAAACTGCAAGCATATCTAATCCTTTCTAAATTCAGTCAATTCAAATGGAAAGCAATACATGTAAAGATAGATAGAAGGATCACTTTAGGGACAGTGGTTTTTACAAAAGTGTTCACTAACATCTGTAATAATTGATGGTTATGAAAATAACAAAGAAGATGATGATGCTGCTGATGAAGAAAAAAGTTATAATAAAAAAACACTTCATATGCAGAAAGGTGTACCCCAGGCATAATGCAAACATCAAGGTGAAATAACTACAATGCATTAAAACACCCCCTCAGATCTGATTTCTAGTTTTTTTGTCAGTAAAATGTTGATCAAGAAAATTCCTTTTACTCCTCATTTGGATGGCATGACCTGTGAAAAATGTAGCATTTAACAAAACCACTTGAAGAACTCCAGTCTAAGGATGGTGCCCCTAATGGTACCAGCACCGTGAACAGTATAATTAAAAACTTCTTACCTCCTACAGTCATTGTTCCCACAGTTATGTGAGCCCCATTAAGCCTGAGGTCAAATTTAAACTGAGAATTTGGAGACAAACTTCCTGAGCTAAAACATAATCAAATTGCCTTGGGATTTTTCCAAAGAGAGCAATGGAGACTTATTCGTTTTACCTTTAACTTTTATCATTACAGAAAGAGTAAATATCCTGGAAGGAAAAGAAAGAAGGAGGGGGGAGGAATAAACTGATGATAGGGAATGATTTAACAGTGTCTTACATTAAATGCTGACAATGTAGTCATAGAAGTATTAAACCAAGGCCAGCATTATTGCTACTTGCATTTTTAGCTGAGTGGCTGAATTAGACTATGATTGCTAACTAGTAGAAGACATGGATCTGGCAGCTGCTACTCAATTTTACCTGACAGCATTCAGTATCAAATTGCATGCTTTTCTATATTATTTTTTAATATCACCAGAGAAAAAAGAACTTGCTGTTGGCAAATAACAGAAAAAGATTAGAAAAGCATATTTTCCCTCCCCAGTTTCTCAGTTCAGTCTGCATCAAAAGGAGAATTTGGGAAAAAAAAAAAAAAAGAAAACTAGTCATGGTTATTTTAACACCTGTAAGAAACAATTTAAATGAAGACAAAATTCATCATTTTATGGATAGACACTATTAGATATTAAAGTTGTTACTGCTGAAAAGGAAAAACAACCCCTAAAGGGATTAAAGTGAAAGAACCTTCTCTTAAATTAAGTATTGTTTATAATACACATCATTCAGAAAGTAAAACTCAGCCTCACAATAAAGCACATTCATAG
Organism: Donacobius atricapilla; assembly: GCA_013397315.1. Taxonomy (NCBI): domain Eukaryota; kingdom Metazoa; phylum Chordata; class Aves; order Passeriformes; family Mimidae; genus Donacobius; species Donacobius atricapilla. The sequence continues at coordinate 130,780 of WBMY01001058.1, read as the reverse complement.
TTTCAGACTCACAATCATCAATTCAATGCTACTTAGAGGCTGAGTTTAGCTTTTAAAGATGTGCTGAAGTAACCACAGACCAGTAATTCATAAATTTATGACCATATTTTTCCATAGATATGAAAGCTTTTACAAAATTCAATTTTTTTCCCTTTCCTTTTTTTTCAGGGTAGAAATTATTATTTAAATAACTGTTTCCAGATACAGTTTTGGGCCCTTGTGGGACAAAAAATTTCTAATTAAGTTTATGTAGTCCTTAGACAAATTACTACAGTATCCTTTTTTACGATTTTCTATGCAGAAATGTAGGTCAGTCAGCATCACCCAAACTTCTGTCTCAACTAAAGCACACTCCATTCCACTTCTGACAGCAATTATGTGTGCTCCAGTAATGGGGTGCTTGCTTGCTCAAGCAGCTCTGTATTAAGTAGGAGTATAGTTATATCTATCAGCAATCTATATTGTTAAAAGGAAGTTGTTAATTCTAGAAATGCACTGAGGGATATTTAAATTAAAAAAATCACACCAGATGTAGCTGCTGGCATCACTCTAAGACAGGATTCTAGGATCTTATTAGACCAGTTCGGACTTTTCTCGGAACATTTTGGTAAGGGCAATTACTTCATATGGAGTGCATTAAGATAATTTTAATGTTTTCACAGAAATAATTGAATAGAAAAAAAATGTGGGTAAAAGCTGGCATGTAAATCATGTTCAGTAGAATAATTAGTCATAACTTCAGTTGATACCAGTAGCAAAATTATCCTTATCCAGATTTGTACTAAGCACTGTAAAAATGAATGGGAGAAAAAACTTTTGTTGAGGCACATCCCTAGGGCAGAGAAGGGAATCCCAGCTCTGTAAACACACTCTGCTGTCCATAGGTGGACATTGCTCCTGCTCCCTTCCTGGGTGCTGCACACACAGTATTGAGTCATTCAAACAATAGATGTAATCCACCTCTTGGCATTGGATGACGTATTGTTGTTTCTCTTGTTGATTTTTTCCAACAGAGTGGCTAGTACTACTCTTTCCTGTTTTCTTATAGGGACCATGCTCTTTCCTGTGCTGCCATTCTTCTGGGCTTCAGCCTCTGCATCCTTCCACTTTAACCACCCCCAGTGTCCATTCAATAATCCCATCATCATCCACAGAATCTCCTGTTAGCTCCCACACCATATGGATCTCCAATTCCATGTACAAAATATCCTCCTCTACTCTGCACAGATCTATGCTCACTGCCAGGGCAGCTGTGTGCTCACTAGCACAGCTCTGCCAGCATTTTGGGATCAGCAGGCCCCAGGATTCTCACCCTGCCTCACTACTGTAGTGTCTTACTAGTTGTGGAATCACAGCAGATGTAGCATAGAAAGTTCAAGAGATTCAATCAGGACTAGGTGAAATAATATTTAGTAGGGAAATTCTTCTTAATTCATAATAAAGGAGTGAAAATGAGAATTTTCCCAGGTTCCTTCTTTCACAAAGATATACTAAAAGCACTAGATATTTATGTTAGCTATGCAAAAGTCAGGGGCTGCTTGGATCCTGCATAGATAGTGCTTAGCCTCAGGAACATGTTCTGGGTCAGTAAATTCCAGAAAGCTAAGTATGTTTTGTGTAAAAATAGAAATGTACCCATCTATGAGGTTTGAAATGACTATGAGAATTCTGAAGATTACTTTGCTCTTTCTGGGTGAAGTAGAGAGATTAGTAATTTCTGAATTGCATAAGGCATTCATCATAATGAGTACAGAGAACACAGAGAGAAACAGGTAGAATATATGTAGATAGGGCTGATAAATATAGGAACACAAACTTACCCTTGTAAGATTATTATTTTTATTACAGAGCAGTAGTGGGACCACAGGAAAAAAACAAAACAAACAAACCAGTGAACACCTGACCTGCAGTGCATAACCCAAAGTCTGATGATGCAAGTAAAATTAAAGGTCACAGGGCTGTCTCTGTAAGTCCTTACCAGTGAATATCAGGAGACAAGATGGAAAGGTGTTGGTGGCACATCAATGTTTTGGGTGCTGCTGAGCAGCACTGGCACAGCACCAGAGCTGTCTCTCCGACATTCCTCCTTCATCAAGGGGCTGGGGCTGGGCCGGATCCTGGGAGGGGACACAGCCCAGCCAGATGATCCAAATTAACCAAAGGTGTATTCCATACCATACGACATCAGCTTGGTTATAAAAGTTAGCGAAAGGAGGAGGAACGGGGGACATTTGTAATTTTTAGAGTGTTGGCCTTCCACAGCAGCCAGCATGCGTGCTGAAGCCCTGCTTTCTGGGAATTGGCTGAACATCCCTCATTGATGGGAGGTACAGATTAAACTTTCTTTGCCCCTTCCTTTTTGTCCTAGGATGACGTTATGATGTTTGTATCCCCAATTGTCTGCTGGGTCTGAGAGCAAAGGGGAGGGAGAAGGGCACAGTTTGTTTTCAGAAATCCTCCTCCCACAGGCTGGCCTTGAGCGTCGGGCTCTGCAATACACAGGCAGCAGGACAGGAGGTTTTTTTCTTTTCTTTCTTTTTAGTTAGTTAGTTTAGCTAGCTGAGGTGGAGAAGCTTCATTTTTTTCTTTTTTTTTTTTTTCCTTTGCCTTTCCTTGTAACTGTTCAAATCTCCCTGGACTGAGGACCCAGGGGAGCACTGGGGGCTTGCACCTGGGACCCACCGAGATCTACCCTGTGCAGAAACTTTTCCCAGCGCCAGAGGGACTGAGAACAGAGCGACCACCTACAGGAGAGACTCTTTTCTAATTTGTTATCTCTTCAGAACTGCACCAAGTTTCTGTCATCTGGTGTTATTCAATTTATTGTGCTGGGGAGTGGTCTGTCAAAATAAACAGGTTTCTTTCCACTTCTCTCTTTGAAGAAGTCTTTCCCAAACTGGCTGGGGGAGGGGGAGCCCCTTGGAGGTTTTCTCCCAAATTTGCCCTAAGCCAGACACTTACACATGTGGTTTCACTTTTTTTTTCCTTAGTAAACTACCTTATCTCAATCTATGAGATGTTTTCCATCTTACTTCCTCTACCCTGTCCCTCTGGGAAGGGGAGTGATAGATCAGCTTGGTGGGCACCTGGTATCCAGCCAAGGTCAACCCACTACACTGCCTTTGCATATCTTTTTTGTTCTTGTTTTTGTTTGAATGACATAGATAGAGTGTGTATATGTGTGTGTATGTGTGTATATATATGTGTGTATATATGTATGTGTGTATGTATGGCTGTACTACATAAACAATTAATAACAGATAATTCTAGAATAAACAACATATTAAAGCCACACAAGTATTTAAGAGCATGCTAGTCCAGACTTTCCATCTTAATAACTGAGAGCAAGAATGACAATAAGCCCTTAGAATTCAAATATGCAAGGCTATAAAAATCATCATTAATATTCTGAATTATATCTGAAAGCACATTCAAAGTCAGAAAGGAATTTAGTACAGGTGCCAGCAAGATTGACAAAAATTTTTGTTCTACATCCAATTAGACTAAAAAAGCATAAGAGATGATGATCTTAATTATCCCAGAAAATTAAAAAGGAGGTATCTCTGAAAATTAAGACTCTCTAATTGTGAATACCTTGACAAGTAAAGACATCTATTTCATGAAAGAGCTTTGCAATATTTTTATTACAGCTTATCTGCAATATTTTTATTTCTTCTGTTTTTCAGACCTGAAGACTTATTTTGATTCTTCCCAGAAGCCACAAAAGGAAAACTCCACCAGACTTAACTTCAGTAGGCAGTGGCTATTATTATCAAAGGTTTATACCACATTACCCCACAATATTTAAATCAAGCTAAAGATCCTAAATTTTAAGGTATTACATAAAAAAGCCATTTATAGACCAGAAAGTTTGATATTGACTGTTGTTAATGCTCTACTCCAAATAATACGTCCTTAGTCTGACAACAAAAAGGTAACAGGTAGAAACTAAGAGTTGCATCTATATTCTATCCTAGAGTAACGGTCTTATTAGACTCTAGTTTGCCATTGAATTCTGACAAAAAGCATCTGAAATAAAGAATAATTGTGTTTTCAGTGCATAAAAATCAATAAAAAATAGAAATAAAATAAAATAATAATGTTATTTTTTTTCATGATGTTGCTTCATGTAAGCAAAAGCTGGGAGCCACCTAACATTTTAAGTTTTCAGCAAATTATGACCCCAGATGTTTTCAGTGGCTGAATCACCATCAGTTCCCAGTTGTATATTTCTATCATACTGACTGTCATTTTCTATTATTTGTTAAGATATAAGGAAGAGCTCTGATGGAAGTTGTTCTTTTCCCTAAACCTTACAATGAATGCAGGCCAAGTTTTCAAACTGAGATTTCATTCCTTCGATGGGATACGTAGACTGGTGAGAAAATTTAAACTAAACTAAAAAAAATATGCATATGTCCTCATGCCACTATCCTAGGTTTTCATTTGCACTTTCTTGTAGTTTTTATAAAAAACTGTTGTCTTCAAATTTCTTTCTCCACTCCAGACACACTACCTAAGAAAATACAAGAAATGACAGAAACAGAAGCTTTATAAGGTGCCACTTGGAGCTATAATCAAGCCATTCCTAATAACCTGAAGAAAGAGCTGGAAACTGTTTGCTATGGTGCCTGGAACCTGTGCACTGCCAATCATCTCTTCTAATTTAATGCTAGAGTCATCCAACTTTCCAGCATGGAAGGGACACATCAGCAATACGTTGTCATTAAGGTACAGCAAAACTTTAGATCTCTAGGTATTTACACTTGCTTACAGGTTAACAACAACAGCAACAACAAAAAATCTGATTGACATTTGCAATGCATGTTATCTCAGTCTACTAAGAAGAACAAAAACTCTCTCCTCCCAAACAGGGAGCCTAAGCAATGTAGCTTTTGCAAAGATTAAGCCATGAAACAATTATATCATTCTACTAGCAGGTTCCTTTTCTTTTTAAAGAGAGCCTGCTTTAATAGAGAAATTTAAGTGACAAAATTCTCCATGAAAATCTGCTTAAATTTTGAAATTATTCAGTTTACACAGAATTGTCCTTAGATTTCTGCATAATTCCTAAGAGGTTTTGGTCATCTTTAGTACAGATTGCCTTCCCCTGTAAGCAAATACCTCTGAAAATTATTGAGTGTGCATCTCTCAACAGCTGTCTAGCATGCTAATTTTCATAACGGATGATAACTCACAGGTGCCTCTAGTTGCTCTGTATTAATTTTTGTGGTCCACAGAGTGGACATATATTTTTCCACCTTTGAAACTCTACATAAAAAGCAAGAAGAGTCTTATGGTTAATGCAGTTACTTGGTGACCTAGGCAGCAGAGAACTTGCATGGGAATACAATTTTCTGATTGTTCTTAAGTCAGTGAAACTCAGAGAACAGTACTGACTGCACATTTCTCATTTCCTAGCTGTCTAACTTAAGTCTGTAGGGTCTGATTTATTAAAGTGCAAATGCAGTCAACAGAATTGTGCTTTGAATGTATAAAATGCAATATAAACACTCTTCAAAATGAGATCCTACATTTTTTATACTGAACACTGAGAATTTCTAGAAACTCTTGAATTTAATTAGTCAAAGGGCAGCAAACCTTATTTAATACAATGGGCATAATACTCTGTTTATTTTACAAGGCCTTATGGAAATAAAAATTCACAGTTTTATGTGAAAAAGACTAAATTCTGGGTGTAGATGGGGGAAATGACACAAGATGTATAACGCTGTTTTATGAAAAGCTGTTGAATGTAAGTCCACGTATCACAAATTGAGATGTTTTAATATGAACTATATTCAATCACATTGAAAAGAAGTAGTACACGAACATACAATAAATATTATAAAACAGCAGGATTAATAATTTAAATTTCAGTTTTCCATTAAAAATTTTAAATGCTTAGTTAGAGCTCTATCATGATTCTTTTTTCCTTTTGCACTCTTGAAAAAATTTTTTATTTAAGAAAAGTTTTCAAGTTATATTGTGAATTATATAAAATTAAAAAGAAACGTGACTGGTGTTACACATCAAGTTTTTAATATCTTCTTCAAATACCTAACTCTATACACAAGGTATGCATCTCTCTTTATATCTGGATAGAATTAGGTAGCCCTTTGAGGGTGGGATATGCTTCTACACAGCTGTGAAGAAATGCAACAAGGCATTTCTTTGATTCTATTTTAAGACTGTGAATTACAGTAATTTTGGTGTATTTAGTTCCCATACATCATGTCAGAAATTTGTGCACTCCACAAAGTAAAAAAAAAAATCCTTTCATTTAAACTGGATTCTCCTTAATTCAAAGATTTTCTGTTGCCTTGTGGTTCCTGATGTTTGTTTTAATGTTCCTAGAAATCATAGTTTTTAGATTATTTATAGCCTTTAGGCAGCACAGAATACCAAATAATATAAAATAATGTAAAGTTAAATAAAATCCCTTGGTAGCATTGTGTCAGCTAGATACATTATACTCTAAAAAATAAATTCATCTTGCCCTGAATTAATCAGTGTTTACTACCTACATTAAAAAATATACAAAGAAACTTGCATCATTAATGTTTTGCAAGATTTTTGCTGTTTCTGTCCTTTGACAAATTAACCAATTTAAATAGTTCTATTTTAATATAAATAATGTAGCTATCTATATAAGAAGCTTACCTGAAAAAAACCCTCATACAAGCAGATTTCAACTTTACACAGAGAACATTTTTTCACATTTTTTATTTTTTAATATGGTGGTATTGAATACCAGTCTTAGCTGTCTCTTCTGAAAGTTAAAGTCCTGTATTTCTTCAAAGAAAAATATATGGCCCCTGTGCCTGTGGTGTAAACATGCTTAGCAGGCCCTTGAGGGCCCAATCCAACCCAGGTGGAGACAATGTCTGTTTTTTTATGGAATTCAGTGTACAGTTGAATTGGACCTTAAGGGTAGAGCTGAGTAAAAAATGAGTTATATCAAACTCTAAAAGAGAAAGCTCATCTCAGCCACAGTCCAAATCATGTCAGCTTTAATAGCAGCTGAATCTGCCCACAGCCCTGGGCTATTCTGTGAACCACCAAAGGGGTGTTTAGTGCAATACCAGTAGGGAGTATGCAAAGAAAACAAAATTCACAATAATACTCAATGTAAAAGATAAATAGATTCTTTTACCTCCAAGAACATTGCTTTTCTAACCAAAGTCTACAAATCCTTGTGATTTTCAATGCTTTGTGCATGCTTCTGTAAATAATACAAAGTGCGATACAGTCAGACATATAATTGGAGAAGTCAACATGGATATTTCAGAATATGCAGATAAATTAATTTTTCAATGTAATGTGATTTTTGATAGAAAACCATTAATATAGCTGCTCAAGTAAAGGAATATCTGCATAGGATGCTGAAGGCTGAATCCATTAGCTCAATTAAAGCAACTAGCTCTACACAGCTCCAGTCAGAGATGGGGAAGGCAGCAACTCTGCTTGAACATTTCATTTTAATTGTGATAATATTGACAGTCTCCCTAAGAAAAGATTTGAAGCAAGAATGAAAAATAATAATGTATATTCTTATTTTAATCATATGCAAAGAAGAGAGGAGAATAGTCTTAAATATGAGAGTAGGAAATAATTAGCAATCACATTAAATGATAGCTTTGTTATGCTGCTTAAGATACCATGAATGAAGCTTAATACTGGAATTCATCAGAAATTAATGCTATTCTCTTTTTATAAGTGTCTATGGAAGGAGGTAAATTCAGGGTAGAGAAACACAGGGAGATCTTATGGATTTGGTTTTCATTTTAATTTATGAATGGCTAAGGAAAAAACATATTTTTTCACTAATCAGTGAGGGGGAAAATCATTCTCTTTTTCCCTAACGCAAATTGGTAGCACTCACTGAATTAATCAACAGTAATTCATGGAATAGTATCAGTTTAGGCAGATTTGCAGATGTTTTATGTCAGGAAAGCAATACAAACCAGATTAATAGGCTTGACTCATGACTTCTAATGAACTAGACAGCAAACGGAACCAGCAATTTAGTGGCATTTGAAGAGATAATCCTTTCTTAATGCTTCAATTTTTGCCTTTTTTTTGAAGACACATAAAAGGTTTTCTAGCTAGCAGAAGAAATTCAGAAAACTTTGCTTTTCTGTCACAAGTATGAGGAAAATATGTCAGATTCACTCCCTGTAATGAATGGGTCATGTATGGTCTCTAAGACGAAAGTTTTATCTTTCACAACAGACTTTTGCTAGAATTAATCCCTTGGGGATTAATTCCCACTATTTAATATCATCTAAGCAGAGGTTCTCTTTACTGGTACACATTAAGTAAGTACAATTGCGTAACAATAAAGCAGGTTCAGCCAAAGTAATAAATGAGCTTCCCCAAGGAAGAAACACTCTTCCCATAAATGACGCTGAGCAAGGAATCCAATAGTTCTCTGTGCAACCTGGAAGATAGTAATGCTTCAAAGACAGAAATTGAGCCTGGTGTAAATTGGTGTTCTACTTAAAGGTCTCCAAATGGCCAGAAACTTTGCAATGGTAATTTTCTCCCTAAAAGGCATATTTCAGTATGGATACTATGGAGGGTTATTATGTGCTGCAGGGTGCTGGGTAAGCTGAGGTTGGAAAAGGCTCCCTCTGGTCTCACAGATGTCAGCAAACTCTCCCAGAATCGCAGTAGCTTCAGGGATAAACAACAGAGACTTCAGCTCATCCTGCTATTCTGAATTGGCCTGCTCTGAGTTTGTCAACCTCAGATATGAGCAAGGGGCAGAGATTACAGTGACTGTATTAGAAGTACCAGAGCATTGTTCTAAAAGGAGAGACAAGAATTTTCTCTCATCAGTGAGGTTCAGGTAAGTGGGAGAATACTGAATAGTTTTAGTGGTAAATTTGGCTGGAATGCCTTTAAATTATTGTCTCTGCCCAGTGCCAACCAAAACAAGAAAGCACATAGTGTTGAAAATTCTCTTCAGTCCATTGTGCAAAACCATGACAAAATGCTGTTTCTGTCAGTCACTTCACACATCAAACTGTTCATTGCGACTGTGACTCTTCAACTCAAAATACTCTTTCCTGAGAACTCTGGTCTGGGGATCACTAAGCCCATGCATAATATCTGAACACCAAAGAGGCATCATGCAGACATCTCTACACCTATTGCTATGCCTGAAGAGTTCTTAATGTGTTACCAAAGCCATCCCGGGTGGCATTTCTGCTGCACTTGCACTACTTCTTGTAAGGCTTGTCCCTCACTGGTTCAGGTGGCTCCTGTAACAGTAATTCTCATAATATACAACTCAAATAATGGGTTATAAAAATTTAAAGGTATATCTATTAAAAACCTCAGCCTCTGGTCCCTTTGGACCATATGGAGTTTAACGTTGCAATGAACTGCTCCCATTCCCTTGCTCTGGCCTGTAGGTCCCTTAGGGTTGTACCTGCTCCACGTGAAGCTTTGTCTATAAGGTGCAGTCTCTCCAGGGTTATACCTGACCTGCCTTGGGCTAGTCTCATGCACAGCCACTGATCCTTCAGGGTGCTGAAACATGAACTGTTGGTATTTTGAGGTGTATCTTCTCCAGAATGGAATTATCCTCAGATCTCTTCCATGGTATAACTGCTGTGGTACAGTGCTGAAAACGTTTTAGGAAAGCTTCATAGTTGCTGTCTCATCAGAATTCAAGACATTATAGAAACTTGCACATGACTTCCCATTTCTCTTTCTTCTTCACATAGAGCGCAAGGCGAGAAGGGCATGAAAAAGGGAATAGTGACAAGAAGGTTCCTTCATAGCTGTCATGAAGCTTTCTCAGAAGGCAAATCAATACCTGCAAATAGTGGCCCGTGTATACTTGTGAAAAACAAGGTTCGCTTTCTTAGAAAATTTTGTAAGTTTAATAAAAAATAAAAAATAGACAGTTAGGAGACAGTAAAGACAGTTTCTCAGCAGAGAGTGCCTGGCACCTAGCCAGCCAGCATACCCACTAACAAAAAGCTTGTTCCTTAAAAGTATCAGCCTGTTGCATATTTATAAACTCACACGCATGATTGAAACATTCCACTTGCAAAAGATTTTTCTTTGTTCAGTTTCAACTACCCTCCAATCATTTTCTCTGTTAGATCCATTTGTGGGTGGCTCCAACTCTGTCTGATAGTATATACCCCATAAAGTCTTCTCCCAAGGTTTTGGTCTTCATTTGGATAAGATACCCTGTAACAGAGGCTCAACATCCCTTCGCCAGCAATCTTCATGCAGGAATGCAGGATGACTCCCCCCACCGTCTGGTTTAGCCAGTCAGGTGTTACAAAAAAAAAAAAAAAAAAAAAANNNNAAACCACAAAAAAACAAACGCCAGCCTTTCAGTACGTTACAATCACAAAAAAAAATACATTCATCACATTTCCAAACTATGAACAAAAGAAAACACACTATAATCTTCCCACATCACACCCATAGTATTCATCTTAATATTTGCAAAAAGCCAACTATACAATATGCATTTACAGCAGTACTTAATGTAATGGCCCCTTTCTCTGTTTGGTAGTTATAATTTTTTGGTTCTTCTTTCACTGATGAGGAGAGAAAGAAGGCACGTGGGAGAAAAAATCACAGTAAGATGAAAAATGATCCCTACAAACAGTTTTCCAACTTCCTAGATTCAAAGAGGCATATGAGATTAAGACTGTGAATGTATCAGTATAGAAAAATAGAGATTCTGACTCAGTTTTTGACATGACACTGATTTTTAAACACACTTGAGGAAACAGCATGTGTTGTGCTTATTCAAAGACCAGTAACCTGCAAAAAGACCAGTAACCTGCAAAAAATCTTTTTTCTGCATCCTCTGAGATTTCACAGTCTTGTCAATGCACCTGCAAAATGAAGCAGTCCTTGACTTGAAAAGCAGGTCTGTGTTTAGCAGCTTCAGAAATGTCCAGCTGGTTAGGATAAATGTGGTGATGTATGGCAGGTGACAGCACATGATGGTAGAGTAAAAAATACCATAGCCTAGTGCTTCATTGCAAGGTACTATTATATTAACTACAAAAATATTTATGACCCATACTCAAGGCTCATTGATTTCTGGTTTCCCACATTCCCACAAACTTGTTTTGCTGAGTTTGTGGCTGAAGTTCCTGATTCAGCAAATTATGTGAGTGTGTAATAGCATGAACTTTTTTGATTTGTTTGTCTGCCTACTGGCCAATTACTAGTGACCTTCACAGCAGTGGGATGGGAGTCTAACATGTGGTGACATGGCAAAATAGCTTGGACCAGCTCTTGGCAGGGGAGCTCAATACCCCTGTCCTGTCCATCTCTTCCTTGCCTGTCTCCAGTAAATCTGCATCTGCAGAATTATGTGCTTAAATACTTTTAGATTCAAATAATTCCAAGAAAACCCCCAGTTTCAAAGCAATTTGAAAACTATGAGTAAATTCAACTATTTTACATATTGTGTCTATTTCAGAGGGAAAACACTCTTGGGAGGGATCAGAACATTAAATATAACAAAATGATGTTAAATTGGGTTCTGATATTCTGCTTTTCAACAGTGTTGCAGCCTTAAAATTTAGAAAAAAATAATATAGAATAATATAATAGATCTGAAAAATAATCCTAGTGTCATTTCCATCAGTCACTAATCATTTACACCTGTCAGTTTCTATTCAGTATTTGAAAAATTATCTGGTTTCTTTTCCAGTCAGTTAGGAATGTGATGAATCAGTCTGGAAGCCATGTCTATCCACATGAATGGCAAGAAGGTGATCAGAGGTAATCAGCATAGATTCTCTAAAGGTGAATCACACTTGTCCAACCTGATTGCCATATCTCATGATGGGAGAGAAGTGGACGTTGTCTACCTTGACTTCAGCAACTCTTTCAACACTGTCTCACAACAACAACCTCACAGGCAAACTCAGAAAGTGTGGATAGGATAAGTAGACAGTGAGATGGATGGAGAGCTGGCTGAATGGCAGATCCAAAAGGGTTATAATCAGTGTCACGGGATTGATTTGGAGGCTGGCACAAGGGTTGTCCCTCAAGGTTTAATCCTGGGATGAGATACAAATGCAAACACCTGTTGGACTTAAAACCACTATGGTTTAACTTTCTTACTAATACTTAGAGAATACTATATATTTCTACAGCAGAAATTCGGTTGTTGCCAGAAATAATGTCAAAAATATATTTTAGAGACACACTTTTGCCTTTTTAGTAATGTTCTAAAGATATTACAATATAATCCAGGTTGATATTTCAGTCTTCATACACAACATGGCCAAAACTGCCATATCACTATCAAAACCACTTCAGAATCTGGGATAGAAATGTGTCCCAAGACTAGTATTCTCTGCTGTTTTAGCTTGCTATAGCTATGTTGCAGTGGAGAAGAGCAGATATCTATCTGTGGAACAGAGACATTATCCTGGTACAGTCTGCTGCTACAGAACTATTTTGAATACACCCATGCCCTAGCTCAGCAATGGTTTTATACAGGGAGGTATTTCCAAGTAAAATTGAAGTAGGAATTTGTGCGGAGGTCTCTGTGAATACGTGAATCTCCCACAGCAAGCACACTGTCAAAATGAGGTCTGATATATCATTTGTGCTTTTGTTATCCAGAATGGTCACAAACATTCTGTTTCAGTACGAAATATTGGGGGCTATATAGGAAAAGTGCAGGCATCACAGGAGAAAGCACTTAGAGAAAATTGCTTATTGAAATCCCTGCAGCTGGTTGTAGTTTAGAAGCATAGAATAGAATCATTTGGTCAGTGAGAGTTAAAAGGGGTATAAGGATAAATGAAGAGGGGGAAAATAGAAGATAAAATTGACCTGAAAAAGGTTGTAGTTGAATTTGGCTATTAAGAGCACTTATATTTTACTTTTTAAAAACTATTCTCCAATTAAATATCTGAAAAACTTAGCTAATAAAATGTATCAGTTAGTTTAGCACAGACTCACATATTAATTAGAAACTTGGTAACTACAAAATTTAATTATGCAGTACATAGAGGGGGGGAAAGAGGTCTTTGTCTACAAATACAGTCAGCAAGAAAAAGAAAGGGACAATATTGCCTACTGATCCAAAATGTCCCTTATAAGTAGGAAAATGTCTCAAGTCCTTTAATTAACAAGGGACAGGTCCCATCTGTATTTACAGAATGTGTCCAGAGACAGTCAGTGTTAAAGACTGTGATAATTTTATTCGGCTTCGGATTAAGCCTGGAATTTGCTGATGATAGTGCTCAGAGTACTCAGAGAGCACAGGCACCAACAAAGGAGGAGAGCACAAGAGCATAAAGCACTTTGCTCACTGCTGCTGTTCTGTGACTGCTCTTTTCATAAATGACTTCAAGCCAGACAGTATCAAGAAAAGTGCATTCTCATACTAATTTCACATATACTGTTGCGAGGTTTCATGGATTCATTGGGAGTGATGCATTCATGTCAAATCTCATAAAGAGTCTTTTGCCATCTGCTCACAAGTGTGACATTGCCTGCACAGAACATGCTGCTTGTTCACCAGTTCCAAACTTTCAGAGATCTGGGTCTTAAAACTAAGATCCTTAGTACAGAGATCTATTAAAGCAGTTCTTTTTCTTAGTCATGTACAGGGAGCATGCTGAATCACCTGGAGGATTCCTGCCAGGATGCTATGAATCATTACTCCAGATCCTTAAGCAAAACCTCATTTGTAAAGTATGGATGTTGCCATATTTCCCCCTAAAACATTTTGGGTTGTTTTTTTTTACTGCATTTTGTCTTGTCTCTATGAGTGATTGGGAGGTCTGTATACATGCTGCAGGCTGTTGCTGATTCACCTCCAACCATGACATTGCCCATACTGGCAGCTATTACATTGACACAGAAGGACTTTATAAGCTAGGATTTATATTTAATTTTTGTATACAAGCGTCTATTATTCCATGAGTTTTAATCAGGCCTAGCTCAAAATGCATGAGCACTCTCTAAAAACATTATTGTGTGTGCAGAGGTTGCAGAAGCTGTATACATCTACAAAGGGACAAAACGGAAATGATTTCTGTTGAAGTAATTAAGTTTGCAATGAGGTGACTAGCAATGATAATATCCTTATAAAAACACTTGGAAGGTAAACCTTCTGTGTGACTGGTAAAAAGTGTTTCAGACTTTACAACTGTATATTTCTCCATCTATACTGCAAAGGCAGATTATCTGTGGGGAGGGTCATATTTTAAAAGGGATATTGTTCTCTGCACCCATTTACTCTGTTTTATTCTTATCACTGCCTAAAGGAAATTACAACTACTTTCCTGGGAAAGTAATATTAAAAGAAATATTTATATTACCTTCAATAATATTCAGTAGGAAAAAATAGAGACAGCTGGTATCATCTGTGTAGCGTATTTCCTTTCACCCCTGAAATCAGCAGCACAATAAAGGGCTCTGTCAATCAGCTGTCTGGAACTGTTGCTACAGTTCTGTGTTTTCTCTGACCCAAACATTCAGTAAAGCTTGCAAGAATTCATAATCTGTTAATGATACAATCTAACCAAAAGTCTTTTCTGAAATTTTGCAATTGGACAAAGTGCTATAGTCAGATGTTCTGAAAGAAATAAATATGTTTTTAGTCATTTGCACTAGAACACTCTCAGTGTAGTTCTGAGCCAAGAGTGAAACAATTCCATATGCTAATCCACCCTACTCTGGCAACAGTTCTGTTGCTGTTTATATGTATAATCTTATGGCTAAGTAGCTTTCAGTGAGAGCAAATTTTTCATATTTGTTTAATATGAAAAGTTTAAGACCTTTATTATGCATAGGAGAAGCTAAGGGCAACAAAATAACAAAGACTCTATTAAGCTTCAAACCCATCTGAGGAGACCTATGTGCCAAGGGAATATGTAATTATCCCATTAAAATTTAGCACTTTATCTAAGAAATATTCTTAGATTTGTGTATATCATTCTCAAGTCATAAATCAGGGGTCCAGCTATTTTTCTGAAAAGTCACTTCTTAGCATATCTTAGATGAAAGGAAATAATGACTAATAAACTGGAAAATAGAAAAAAGAAAATACTTTTGGACTTAAAATTTACACTTTATATTGAAAAGGTGTCCTAGTTATTAAATTAAATTTAGAAACCAAAATTTGTAGACAAATACTTGGCAATGACTTACTATATATAAGGAAGTATGGTAGCTCCTCTTAAAAAAACCTTCGAAAATACTGTGAAACAATTTGGAAAAAAAACCAAGAGTTGCCTTAGAACACTCCTAATATATTGAGTCCCTGCAATTAATCTATTTTAAAAATCAGATCTTAGTTTTGCTGGAAATTTGGCATCTAACTATCCCAAACTTTGCCTCATAGGAAAGAAGTAAGGTGTTTTGATGGTTATTTCAGTACAAGAGACTAATTTAAACAGAAACCATGCTATATAGCTCAAAACCATTCTTATTGTAAATCAAGTGAATTAGTTAACTATTAGTATTATCACAGAGCCTAGAGATACAGAAAATCAAGTTCCATTGCTCTTGCGAGTACAGGAAAACAGGAGACAGCCTCTGCCCTGAAGGACTTTCCATTTATACAGACAACTCAAGCTGGAAAAAAAAATCATTGCAGTGGAGGAAATGAAGCACAGAGAGATTGCGTCCCTTGTTCTTTGTATCTGAGAAGGTTTTTGAGGTGTTATGCACTGCAACTACCTGTATTATTTATATACATATAAAATGTCCATTTGATGTAGCATAATGTAGTCCATAATATATTCTAATCCAAATACATTTTAATAACCTTAATAGTCTGCCAGGAACTATCAGGCAGTCCATGACGGATTTAACTCAAGACTATATAGGGTAAACCATTGTTAGTATGACTTTATTAAGTGACATACCTGCCTTCAGTAAAAGATGAAACTTCAGATTTTGGAATGAGAACACTCTTTTTGTAGTTATATTTACAGGGTTATAGGTGGAATTATTAATAATAAAAATTAATAACCACTCATTAAAGAATACGATTGAGATTAAAGAATATGATTTATTGAGCAGAAAAAAAGATAAATACAAAAATTTGATTTCTCTGTTGAAATTCATTACTTTCTTTCTGCAAGTATGCAGATGCAGTAAGTTGGTGACAGGTTTAATATGCATGCTTTTTCTGTATTGATTGGGCACTGCTATAGGCCTGAATTGGCTCATTCTGCCACCAAATCTCTTCTCAGGATCTCATTATGGGAGGTCAAGATACATTAATAGCTTGACAGATCAGTTCAATATTGTCTAGGAACAAGTGATCTTGACCTACTTGTGTTTAAAATGGGCAAAAAAGAAACATCCTAATAATCTGTAAATATGTGTCCATTGCTTGAAAATTGAAAACTTCCTAAATCTTGAGATAATTCAACCAAGAAGAAGAGAAAAAAGTTACAATTTTGCAGGTTTCTAGGAAGAGTTCATTGCATCTCTTCACAGTTAAAATTCCATAATCAGGGGAGAGGATGGCATTAGATAAAATTTCATTGAGCAAAGGCAACAATAAGAAATCGTAATATTTTATGAAAGAAAGAGGCAGAGATGTGTTCAACAATGTATATAAATTCAAGGTTAAGAATTTAATATTTTGGTAAGGGAAGATTAATGTCAAGTGTAAAGAGGAGACCCTGACTCTTAGTGTGGGGAGATTTTCTGTGTCTGTAGTGTTTGATTTGTCAATCAGCACCCCAGGAAAGCTGAGACCCTTGTGCCTGACCAGTCTGTCAGTGTCCCTCTGTGAGGACACTTCACTGAGCAGTCCTGCTGAATGGGAGGGTGACTCGACTGACTTGTTCAGGGACACACCCCAACAGCATAAGGGAGATTATTTAGAGGGTCTTTTCACTTTATGACCCCTCCGCAGGTCTTACTTTTCATTTGGGTGTGTTCCCTGCTGCCAGTGACTACCAGTGCTCGTGAAGAACTCACACCAACAGTTTATGGAATAACACTCTTTATTAGTATAAATTTGCGACAGGTTAAGATTTAAGGACTGCTGTTGACGGTATCTGACTGCAAAAACATACCTAAAGCAACACACAGACAAGCTGTAATCCCCAATAAAAGCATTCAGTACACACAGTGTGGCTCTTACCCAATAGGTGTCCCTGAGGGGGAGAAGACAGAGTCAGCCCCTTGACTGATCCCTGCAGTAACAATGGAGTCTTCCCTGAATTCTCCCCATTCTCTACTTATTTTTATACTATTTCTTTGTGTTTAGCTGGAGCTTGTCACACATACCATTGTTAAGGATTCACGTAGAATCTCTTGCTTTGCTTTGAAAGATAGAGTCAGTAAAATCTACAGCACACACCCAGTGAGGTGTGGCTGTGCCTTGGAGGGAGTACCTTTGGGTTGGAGGTGTGTGTTAATATTTCAATTAGGTTGTAATGAACCAAGTTCATTTGAGGAGAGCGATTTCACCTCAGCTCTTGGCTCAGCAGCAGGACATCTCCTCCTCTCTCCCCTGGCTGGCAGGTGCCATGTGGTTTTTCAGCTGGTAAGTACCATCAAGTTCCCCTGCCTGGGAGGACTTCAGCTGAGCCTGCTTGTGGCATCTCCCCTCTGCTCCACTTTCTGTTGCATCCCCTTTGGCAGATGCTGTGGCTGCAGATTGGGGAATGGATGCTGTGGATGTAGGGAATCATCATGGAATAGGTTTGCAGTGCACACACTGCATTTCATCCAGGGAGCAGCAACTCTACTCTATAATTTCTGTAGCATTATAACCTGTTAGGATATGAATATAACTTCTCTGTTTGCTCTTATTTTACCCCCAGTCCTCTTTCCACAATAACCAACCAAACAAGGAAATATATGGCTAATAGAGGTAATGACAATAAGAGGAATTGTTGCTATTTGTTTATTAAATTATAAAAATGAAGAACAATTTGAGTTCATTAGTAGATGGACATTGATTGCTTAAAATACTTCAGAAAAGCCACGAGAGTTCAATGATTTTTTTCCCAAAATTTAAGAAATAGCAGGATGATTGATTACAACACAGAAGCATGACAAAGCACTTTCCAGACCATTAGTAACTGTGAAAGATATTAAGCAATGTTCTACTAAGTATAATTTTTTATATAACAGCAGATTTAGCTAAATTACAAACAGTATTACTAAATGAGCTAAATGTGGATTTTTCTGGCCAACTAATGCCCATTTTTATTAAATCTTGAAGCACTTAAAAATCATAGATGTCAGAGACTATTAATATTCAAAGAAGGCAAGCAGATAACTCATTGACCCAAGCTTCATTTGCTGTGGTGTTAAGGTATTTGGAGGAAAAAAAATGTAAAGGATCCAGAGGAGTTTTAAATGCACATTTTTAATTTTGGCTGTGGAGTCCCCCTGAACTATCTCTGCTAGTTCCATACAAATTGAGTGTTCCTTTTCTTTGTGACATTGCAGAAAAATTTTAGCTTCTCTAATGTTTTGAAAGGAGCTTTAACAATATTTTGACTTATAAGTGTTACACTGGTTTTCAATAAAATCACACCTTTAAAAGGTTTTTCTTTAGGTCTCTTGGAAACCTTGAATACCTGTCCATTTTTGATATGCATGAGAAATCTCTTTGTAACATCTTTAAAAACATGCCAAGATCAAAAAACATACAAAATTTGGTCCAAGTAAATGTCAGTTGTTAATGTTTATTTTACATTTTGAAATGTAAAATGAAGTAAAAATAACTCACCTTAGCAATTCTAATGATGACAAATCACGTTAAACCTGTCTGTACTGAGCTTCATTCACATCTATGGGACTAGTATTTTTGTAGTCAGTTTTCTCAGTATTTTTTCCTAGAGAAATTAATTAATTCTGAAAGAGTCAACATATTGTTCCTTCACTAATCCTTATTTAGAAAACTATTCATATTCAAAGGTATTCTCACTATCCTGATAAAGGCTGTTCAGAATCTGTCTTTCTATCTTTTACTAGCCGCAGAGTGTGTTCAACCTAAATTTACAGTACTCCTGATTCTTGAAGCAGGGAATTGTCTGTCTTTGTATCCCCCAACACAATGAGCTTCCGCTCATGTTTTCCACTCATGACCTCAGCTAAGAAGCGACCAAGTCACAGATTAATGAACTGTGAGCTCCATCAAAGGGATAGTTTAACATAGATTTTCTCAGGGGCCTTACCCATCTGCAGGCAAATTCGCTGTATGCTGCAACAGTATAATGTCTTTTGTACACCCCGAGCAATCTGCTTTTCCATCTGTGGTGTCTCTGGATCTTCTTTCTGTTGAATAACCTTGGGGAATAACAGATTGCTCTTTAAGACTGTGCCTTGCATAGGAACAATACATCTCCAGATGCTTGCTACTGACTTAGTTCTTTAACTGGAAGGCTAAACCTTATATGCCTACAGTTAGCTCATCTATGGGTTACCATGACTTTCCAGCTAGCCAGTTTTCACAATGTAAGCTCCTCCACTTGAAGGACTACACTTTTTTTTTTTGTTTGGTTTTGTTTTTTGTTTGTTTGTTTGTTTACTTTCTGCTTCCTAATCAGTATATTAATTAGCTGGCAGTTTAAGAGTGTGATTTCTATATCCTGCGAAGTTGATTAGTTCAAAACCATGAGCACATATAGCATTTCGGCCACTTATATTCTTGTTAAAAGAGATGGTGGTCATCATTCTGCCCTTCAGTATCTTATACTTCAATTTGCAATGATTCCCTGTTCCTAATGAGCCATCATTCTTCAAGTTGTGTTTAATCTCTTCTCTCAGTTTCTGATAGCATCTTCATTAGATTTTCAGATAGAACATAATTTTATCTGTCAACATTGGTCATCCTTTTGCCTCTACTCCAGAAAAGTAATTTTTTTTTTCTGCATACACATTCTGACTAGTAAAAGAGTCTGTTTCCTTTTGAGTCACTTTCAGGTTGATGTATGTTAGCTGCCCAGACACTCCTATTGTCTGATCCTATATAGATTGGAAAGAATATCTGATGGTTCTCAGGTCTGATGTCACTCCTGCGCACAACATTGCAGGTGTGCCTGCATTCCTGGCTCTTGGCATTGAGCTGCTGCTCTGCAGTGCAGCACAGTGTGCCAAAATGTGCTTCCAGCGTTGAGTTAACAGGGACAACAAAAGTTTCATTCTCACTCTTTTGGTGGATCATCTCCTGCTTCTTCTTTACGGGTTGCGGTACAGTTCTGTGAGGTGTCAGGCAGCACACAGCACTGCAGAGCTCTCCTTGTTTGCACTGCCTCTTGTTGGTCACTGTGAGACAGCTCTCCAGGCTGCTCAAGCTGTTTTATAGCTTTTTCTCTAGCACTCCCGAAGCACGGCCTTTCTGGATGGGCTGTCCCTTTTCTCAGCACCACATTAATCAGGATCCAGGAATCTGAACTCCACTGCTTGACTGACAAGTGCAAAAGAGCAAATAGGGAGCCATGAGGCAAGAAATTGATTCTGGACCTCACAACTGGCCTCCTGCTTGTCTTGCCTTACTTCCCCTTTTCCCTGTTCAGTGAATTTTCCCTTTAATTTTTAATCATCTCCCAAATTCAGCATGATCTTGTCTCTCAAATCATAATTCTTAAGAAAGAGTAGTTCCATGCCAGATCTTTCTGTATTTACATGCAGAAATCTTCATGCATCTGGGTTACCAGTCTGCAATGCAGTTCCAGCGGTTAACTTTAACAATGTTTGTTTCAAAATGTGTTTTTTGGCCTACTGCAGGTGGCAGGTGCAGTCCCAGACCACCTCACATATTACAGCTGCTACACTGCATTAATACTGCAAACTGAGCATGCAAAGCATCCCATTAGCTCTAGTACTGTAACAGACAATCACAAGGGGGTGAAACATTTTATTTTTACTAAAATTATAGAACCATTTAGGTTGGAAAAAACCTTTGAGATCACTGTGTCCCACTGCTAAACTATACTGCCAAGTCAACTACTAAACCATGTCTGTAAGTGCCACATCTATTTGATCTGATGTTGGAATATGATTTCCCATTTTGATTACACTTGTTATATGTTACTTCTTTCTCCATAAGGTGTTATTGTTTTAAATTGAAAACAATGAGCAAAATCCTTTCCATTTGGGCAGTACATATGCCCATTAGTATATATTTTGACCCAGTTTTGGAGGATTTTGTGCAGTTTAATAATATTAATTTCTTTAAGTATATTTAGCAATGAGAAAAATCTTACATGAATATATCAGTCTTTAGAAAATGGAAAATTTCTTTCAATTTTATTCTTATCTGAAATAATTATCCTATTCTCTTATGAATAAAACAGTAGTGCACACTTTCATTTCAGGTGTCTATTTCTATGCGTTAATGTCCACTCTGTCACTCTTCAGCTGTCTCCAAGAGTCCTCTTAAAGGATCAGATGACCCTTGTGTAGTTTCTTCAGGTATAACAGACTTTCAAGAGAAGTGGAAAAGGATCAGTTTTAATTGAGAGCTACTACATTGTAGAATTGCTAATAGTATTACAAAATCCTTGTAAATTGTGCTACAGCATCAGGCAAGGTAGCATTTTCCATCCACGAAGCACATGTGTACACAGTTTGACAGCAAGATACTGACTGCAGCAAGACAAATAAACTGTCACATCAGCACAAGTACCTCGAAGTAGAACTGGCTCTAGTATGTAATTTTTTTCTTTGTTCTCTTGTTTTCCTTGCTTCTTTTGCACCATTGTCACCCACTGAACAGCAGTTGGCTTCCACTGTTTCATAAGAGCACCTCTCATTTTTCTGTGGGTCACCCTGTGCCGCAGCAGTAACTGACAGTCGCTGAAGTACATTTTTTGCATGATCTGATTTATAGCAATTCAGTGAGTGATACATCAGACCAACTTAATGTAACAGGCAAAAAAAGCTGTTGCCAGATATTTTCCATTTATTCTGATGAAGATTAATTAGAAAAATTAAAAGATTTTTAAATCTGAGACAACTCCAAGGACTGTTTAGTAGGACCCTTTTATTATCATGAGGTAATTTCAGTTAAATGAGATTGCCTCCCACTATCAGCTTTGTTTCTAGACATCTCTAAATGAACAGGCTGTGCTGAGAAAGGGGAAGGTCAGTTGTTTATGCTGGATAAAAGCTGAATTTGCAGGCTGATGCTGAGTTAGAGACAAGTCAGCAATGTGTCAGCCAATGATGACACCTTTGCTAGAAGAAAAAAAGTCAGGACAAACAACTGTTAAAATCAAAGTAGTTGTTTTAAAGTTTGCAAAAATAATTCAAGTAGATGCAATTATATTGTTTTTCCTGTGACCTAACGCTCAGAAGCACGTAATACAAAATACTCCTAGTCACGGACACGTGAAGTTTAGCAGTATCTACTTAACTCTCATACAATTCTAATTTTTAAATACAAAGTGGTTCTTAAAAATGTTTTATTTAGCACTGATAACCTTTGTGCATGGTGGCATGTTCTTGTGAGACAAACCCTTTGTCCTATTTTAGACTCACCAGACAGTGATCAGATTATCAACACCATGTACCATGGTCTCTTAACAGAACTGGATGGATTAGCTTTTAGTCTTGAAAAAGATTTGCAGGTTGATAGCATTTCTAATGCAGCATTTAGTTAATAGTGACTCCTAGGGGCTGCCCAGAAGAATGAATATTCTGAGGTTTTTATTCAATTTTTTTCCCTCAGAAGGAAATAAATTTCTAATTTTGGAAAGGATGATTAAAACGTATGTTAAAGCACTGGGAAATTATAAGTAGGAAACTGCAAGACACCATTCAGTAATTTCACATTCTTTAGGATAGTGAGTACTATTTAATTCCCTCTTTCTCTAGTCAATCAATATAGCATTTTCAGGCATGGTCTCAACATGAAGGAAATATAATCTAGATTCATCAAATAGAAATATGGGATATAGCTCTAGCCAAATACCATATACATTATTTAAAACTCTAGTGAACTGCTTGCAGACATTATAAGGGCATTTTAAACATTAATAAGTCAGTTTCAGTAAACAAGGAGATAAACCAAAATTACAGTGGTTGTCTTGGGTATTTGGAAGGTTTGTCTTTTTCTCTTCAATTCCTTATACATGCCTCTTTCTTTTCTCTCTATCAAAGAAGAATGGTTTACTCTTAAATACAGATGTAGTTTCAGATTTTGTTCCCTACTGTAACACTGTCTACCCAGGATAGTATCCAGAGCATGCCATTCCTCTTATATCCTTTTCACAATGAGTTTGTAGGAAGTCTGGATTAACACTCACAAGAAAATACACTTATTTATTATTTTATTTGGTACTGGGTTAAGATAACTGCAATCTGTCTCTTCTTTTTTATTATTTTTATTTTTTAAGACAAAGTTGATAAGACTAGGTAAGTATTCTGTTGAGGCTAGGACAGGATAAAGACATATTCTTTTTCACATCTTTAGAAAGGAAGAAGGAAATCCAATTCAGCTATAATGTGTGGCTGCTGCAAATCATGGGAAACTCTCTGGGCTGTAGAATGCAGGAGATTAAACTCAAGAGGGTTGGATTTTATTTTTAGACATACCAAATGTCAGTGATTGCTCTGAGCTGTTGAATAAGTAGAGGTAGGGATCAAAACTCACAGAAGCATGACTAATGAAAGAATAGAGAGTACAAGATTAGAGAAAGAAATTTCTGGTGTGACATGTGAAGGCACAGTCAGAAAGCTGCACAGCCATGTCACTGTTGTCATGTCACATAACAGAAATGTAGGTGTCAACTCTGGTTGGACTCCAGATGCCCAGCAAGGATACTCCATTGCTCCCCTCATGGACAGGGAGGGGAAGATAAAATACAAAAGGCTTGTGAGTCAAGATAAAGACAGGGAGAGATCGAACACCAGTGACTGTCACAAGCAAAATAGACTCCACTTGGAGGAAAAAAAAAAGATTTGTTACCAATCAAATCAGCATAGTACAATGAAAAATAAACTTAATCTTAAAACATCTTGTCTCCACTCTTCCCTTCTTCCCAAATTCCACTTCATTCCCAAATTCTCTCCCTTCTCCTCCAGTGACACAAGGGGAGAGGGAATGGGGTCTATGATCAGTTCACTGCACTTTATCTCTGTCATTCCTTTTTCCTCAGGGGAAGGACTCGTCACACTCTTCCCCAGTGTGAGGTTGCTGCTATGGGGGATAGTTCTCCATTAACTTCTCCAATGTGACATAGGCTGCAGGATATGAACTACTCTGTGGATCCCTTTCCATAGGGTGCAATCCTTCAGGAATTGGTTGCTCCAGTTTTAGTGCCCCATGGGGTCACAAGTACTGCCAGCAAATCTGCTCCAGTGTAGCCTCTTCTCTTCATGGAGCCACAGGTCCTGCCAGGAGCCTGCTCAAGCAGAGGCTTACTACAGTCACAGCCTCCTTCAGGCACCACCAGCTCACTGAGGAGCTCTCCATGGCTGCAGGTGGATCTCTGCTCCAGCACCTGAGCCACCTCCTGCCCCTTCTTCTGCATTGACCTTGGGTCTGCCGGGCTGTTGTGCTCACATATTCTCACTCTTCTCTCCAGCTTCAGCAGCCATTGTTCAGGGGTTTCCCCCTCCTTCTTACCAGTGTTATCCCTGAAGCATTACCACCATCCCAGATGGGTTCTGCCTCAGCCAGGGCATGTCCATCCTGGTGCCAGCTGGCATTGACTTTGGCATTTCCCCCCATGAGACATGGAGGAAGCTTCTGGCAGCTACTCAGAGAAGCCCTCCTTTCCTGCACTACCAAACCCTAACCATGCCAAACCCATATGGTAGTTATCCCATTTGTAGAGGCTAAAAGCAATGTTACACACACAGTGTCCTTAACACTGTCCCTCATTTTTCCTCTGCGATCCTTATGTCTACTTTTAACAGCAAGAATTGCTTCTTATCCTCACAATTAATGAAATCCAAATATGATCTTTTAAATCTATCTACTTAGTCAGATTATTTTCCGTCTAATCCATCTGAGTTAATTTTTTCAACTAAAGTCTTCAATAGCGTGACTAATTTATCTTAGTGCTTTCATAGTGTTTGTCACGTTCAAAACATTAAACAAATGTTAATTAATTAACAAATATACAGAGCTAAAAATCTGCAAATCAGTCATCAACACTGTATTTTAGTTTATTAATTTAGATTTCATCATTTTTATTTTTTCACAAGTCAGTCTAAATGAATTCTTTGTTAATTTTTTGAAGGAAAATTGCAAATGTAATCATAAAGAAAAAGGAAGTTGTTTCAGAGTATTGTAAAGCCAAGTGAAATTATAGCATCTAAAAATGTTGAAATTATAACGTCTACTATATCTGGTTGTTCTTTTTTTTCTAGCTGATGGACCATTCCATGCACCTTCATGATACAATAATGCAAGCATTGAATACCATTGCATGCACAATTCGCAGCTGCTGTATTTATCCCCATGTTTATCTTTTTGACCTGACTAAATATGAGTTCTTCACCTGCAGAATGGCACTGAGGCATACTGGTACTAAAATGCAAAGCAATTCATGTAATTATAAGGGCTTTCTCTTCTATCCAAGAAAAATTACCTTGTGTGTCATTAAATAAATGTATCAATATCTGCCCAATGGAGTTTCACTGCGTATCTCAAGTACAGTTTGTGCTTTATGGCAATTATTTTGATGAGCGTTTCAGCCTTATAGAGATAGGATGCTTCCTCTTTCATGGGTATAGGCTGCCTGTATCTTTGAGATGAGCAAAGAGTGCCTAATGAAAATACCTACCCTAGGAAGTACAAATCATTCTCTCTCTACATAAGGGTGTTTTTGATGGAGGTTTCTGGTAACTGATACAGATTTCTTGTAACTGACTCTTTGATGACATGTTCTCAAAGAGTGAACTTTAGGAGTCTTTCCGGGTTCAATTGTCTTTTCCCACCTCTTTCTTATTTTGGTCCATCAGATGCAGGAGAGCAATTACTCTGACTCAGGCATGCTTTTCTGTTTATTTTTTATGACAGAATAAGAATTTAGTACTTCACCTGTGGCCTTGAAAATCACAGTTGTGATGTTTTCTGGTGTACGTAGCAGTATAAAATAAACAATTAACAACTGTCTAATTAATGGCTAGTGTAGCTGTAATTTTGGGAGAAGTGGTTTGCTAGGAAACACATCTATGTTCTGTGTGACTCTATATTAGGTGTCTGACTTAGATTATTCCATCTGATCTGTATCTTGTCCAAATAAATTTTCCACCCTAACCTCACTTGTTCAGAGAAATCATATTTTGATATATGAACGCAGCTTGCTTGCGAAACCTTCAATTTTTTATCTTTAGGCCTAAATCTGTTTTGTCAAAGAGACTTCTGCATGTTGTTAGGTTAAATAACCTGTGGTACAGGTATCAGTCCCACACAATATTGTACAAGCTAACCAGCCCTCCGTAATGGGTTCCCTGGGGTAAACACTCCAGCGGAAGAGTTTATGGTTTGCATGAGGCCAGGCAAGCCAAAGACAGACAAGTATAACTTCATTCCATATTGGTACAAACTGGCAGAGTTTCACCCAGTTTATCATGTCTAGAGATTCTGATTCTGAATATTTAAATCTTTATAAATAAGCAAGTAAACTGCAAAATGCCCCAAAGCCCATATTTTGGAATAGAAAGAAGGTTTCCTCCCAGGAATTGTTCCCTTCTAAAAGAGGATTAAAGTAACCTTGCAGTTCAGATAATCATAGAATCATGGAATATGCTGACCTGGAAGGATCTTCAAGCCAACTCCTGGCCCTGTACAGGACCACCCCAGAAATCACACCACATGCCTGAGAGTTTTGTCCAAATACTCCTTGAACTTGGCAGACTCAGTGCTGTGACCATTTCTCTGGGGACCCTGTTTCAGTGCCTAACCACTCTCTGTTCAATGGACCTTTCCCTCTACAGACCTTCTCTAGTCTCCAGATCAACCACCCCAGCATTTTTCATTAGAGTCTTTGAAAGCCAGGAGCAGGAAGGTGCAGAGGATTCCTGTGTATTTTCAAGCCTCTGAAATTCCATAGCTAATTGAGTGGTTCAGTTCTTCCTGACTACTGTCTAAAATTCACCTTTCACAGAAGATCTAATAGGATCTAAATCTAACAGGAACATTTCACTTTAGAACAATTATTTCCTCCACAAAGAACCGTGATTTCATAATAGCTAGCTAGCGTAGGAGACTATATTCAAAAGCCCTTATTATATACAATATATCAAGATTAATTATTGCACTTAGCCTAAAGCACATCAGGTTAGCCTCTGTTTTCATTTAATTATCTTCTTAGTTATCTTTTAATTATCCTGTTTCCCCACCAGTGCTAATATTTGTAGCTACTATCCTGCATCTTTTTCCTTTACACAGGAGAGCACATTTGGTTTTTGAATTCCAGCATAGTTTGTGTCAATGTTTTGTAAATGTTACACGTTAGGTAATCTTTTCTTTGAAACCACAGATTTCATCATGGTAGAATACCACAAGCACAGTCACTGATTAGGGTAAATAGGGTGTTTAATTATTTAGTGAGGATTATTATAATCTGAAATGTTACCCTGATAATTGCATTCTCTTTCATTATGTACCTTTGCATGCATTGAGCAGAATATTGGTACATGAAGCAGTTAGAATTGACCTTTCAGTAACCACTCATTTCCCTGCCAGTGAATGAAAGATCATACCATCATGGAATAGCTTGGGTTGGAAAGGACTTTCAAGATTGCCTAGCTGAAAATCCTTTGAAAAGGGTAGGGAACCTTCAACTAGACCAGGTTGCTTAGAGCCTTGTCCAATACAGCCTTTCAGAACACTTTCAGAAAGGGGCACCCACCACTTCTCTGGACAATCTGTTCTAGTGCCTCACATTTAAGAATTTCTTCCTAGTATCTAATCTGAACCTACTCTCTTTTGGTTTGAAGCCATTCCTTCTTGAGCTGTCACTACATGCTCTTGTAGAAAAGTTCCTCTTCAGCCTTCTTGTAGACTCCTTTTAGGTACTAAAAGGCCACAATTAGGTCTCCCTGAAGCCTTCTCTTCTCCAGGATGAAAAATCCCACCTCTCTCAGCCTTTCCTTACATGAGATGTGAGCCATTCCTCAAATCATCTTGGTGACCTCCTCTGGACTAGCTCCAACAGGTCCATGTCCTTCCTGTGCTCAAAACCCCAGAGCTGGATGCAGCACTTCAGGTGGGGTCTCACTAGAGCAGAGCAGAGCAGAGCAGAGCAGAACAGAGGGGCAGAACTCCCTCCCTCCCCTGCTGCCCACACTGCTTTGGATGCAGCCCAGGACACGTTTGGCTTTCTGGGCTGCAAGGGCACATGGCTGGGTCATGTCCAGCCTCTCATCCACCAGCACTCTCAGGTCCTTTTCAGCCAGGCTGCTCTGGATCTGTTCATTCTCGAGCCTGGAGTGATTGTGGCAGTTGGCCCAACCCAGGTGCAGCACCTTGAACTTGGCTTTGATGAACTTCATGCATTTCCTATGAGCTCAATCCTTGAACTTGTCCAGATCCCTCTGGGTGGCATCCTATCCTTTAAGTGTGTCCAAACCACTGCTCAGCTTAGTGTCATCTGCAAATGTGCTGAGAGGGTACTTAATCACTATGCCATTAATGAAGATATTAAATTACACTAGTCTCAATATGAAAGGGTTTGTTGAGCCCTAAGGGACAGCACAGGTCACTGGCATCCATTGGTAGTCTGAGCTATGGACCACTACCCTCCAGATGCACCCATTCAATAAATTTGTAATCCATATAACAATCTACTTATTGAATCCATCTCTCTGATTTAGAGAGAAGAATATTGTGGGAGAACATGTCAAAGGCTTTGCAGAAGTCCAGATAAATGATGTCTGCAACCCTTCACTTGCTCATTGTTGTAGTCACTTAGGTGACCACTTTTATAAGAGCAACATGCTTTGGGTTGTGATTGAGGAGGATGTTTTGCCTTAGCACTTTTTCTTTTTTTCAACAAGAACATTAACAAGCAACAAAACAAAAGAAGTCACATTTCATAGTGAACTGCAAGAGATGGCACCTTTTTACCATTTTACCATTCTCTGCTACGGAAGGTGGATAAATTAACAGAAATAGGGGAAAGCTGGATAATGTTACAAAGGCTTAAACAACAGTGACTATTCAGTATGAATTATGCTAAAATAGAAATTGCCGGGAAACTGAATGTCATGCTTCATTGGACAGTCTGATAATGGAGAGAGTGTAGGGTATTGTCTGTTTACTGTTAATTTATCAAAAAAGATATGCTTCATGTAACAAAGGAAATAAAATATAAAAAACCCTCAACCAATCCGGAAAGCATACATAAGACTCAACTAGAGCTAGGAGCTTTGCTGAAGGTACATCTGTACAAAATGTGTTAGCCTGATAATTCGCAACAGTCAAAGATCTGTCAAATGTCCCCCATTGACTATGAGGTGATTACTAGCCCCAGCTTCAACTCTCAATGTCTTGTACCAAAGCTGGAGACATTTAAGGAGAGGTGAGGCTGAAGGGACTCAAGAAGGCATAGGAGAAGAGCTGTTATCTGTATGTTTTCCCAAATATATATACTACTTCTATGTTTGGTGAGTACGTCAAAAATGGAACATAGCAAAGAGATATTTGTTCATTTGACCACCGTTTCTGAGTGTTTGGTACACTGGTGAGAACAGAAGAGCTAGTGTCAATGCTACATTCCCAAAAGCCACATCTATGTTGCCACACATATGAACACAGTGCTTTGTTGAGCATTCACACGGAATATAGAAGAGACAGCAAGATTTCTTCCTTTTCTTGACTTAAAGCAGTGATTTGAACTTAGGTCTTTTTACCAGAACATTCCCATAGTACTAAAAAATAAGATAGCGACTTTCTTCGTCTTGCCAGTTAAAGCAATGCTGTTCTGCTTGAAAGAACTGAATGTTCATTTTGGCTACAAGCAACCCCCACTTGCTGCCCCCACTACCTCTCCCTCTTCCTCACCCTGCCTTTGACTATTTTGTTACTTGTTCGGCACAGAACTTCTTCAGAGCAGCCCCTGATCAGGAGCCCTCAGCCACCTCTGGAAGAGGATGTCATTCTCTGCTACCCACACAGCGACCCTGGAGCAAACAACTTTGGTCTAAGGGCCCTGTGTGCTCTGTCCCCACTTCTGTGGCATTGAACACAACAAACTGGAGTCTCTGCCAGCATGCTGAGATGATTCCATACTCCCTCCTGAGAAACACTTACACTCCTTGTCTGCAAAGCTGCCCAGAGCTGTGAAGGGGCAGGATCTCATCTAACCTTTTTCTCTGGAAAGGGGAAGATAATACCAAAGGATATATTGCATAGTATTTAAAAAAATAAAATTCTGCTTCCTGCAGACATTGGTTTGGGCAGAACTTGACATCAAAACATGAGGAAAAATTTGTAGTTCCAAATGTTTTCACATGTCCTGCTTATAATAATTGCAGGTGAAATTGTGTGCATCAGTGAAACCACTTTTTGTCAATTAGTATGAGATGAAAATATTTCCTGATTCCAATTCTGCATGTATCTATGCTAATTTCATGGTGTGTTTCCAAATTATATCCTTCAGTTTGACAGATATGTGAAATCTTATATGGCAATGTCTGATTTATTTTGTTAGAGATGCTGCCTAATGAGAAAAGTAATCAGTCCCACTAGCCTTTGCTTTCAAATATCACTTCCCATTAGAGACATTTCTGTAAACCCTTACTGTTCTTCTTCAGTCTATTAAGTGCAGATTTTCTGACTGAGAAAACTTTCCGAATCCACACATCATAATTTAACTGAATATAGTTATTTTCTGCAGTGTATGTATTTCCTCTTCTATATTGTGCTAACAGCTTTCTTTTTATGTCAAGATTTGAGCAAAGACTTTTTCTCCCACCAGGCAATTATTCTCATTTTTTTTAAAGTGGTAGTGGAAGCACAGTTAATCCACAATCTGTAATGGTGCAGCCATTGCCGTGACAATACCTTGTCACTCTTGTCTTATGGAATGAGCTGTTGAGCTTTGTCATAACCCAGAAAAGTCTTCTCTAAAATTTAACACTTTTAAATTTAACAGAATTTTTCAGATATTAAATAAAAAAAAATCGTTACAGCAGATTGATAGATTATGTTCCTTATCCTATAGATAAGCGCTATAGTACAATTTCCAGTATCATTCTTCAGTCAGCTGGAGAATTGTGTAAAAAAATAGACTCCTACCCCCTAAATTTTTGTAAAATAAATTCTCTTCCTCATTCTTTCACAATTTGCACATTTTTTATGAATGTAAACCAACTGGTGACTCAGTCTAATATTACAAGAACAAGTTACTGTGTCAATTTTCAAAGGACTAGATTTCTCACTAGTACTACTCTTAGTGGTATGATTAGTTGGATTCTTTTTGTTGTATTTTACCAAAGATGAGAACTTATCTGTAACAAAAAAATACCAAAACTCGCAGTGTTTAAATCCCAGAGCAGATACAAATTAAGAAATTTACTTTCATATGAAGAGAAAAAAATCTAAAGCCTAATTTACAATCTTCTCTATGTGGTTCACAAAGTCCAGATTACTAATTATTACACATCTACTGATAACTGCAACCAATGTTTCCATTGTAGACCAATAAAATTTTTAGCATGAATAATTTTTAGAAGTCTTATGAAATGCTACGCAGTTTTAAGTGAGTTTCTTGTCCGTTCCTTAATGAAATTTGCAACATCTAAAAAAAAATGGCTTTTATTTATCTGACATTTTTAATATACTTTTGTAAATAATTTGCACTGTTATTTTCTTTACACAAATCTATGTAGTAGCTCACAACTTTCATTACCATTGCCTCATAAAATGTCAAAAGAACCAAATGCAATGAACCTGTTATAATGTACATGACATACCTGGTATTATTAATGAAAAGTTCCTGTAATAAAATGAGACCATTTATCTTTGCTCAAATCAGATCCCCATGTCCAGACTCCATAGATAAACTGGCCTCCAAAGTGTACTCTTGTATACTGAGTCATTAAATTTTGTGTTAAAAATGACAGAAAAATGCATTGTATAAAAAGGCTATATTAAGAAAACAATAAAAAAATGACTCAGAGGGTTTAAAAGATCTTGAATCATCTTATATTCCAATATTGTGTAGATTAATAAAAGCTATAAATTCTAATCTAGGCAATCCAAATGTCTAACAACATAGAATCATAATCCTTCAAATTATTTTTCTCCTCATCTGTACTCCCTACCCTTTTAAATGAGATTTTTTTTTTTAATATGAGGAGTTGAACATCTCATTTTCTTCTAGAGCCCCCCAGCATGTGAACTCAGAGGAGAGGAAAATTCAATCCACAAGGGCTTTGCTCTGAAAATTTCAGCTGCTTATTCTGCAGATTTTCTTTCCCTCTTCTTTCAGAAATAATACATGGAGGAACATGATTTTTCAGAGCCTTGGGCTCCTGGACAGCCATGAACACCATAGGCCCTCTGGACTTTTACCAGGATGATTATCTAATCATCCAGGAGAAGAGCTATCTATCCTGCTGTGTTTTAAGCACTTACCTGGGGGGCCTGATTTAGGAATGATATCATTAGAAGGTATCCCATCATCCCTCAAGTGCTCTTCATGACTGGTCTAGAGAGAATTTAAGACATGATCCCTCTCTGAAGAGGACTTGCTTCCTCCATCATTATAGAA
Source organism: Donacobius atricapilla (assembly GCA_013397315.1). Taxonomy (NCBI): domain Eukaryota; kingdom Metazoa; phylum Chordata; class Aves; order Passeriformes; family Mimidae; genus Donacobius; species Donacobius atricapilla. Next base: position 98,108 of record WBMY01001058.1, on the reverse strand, counting down.
AAAGTGCAGGCATCCAAGTGCTCAGTATGAGCCTTACCTGCCTACCCAAGGACATGCTCAGGAATGAACTACTTTTTTATTTCTAAGGTTCACTCTCTAAAGAGTCACTTCTTCCACAGAACTACCATGTGAATACATAGCAGAAAGCTGTCAGTCCATCCTTATAATCATATTCACATTCTCTTAATTTCTATTCTTAATAGACCTTCTGTTTAACATATACAATTGTGTGTATTTTCTTACATACTTAGTGGCTATATTCTCAACATGAATGAGCAGATTTCAAGGAGGGAAACATTAGACATAAAACTTACATGAAAATTTCAGCAGTCATGAGCAATTTAATGTTCACTTGCTAGTATATGTGTTCCTAGAAAGTTACAGTGTCACAATATTAAAAATCAAGATGTGATTTGGAAGTGGAGGAAAACTGTGTTTTAGAAATGAGTCACACTGTCCAAATGAATTCTTTCTGGGGTACCATGTCACCGCAGGCCTCTTTGTTCAAGACACAAGATGGTGTTGTATGCAATGGTGTGAGGCATGGGGTACATCTTCAACCATCCAGTGGTTGTGTCCACCATTGTCAGCACATAGTGCTTGCCTTGGCAGGTTTGCAACAGAGTGGTGTAATTGATCTGCCAGGCCTCCCCATATTTCTGTTTTGATCATTGTCCCCAATACACAGGAACTTTACCTGCTTGGCCTGCCTGACTGCAGCACACGTTTCACAGTTACAATAACCTTGGGATATAGTGTCCGTGGCTAAGTTCACCCCTTGATCACAAGACCATCTGTTATGTCACATCTCTTCCCTGATGAGCTGAGTCATCACGAGCCCACCAAGCCCTGGGATTTCCAGTCAAGATCACTGAGATCCTTTAATCTTGGCAGCTTGATCCACCTGTCCATTCTTGCAACGCTCTTTGGCAACTTGACCCTTGAGTATGTGAGCATCTACATCATGGACTTTTACGGCCAGTTTCTCTACCCTGGCAGTGATGTCTCAGCACTCTTAGCCCAGATGAGTTTTTCTCTCAGCCACCAACTGCGTTTTTTCCATCTTTCCAGACAGCCCAAAAGAACATTTGCTACTATCCACGAGTCAGCTTAGAGGTAGAGTCTTGGCCACTTCTCTCATTCAGCAATATCTAAAGCCAGGTGGACGACTTTCTCTTCAACCTGATTTGATCTACCTTGTTCCTCATTAGCTTCTGCGACTCACCACATAGAACTCCCTCCATACAGCATTTTTCCATTTTCAGTTTGTCCCTATGATACAGCAGGAAAAGTCAGTGAAGAGAGTGCGTTGCTTTTTATTTTCAGGTATGTGGTTATATGGTGTAGCCTCCTCAGCACATCACCTTCTTCTCCTCCTCTTCCGATGAACTGGAATTTCCACCTTAAGGCAAATTCATGATGATCTTAGAGATCCCTGGGTGGCTGGGATTTCTTATCTGAGCTTGCTGAGTAATCAGAGATCCTCTTGCTCCATGTGGCATCTGTGGCATGATGTGTGGAAGAGACTTTGAACATCCAGCCCAGCACTGGTAGTCAGGGTGCCAAGAGGAGCTGCTCTTCAGTACCGGTTACTTCTGAAATAGATCAAACCCCTTCATAAGCTGCCAAGATCTCTTTTTCAGTTGAGGTGTAACAGGACACAGATCCTTTTCATCTCCAACTCCAGAACCCCATGTGTCCCTCTCAGGTCTCCCTGGGTGCTTTGTGCCAGAGACTGCAGGAAGGACCGTTCCCCTTGGCTGCAGTGTAGAGCACATTTTCCCAGATAAAGAGAAGAGGGACAACATTCCTGCTCTGCTGGGTCCCCCTCCTATCGCTAAGCCTGAGACAATGGAAAAAAAATGATCAATGGCCAGATCATCTGCACCACACCACACCGTGCTGCGATGCCCCTCTGCTGCAGTGGGGTCAGACTCTGCTGGGGTTTTTACTCTGGCTGGGACTTCTCTGCTGAGCTCAGCAGCATTTGGCCACTTTCCTTCAGGACCACATTCTGGAGCTGCATCATTTCTTTTCTTTTCTTGAATCAGGGCACACATTCTGATGGGCTCGGTCTCGCTCCCATTTCTCGGCACAGCATCTAGGGCCGCATTCACAATCCAGCTGTGTTTACCACTTTCAGAGCTGTGTTCTCATAGGACCAGAAGGCATAAGCAAAGACAAGAAAGGGCAGGGTGTGCAAGGGTTGGCCCTAGCAATCTCTCTTAGGAAGAGATGGAAACAAAATGTTGCAGTTCCAGGAGTGTACTCACCTTTTCTTCTTCCTGAAGCCACGTTCCCCAGAGACGATGTGCAAGGTATAGAACAACCTGGCCATGCCCATACACTCTGCCCCCTCTCTGCAACCAGAACACACACAGTGTAATTTAATTTAACTAAAGAATGCTAAGAAGCCAAGGAACATGCAGGAAATCTACCTAATATTTTGGAATAGGTATTTCAAAATGACTGTTCTATATTCTGGCCATCTACAGAGAATACAATTCTGAAATAAACTAAAATGTGGCATTCAAAATGTAAGCAACCACTGTGAAATTGCTCTGAGATAGAACTATTTTGGATGAATCAAATGATGGAACATAAACTGTTGTTGAAAACTTATCAGTTTTCTTCCTGTAGACCAGTGTCTTCCTGTTATACAAATGGTCTTGCTGCAGGATCTGAAGTTAAAAGCCCATGTTAATAGTAAACAAGTTATAAATGAGGAGTTGAGTATTACTATTTTGCAAAACCAAACCAAACCAAAAATAAAACAAATGAAAGCCAAAAGAAGAAATAAAAGGACATAATACAAAAGTGCCTACACCATTCTTATTCCTGTTATATTTTCTGAGAACAATGAAAGCAACTGTAGTAGGAGTTAGCACAATGACAGCCAAGCACAAAAATCACAGAAACATCAGAGATTAAGATGCTGTTACATAGATGAGACAAGACAGAGTCTTGGCAAATACAGAGAACACATTAGAAAATATAAGATATTAAATACATAAACATATTTCACTTTTGTTAGTAGAGACTTCCTAACAGAAAATTTTATGGCATTGTACAATACTAATCCTGGAAAAGTAGATGACAGTAAAATCTGTAGAGAAAAAAGTATTTTTTAAAAAGAAAGAATTATAAGGAAGATTTTTACATCTATTTCCATTTTCATTACTTGTTAAAATGAACAGTCAGACAATTCAAGTTTTGGTAATTTTCTGGTTTTTTACTTGCATTCAGTATTTACATAGGCTATAAATATAATTTCTTACGCATTTCTGGTTAACCAACTATGTTATCAGTTTGATACTCGAAAGTGCCATATAACAAATTTTTCAGTTAGGTTTCCCGTGGCAACATTTTTCTAATGAATTACTGTGCTTGGCAACAGCTATTCAGTCCCAAGACAGAAGGCAGTACTCACTTATAAGAGCACTGTGGGGATGCTAACAGATAAATGCACTGTCATTATTATGAATATATCCTTAGCATGCAAAGAAAAAAAAAAAAAGAAAGAAAGAATGACATTTCAAACACAGAGACTGATTTAGAAAACAAGGTTTGACAGAACTAATATAAAGGCAGACTACGTTGCTCCAACAGACACCTTTATAACTGAGGTTAAAACTAACCCTAAAGCTCAAAATTTTAGTTGACTTCTTAAAGCATTTAAAAGGGGAATTCATGTTTTATCGTGTGTAAAATTTCAACTCATAATTCCTCTACTTATACTTGAATTAAGTTACTTATAAAAACTATGTAGACCCCTGTGGTAGATTGGTGAAACTGATCTCAGAGAAGATTCCCTTCTGCCTTTGCTCCAGTTCTTTGTCCAAGAGCAGGAGGAAGCCTCTTGTTGAGTCTCATATACTCTCTTTGAGTGTATAATTGGCAGCAGCAGTGTAGGCAGTCAGCACATGTAGGGTACCAAATTAACTGGACAGAGTCAAGAGATGCCTCTTGTCAAATAATTAAAAAAGTGTAATCCAGTGTCTGTTCAGTGCTGTGCTCTCAGAAGCTTGGAATAGAACTGAAATAGATTCATATAAAGCTCAGACCGGTTATTTTTAATTATCATTGAAGGAATTTTTCTGAGTATCTTCCTAGCAGGGCTTTCATTTTACCTGGTGATGTACTGAAAGAAATGCAAGCTGCCAACCCAGTCCAGGGAGAGAGGACAGATCCCATGTAAGTCACTGAACATCCTTTATTCTTCTCAAAGAGACTTCAAAAATGCAGAGTCATTTTAAACACTTTTTGATGCAGGCATCCTTAAATATAAATTCTACTTTTGCTTTATCTCATCAAGTCCTGTTGCTTAAGCTGAGTTTTAAAGATGCTTGATTGTATCTTAATAGAAGTTCTCTGGTTGAGTCTAGCTGATAACTGAACATTGTAATCTAGGTCATGGTAAGTATGGATTTCCAAAAAAATAAAATTCCCCCTTATCAACTGATCAAAACTGTTTTTTTTCATAGGAGTCATAGTACATGCTGCCTGCACATCTGGACCAAGGAAGTCCACTGGGTTGACTTACAGATATGACCTGGCATACCTTCCTACTTCAAAGAGAAATTAAACTTTCTCAGTTAAAGGAGAGTTAGTAACGAGGCAGCATAATGGGTATTTTTAAGAGATATTGGGATACATACAAACACTAGAGGCTTGACAAGGATATAACACTAAAACATATCCTGAGATGTGAAAACCCTTCTACAAGGTTTCTGTGCTACCCCAGGCAATATTGCTACTGCTACTGGGTGTAATTTGTTGATGACTTTATCTCATTTATTTATCTGACAGAGGGAAGCAATTTCATTCATTTGCATAAACATTAAGATGTTATGAAAGTCTCACAAACTTGGCAATTAGAAAAAAGAGAAAGTATATTTTTCTTTAAATTGAATTAAGCCATATGACCCTCACATGGTCTGCAGGCTAAGCTCTTAATTGCTTCCACCTTTATTTCTTTAGTTTTTTGAGGTGTTTTTGTTTAATTTAACACTCCAGTGAACTATTCAATGAAAAAAAAAATTGTGTCAAATATGAACTTCCACATTTTAGCTTAAAGCAACAATGTAAGATAGTCAATATAAATCTATTTATTCTTTTTGTGATGATTCCCAGATGTAGGCTTTGATATTTCATGCATCACTAAAACTATCAAGCAGCAATTGTTTTCTTGGAGCTCATAGAGATGGAACCATTCATTTTTCTAGTATCTTTTTCCTATTGTTGATGTTAAGTTTTGCCTTAGCTGTTTCAGACAGAAATGAATGGTTCCCCCAAGGCAGAAAGAATCAAGAAATTTAGCTTTGTATTCCACCCCAAATCCAATTATTATAACAACCCTGCTACTACTGTTATAGTTAAATGCCTGTCAGTGTTTCTATTATTACCCTTTCTGTGGAAGTTTATAACTCAAACGTTTTAAAAAAAAGTGCTCCAAGCTAAACGATGGCATTCAGGGTTCCAGCCCAGAATACATTAAAAGCAAACCAAAACCATAAACCTGCAAAGCCTACCAAGCCCCAACTTTTTAAAACATCTCTGTCTGGTTTTCATCTTTTTTAAAACAAGCAAAAAAAAAAAATCAAAAAAACCAAAATCTGAAAAAGAACATTGAAGATGTCATTCATCTTGTTTGCAAGTCAACAGCAAAATTAGACAACATCTGCATTAAAAATGTGGGAGCAATTAATCTCTGTGTAAAACTGTTGATTTCAGAATCTGCCTGAGTGCTACTGTGGCTGCAGACTGCCTCATGCCTAGGTGTTTCTCAGCACAGGCTGCTGTATGGGACAGCTAATACCTACCTGTTACAATTACCCATTCAAATATTGATACAGGCAAAAGAGAAAAGGGACAATAGAAATATATTCAAATTACTTTTTTCCACATTTTAGAAAGTCCCAATATGAAGCTATAGAGGATGGGTCACTCATTGATACATGGTATTGTGTAAAAATAAGTAGCATCATAACATATAAAACTGTCTTTTCCTATTAACTATAAATAAAGTCCCTTCATCTCCCTCTCCTATAGCACTATAACTTGTGAAAAATAGCACTCATTGAGCAATTCAGAAGATCAATTTTGAACATGGAGAAGTCAATACTTGGGATGGGGATAGGAACAGTCACAGATGTGGTCTTAAAACATAGCCAGGAGCAACATTTTCTAATATATATCACTTACTGAAACACTACACTGGGGAACATTGGAATGAACTATGCTACCTTAGAAGAAAACCTTTTCAGAGAGCTTTGATTATCAGCTTTTTTTTCTGTGTTTGTGGTTAGCTGATGGTACTGCTTGTTTTACTACAAGGCATCATTCATTCTTCATTTTGTTGACTTTTTCTAAATTAATTCAGGAAATTATAGAGGATTTACAGTTACAGAGGGTCCCTGAGGTTTGTTTGAGTGGCTCAATAGGTTCTATCCAATTTGCCTCCCTTTGAAGTTATAAGAATTCCTGTGCCATTGTTCTGTGGCTTTAAAACTCCTTATAATCTCACTACATACTGCACTCAACTAATTAAATGTGCCATCAGCAAGCTATCACCCCAGCATGACCTTTTACAGATCCTTAATTTATACATTAGAGACTACTAGCCTCAGTACAATGTTTGCTTTCCCTTACTTAGCTTTTTGGAATTTTGAAATAGATAATTGAGAATTCTCTTTTTTATTTTTTGCTTGATTTGTTTGGGGTTTTTTTGTTTTTTGGTTTTTTTTTGGTTTTTTTTCTTCAGTGTTAAACTTTTCTTTCCACTTCCCTTCCCAGGGCTTGCTAACTTCCTTGAGTGTATTGTCCTTTTTTTTTCTTTTTTCCTTTTTTTTCTTTCTATCTCATATGACATCTAAGTATTTCAATGCTTTCCTCATAGGAAGGAAAATTGTTTTATATATGTGAATGGTGTTTACTGAATGGGGTAGGTCCATCCAGTTCCAGGAATTGCACCAAATAACATCAAGCGAGGGTTTGCCTCAATGTTTTGTACAACACGTTTAGCATTCTGAGATGGAGGAAGATACATGTCTACGCTTCAGAGTTTTTAACTTTTACTGGACTTGAGCAGTCTGCTTGATTATTATAACCTGTGTTTTATAATTTAATTTAGGCACAGTTCAGTGCTATAATGCAAATCATTCAGCTTACTCATTATTTCCTGAGGCTGCTACAGGGTGCATATACCTTGCTGAGAGAGGGAACGTACAGTATTTCAGTGATTTCATTTACAATGCTAAATTCTTGCTCTGTGTAAATACAATCTAAATGGCATGAGCAGCTCTTAGAAACGTGTGGAAACAAATCCTTTTGTTTTTATTGCTTTGATAAGTTGTTGCACTACAGAGATTAAACATACTTGTAATATCCTGTATTTGCACTTCATTTTACAAGTAACTCGTGAGCAATGGGAGTCCCCTGGTACAAAGCTGTCTCTGTTTAAAGCAAACCATTAACTAGACTCTGAACAACCACTTGCTTACTTCCCTCACAGTGAGATGGGGGAGAGAACTGGAAGAATTATAGTGAAAAAGACTCCAATGTACAGAGCACTAAATAATATTTTGTAAATTGTTCTATTGCAACTGACAGTTCATGGGCAAAAGTCTGTGAAATTTCTTGCACTGTCAAGTTTAACTTTTTGAAAGACTTCTCTTGAAAAGCAAGGTCAAATTGCAATTTTAGTAGGAGAATAGGTTTTGTGAACTCTGTCATCACCTCATTTTGCCTCTATGCAAAGAAAATTGTATCTCGTGTTCCAAGTCACAGTACATTTATTCTCAGCTAGTTTTACATGGCATTCACAACCAAATATTTTCTGTCAAAATGTTTATACCAACTATGGAACTGTTACAGAAAGTAACTACACTTCTATGACTTGGAAGGAACAGACTTCTTCTGGGGTTGGCAAATCTTTTGTATAACGGCATTACTGAAATATTTCCAAACATTTACGTACAGTGCGATGATCAATAAAACAGAAGTACATCTATTTCTGTATGGTTTATATAAAGATTATAACCCCTCCCACCATACATGATATTAATTGATTCATGATAAAACTGAAATCTAACCAGTTTCTTTTAAGAATCTCAGTGGCATGAAGCAGAAGCTCTTCATACATACTAAAGAAAATGTTTTCAAAACATAATAGTAAAAAAGGATAAAAATAATTACTTCCAAATGACAAACTAGGGATTAGTGAAAATTAAGAATAGAATAAAAATAAATATTTCACTGCAAAGGCTCAGATTTATTTTTCCATTATATATTGAAAACATCAGACTTCAATTTAAAAATGTTTTCAAGAAAAAATAAATGCCTGAGTTCTGCATGCCAAAGGAAAAAGCTCACGTGTGTCATTGTTGGACACACAATCACACACACATACACACTGCCTGGTGAAAAGGTATAAAACTATTTATTAAAACATCTGAGTCCATATTGATAGTATTTCTACACAGACCAGGGATTGGAGGAGAAGGTTATCACCTCTCCCATCCCATTGGTCAAGACAACTGTCCATCAGTTGTCTCTTACTCCANCAACTGTCTATCAGTGGTCTCTTACTCCAAGAGAAGGAATGTAAAACAATCTCGTCTAATATAAACATACTCTATTTATAACACCTGTGTGTGAGAAAAAACTGAGAACTATGAAAAATATTAGAACTGTAAAACACATCAGAAGGCTAAAGAAATCAAAGTGACACACGTGTGCACTCATTGGCACTGTGGACTGGCTGGGTATATCCCACACTACAAAGTCTGGCCAGAGAAAGTAGGAAAACCGGTTTATGGAATTGCTCTACAGCAAATAACTCGAGTAATCACCAATCTGTGACTTATGGTTTGGTTTCATGAATCCCTACTGTGTAATCTTCACTCATTCTTACAGGAAAAAAAGTGCTGTTGAGCAGTGTAAGAGTATTTAACCTGGAGCCATATGAGATAAGTGTCAGTCTAGAGAGATGTTAAGATGGTACTAATGATTCAAGGATTCTCGAAGAAAATAATGGTCTTCATTAGAAGCTTTACACATCTAAAAAAGTCTCACAAACAGAAGACGACAACTCAACATTATGTTTGAAGAGAGTTTAAGGCAAGGGAGGATGGCAGTGAGCATGTGAACAGGCAAGCTGGTGTCATGCCAGTCCCACCCGTGAGTACTGTTGACTGTGAATCTCTGCTTGCAAAGCCTCTTCACACAGTAAAATAGCACCCAAACAAAGGTGTTCGTGAGGAAGGTTACATTATCTTACCTCATAAGATAAAACAATTTAAACTCTATAGATCAACCGGATGCATCATTTTGTCAATAGCATGAAACACAAATCAGGGGCAGCAATCATAGCTTCTATCCCAACTCCTCCTACAGACCATACAGATCCAGCCTAGGTCACAGTCTGGACTGAGAAAGCTTTCAACACAGAAGTAATTAAGCTCAATTTTTTTTGTAGAGGTGTTGTATCCAGCTTTGACCTCTGGATGTCTGTGATTTTAGATCTGACCATGAAGGTCTTCATAGAAAATTGAAATCTATGCCTTTCTATCTCCTCATTTATAGATTCACAGGGGAGAAATAATATTAGTTGGTAGTATCATTCATGTATGATATTCCCCAGGAGACCAATGTAAATCTTCATGAGGCTTGAAGGGTCACTTGTATGTTCTCTGCTTTTCACCTGCTGAAGGTGATTTATAGAGGACAGGTTTATGATTGAATACATTTTGCTTGCCCTGGTTTAAATAAGTGCAAGGAACTGTATTTATAAACATGACCGGCAGTTATTTGTGATCAGCTTTTTATCTCCTATTGAACCTTTCTGAAGGGAGCATAGGCTATATTAGGACTCATTTACTCAATTTAAAAGAAAAAAAAAATTTCAAAAACCAATTAAGTACTTCTGTCACTTAGCATGCTGGTAATCTTTTTGTATCTTCAACAGCCTTCATCATCATGAGTCTCACTAGCTTTAGCATGCAAGTAGAGTTGCTGTTATAGAAATCGTAGGATTCATATCTAACAACTGCTGAAGTGACATAGAAATGCCATTTAATTCTCACTATCCAAATTCACTAAGAGCAAGATTGATCCAAGAAAGGACCAATCTATACTCAACTTGATTAATTCCTTGTCTATAAATGAATCTTACTAATGTTGTTCCACTACATATTGGATTCAGCTTTTGCCCATAGTGCTATGAATTTCATTGCAGCGTTTTAAAAGTGCCCCCCTCCCTATGCACATATTCTGAATAATCTTTTCCTTTCCCTACCCAGAGTACAGCATACAGTTTTGGTGTCCCAAATATAAAAAGGACATGGAATTGTTGGAGAAAGTCCAGAGGAGGGCCATGAAGTTTATAAGAGGGCTGGAGCACCTTCCCTACAAAGAGAGGCAGAGAAAGTTGGGGCTGTTCAGCCCAGAGAAGAGACGGTCACATGGAGACTGCTTAGTAACCTGTCAGTATCTTGAAAATGCTAATAAAGTCATAGTGAGTGGAAAGTCATTACAATATTTGCTAAATTAACTATCAAATTCACATTTGAAAAGATTAAAATAAATTCAGCACCAGTATCTGAAGGGCATCTACAGTATCTGAAGTATCTACAGAGAAGCTGGAGAGGGATTCTTTATCAGGAACTGTGGTGATAGGAAAAAGAGCAATGGGTAAAAATTGAAAGAGGGGAAATTTAGCTCAGATATTAGAAAGAAATTCTTTACAGTGAGGGTGGTGAAACACTGGAACATGTTGCCCAGGGAAGTTGCAGATGTCCCAACCCTGGCAGTGTCCAAAGCCAGATTGGATCAGGCATTGAGCAGCTGGTCTAGTGAGAGGTGTCCCTGCCCATGACAGAAGGGGTTGGGACTAGATGATTTTTAAAGTCCATTCCAACCCTTTAACCTTCTATTGATCTTGCATTATTCTTGTAGAGATAGACAGGGCTGAGACTATTTTTGTGATAAAATCAATGTAGAGCCTGATGTTCTGCTCAAGCACATCCATCCAACCACAAAAAAAGATGGTTTGATTGTACTTGCATTACTGGGGGGGGTTTGTTGACACATCCAATTTATAATTTTAGAGATTAAGTAGAACTATTTGTTTTAGACCACAGGTGGGACCCAAAGTCTCAGCTCTCTGACTAAGGCCTGTAGCTCCCATTCTCTGTGAGGCATGTGAGCCTTTGTTTGAACAGCCATTTGCCATGTAATTGTAATATCTCATCAAAAATATGGAGGGATTCTTGTTTGTTTTTTTTCTGTAGGAATGACAATATGACAGGGAATGTGATACAAAAAATTGAATTTAAAATATGATAATATGTTTAAATTGGTTGTTTGTTTTTCAAAATACTTTGAGGAGAACATAATTAAATAGTAACAAGAAAGACATATCTAAGTAATAAAAAAATGAAAGAATGAGATTATTTTTCCTAAGGATTAATACTAATATTATGGAAAAAATCGTATTGGTTCTTATAAAAGAAAGTCTGAATATAAAGAAATTTTGAAGGAGTCAAAAAGTGTGAGGACAAGAGACATAGTGTCAAAAAAGTCCAGTTAGCTTTCTTAAAGGTACTTGACAACATTCTTTAATTAAAGATTTTGGAAAAGTGGAAAAAAACCAACCAACCAAACAAAACATTAAGAGGGAAACTATTGGTCTTGTAAGTTAATTGCTAGTTAGAAGATAGAAAATCAAAGATAGGAATAATTGCACTGCTTTAACAGTGTATAGAGATCACCAATGGAGATCTACAGGAACCTATTTAAGTTTTTTGCTTTTGAAAATACTAATAAAGTCATATTAAGTGGAAAGTCCTGACAATGTTTGTTAAATTAACTATCAAATTCACATTTTAAAAGATAAAATCAAATTAAATTCAGCACCAACAAATGGCGATTATATATATGAATAAAATCCCGTCTTTGATTACAAGCTAAAAGTCCTAGAGTAGCTATAAGAAAAAAAGATATACTAGACATAAAGTAGTTCCATCAAAACACTGTTGCAGTGCTTGGAAGTGGTCAAAAAACTACAACTGGATATTAACAATTTCTAGGAGCAATTTCTAGCAGATTGTGTGAGATAGGACAGGATCAAAGCTCACTAAATGATTATGTCATGACTTTAAAACAATTTTTGCTCTTGCAGATTTCTGGGTGCATTGAAGTTTCAGAAAGCACCACAACTCTAAAAGCAAGTTGACTTTTTATAACGCTGTCTTCAGTTGTCTTCAAACTTCCCAATTCCGTGGTACAATGAAAAAGAACAGGATAAGAAAATAATTAGAGAAAATATAAGCAGGAAAATATCTTAAAATGTTAATAATGTAATAAATTTAAGTAACTGTGTAGCTATTTGGGTTAAGGTTATTTGGGATAGAAATTTTAATGATTGTGTAAATTGGATTGACAGCAGTAATAGAAGGCAACAGACAATTTACCTAAAATTCCAATAGAATTGCGAAAATGTTGAATGCAGCTAGACAAAATTGCACTATAAACAGTGGATTTGTTTCAGGGCTTTATGTAATTGATATATTTTTCCTGATGTACCTTATTCTACTCCAATTGTAATTAAAGAAATGACTGAACTTTATTTTCTAAAATGGATTCCAAGATTAAAGTGTTAGCTGAGCTGTGCACTGACAGGAAAAATATTCTTTGCTGAAGGGCTTGTATGGGATTTCTAACTTCCCTTAAAAGGCAGACATCATAAAATATCAAGAAATAAACAAACATTGATGTAAGTGAAAAGAGGATGGAAAAGAAACATTTGTAGTAAAATGATTTGTACAGCCAAGGAGTAAAATGTGTCAAGCCAGAACTGTCAGCACCACAATGAAAGAATAGTCCCCTAATACAGCACTGACATCTTGCCATAGTGGTGAACTTTGTGACCCTAGCAAGATCTACTGCAAGTTCTCAAGAGAACTCTGTGTTGACCTATGACCTTGCTGATACACACAGGAACATATTAATGACACAGATGTGCTACCAGGTAGAAGCATAAGCTTCTCTGGAATATTTCAAATCTCATTGTTCATTGCTAAGGAGCAGGAATAAATTAAATACATTTTGTATGACACAGAAGTGTCTCGATTATAGGAAGGAGAACATCAGAAGATGTCATGAGCTGAATGTAAGGGAACATTAATACATAAAATGTCATGCACCTCATCAGATGAGCTTTTGGACACTACATCTCCAAAATAATGAAGCACTTTTTTAGAATGAAGCTATCATGAGCCATTGCACAGACTTTGGTCTTTCAATACTCAACTGCTTGGAAAAGTTGTTTTTTCAGTATTTTCTGAATCATTCAGGAACCAGATAAATTTAATTTAAAGAGCCTTTACCCTTTCTGTGAGAAGTTATTTTTAGGGGTAGACAGTGTCATCCCTAGTATGAATAGAATAGTATACATATTTACATGAATGTAGTATCAGAAGGTGTATAGCAGGCTCTTATTTAGAGAGTTTAATAGAGAAATTTAAAAAAAAAAAAAAATTCAGTATATGTTAAGGGATCTTGGTCTCCCTAGAGCCCAAGTAAAAGATTAGAATATTATAATTGGCTAATTAAGAAATCATTTGTGTTCCCCTCCTGATGGTAAGGTGTATATATATATATAATGATTTTCATTAAGCAGTCTCCTCACTATTAAACGAACGCAACATGCTAGTAGGAGACAAATGTATGGGCAAGTAAAAAGAAAGAACACTCAAAGTTCAAAGAAAGGAAGGTTCCTTTCTGCTGCTGCTTTCTTAGCCAGCTTATACTTTTTCTTAAAGCACAATCTCATAAGTAGGGGGCCTTTTTTTTTAATTAAATGTATGTAAATACAGTATTTATTACAAAACTGCTGCATATATATATATATATATGAAATTAAATTTTCAACAGTGCTTGAAGATTTTAACCTCTACCTATTTGAAGTGGCTATGTTCAAAACTATTAATCTCTTTCCAAACTACTTGTATAATTCACATTTTAAAATAGAAAACAAAGGCCAAATACCTTAATGCATATGACAGCAGTAAAATTAAGCATAAACAGTATTTTCCTACAATAGAAACTATTCATTACAGAGTGACAATAAGTTGCTTCAGGATTCCGAACTTCTTATGATTAATGTATTTCTTGTTTGCATCAGCTTCACTTCATGCCTCGCTACACAGCCAAGGTGTCCATTAATCAGCACTGCTGCACAGTCTGTCATTTCTTGTTGCTTAAATAACTCAGTCAGTCGTAGTAAGATGTATGTAGAACTACACCAGATTTTTCCTCTTTGAGCTTTAGAATTTTTAAGTGGCCTTGCAAGACATTTTATCATCATTCTAGCATGTTCACAGGCACGTGTGAGATTTCTCATGTAGAATTAGAGCAAGTGAAATCTTTCTAATGTGCAGATGCCCTTGTTCTCCACTTGAGGACTTTTACTCAGCATACTATGCAGCGAATTGTGGTAGCTTTATTTGACACTCTCAGATTCAGTGGAATGATATTGAATTACATGGTGGTTGTAACTTAAAATATGGTATTTTTGCCACAATGAACCTCCGAGGACGACAATAACATCACCATGAAGTTAATGAAAAATGGAAGAGAGAGACCGAAATCTCAAATATATCCTGTCAAATATTGCCAGGGAAAAAAAACATACGTTTTTAATGATGGTTCTAATTTTTGGCACAGATATCTTAAGAACCCAAAATTTCCAATCCATTGATTTCTCCATTTTCTAATGGATTATCTCATATGTTGTATTGTCAAAATAATGTTTCTCCCAGTAAAGGAATTAAAATAAAAATAATGCATTATTTTTGCCATTCTTTATTAAAACAGAAATATATTGGTAAAAGCAAGAGGAAAAAATAGAAGAGTTCTAGTTGGAATAGAATAGAACCATTTAATCCATATAATTTGGAAGGAGAGTACACTGATCATCCAGTTCAACTGCCTGATCACTTCAGGGCTCATGAAAATATAAATCATGTTGTTAAGGGCATTGTCCAACTGCCTCTTGACCACTGACAGGCTTAAGGCATTGACACACTCCCTCTTAAGCCTGTTCCAGTGTTTGGCCACCCTCACAGAAAGTAAATACTTCCCAATATACAACGTAAATCTCCCCTGGTGCAGCTTTGAACATTACCACATGTTCTATTGCTGATTGCTAGAGAGAAGTGATCAGCACCTCCTGCCACATTTTTTCCTCCTAGGAAACTATAAAGAGCAATGACATCACCCCTCAGCCTCCTTTTTTTTTCTAAAGTAGACAAACCCAGAGTCCTTAGCCACCCTTCCTAGGATGCTCCCTCCAGCCTTTCACCAATTCTGTTGTCCTTCTCAGGACACATTCAAGGATTTTCACTTCCTCCCTAAATTGCAGGTCCCAGAACTGCACACAGTATTCATGGTGAGGCTGCATCTACACTGAATACAGTGAGGTAATAATCTCTTTGTACCAGCTAGTTCTAGAATTTAGTCCTTATTCTGTTAGAAAACTGGAGAACGTTCTCTTTCTTTGAATACTCGCAGAGAGAAATACAAGCATCTAGATTTATGCTACTGGCTTAGGAAAAGCTTTATTTATCTTAAGCATATAAAAGCTGAAAAAAGATCATAAGCAGCTTTTAGGAAAATTAACTTATGTAACTTTTTTCTGTTTCTAGACCCTTTAGAATTCTGAAACAGGACATCCTTAGAAATTGCAAACCTCATTGTCAGGGGCAATATATGATAGGAGCCATTGTAATGCTGGTTTAAAAACCCCACCAAACTGTGCATGAGAACAGAAAAACTTTGTATTTAATACCATTTTTTTTCAGAACCACCAGTTCAACAAGAATTAGAACAATTAAGCAAAATAGAAAAGAGGATAACCATTTCCCAGCCATAAATCAAAGCAGAGAAAAAAGAGATTTTTTAAATTAAAGAATGATAAACTGCAATTGTGCTCTACTTGGATTCAGAAGCAGCATTCTACATTCATTATTTATTTCCTAATACGAAACTGAGATTAATAAACTAGACATATGTTTCACACAAGGATGTGCAATAAATTCCTAGAGCTTTCATGTTTTTGTGTCTGGGAGGTGACTTTGAAGAGAAATTTGCACATTGAAAGGTGTTTTTCTATGGTTTAAATACAAAACCAAATGGTTTTGCTGTTTTGTACATGAAAACACAAAACTCCACACTTGCCAACTACTCTGGGTAGGGCATTACCACTTATACGCAGAAGATCTTTCCACCAGGACAGTCTCATGTTAATATGTTCCATTGCTTGGCTAAGTTTTATTAATAAAAGGAACTGAAGTGAAAAAATATTTAAGTCCAAATCCTTCCTGTATTATGCTCTGTATCACCAGTTTCTTCTGACTTCTGGAGAGCAAGTAAATCAGAGAAAAATTTTAATGCATATTTTGCTCAAAATCTCTTGAAAATCTGTTGCAAGTTGAAGCAGAATTTATTAATAACCTTCTAAATGAATTCTAAACCTAAAGATTACCAAGTAGGATTTTAGTGTTGTGCCTTGTCCTAAGTTGATATAAATTCCATTGTCTAACTGTTTTAAAGAAATTAATCCTATAAAAATCTGTTTCTTGAGATTTTGCTATTAAAATGAATCAGCATTTTATTAATAGATGTTTTAGGCATGTCCAAAATTGAAATTGATAAAGAACCCTAAAAAATTCTATTTTCAACTAAAATTTTCTTGTTTAGTATTCAGACTTCAGAGAGAATTTATATGTCATTATGATAGGATGTGGTTTGTGTGCACAGCATGTAAGTAATTTTCCTAACACATAGACCATGACAGATATGTAGCATACAATTGCTATAAAGACTTTTCATCCAAAAAATAAAAAGAAAATACATGGATATGTTTTACATGGCAAAGCACACAGAGTTGACTTTGGTAAGTACAAGCAATGGCTTTGAGAAGAGCCTTGTCAACTGCTTATTCAAAGCAATTTGTTGAATATTTATGATTAAAATACATTTTCAAGATGAGAAATTTATGCAGAGTGTTCACAGATTATTCAACTACTCTGAATAGCAAATAACCTTTTTATTCTTTAGAATATGTTTCGATTCTTTATTAGTGGGAGCTGTGAGCTTTGAAGTGTTCGTAGCACCTGTACTCCCACCAAATAAGAATTTTTTTAGTTGGATTGCTATGGCAGAGAACATAAAAGGTATGACAGAAAAAATCTGTGCCTTTATTGTATGCAGATAATAAATACAACAAAATTACAACAACAAAAAATAGTATGTAGGGTGGAAAATAACATAGATTTATGACTAACAATATATATCTTTATAGAATTTTTTTAACAAAAGCTTCATTTCATATTCTTGGTTTGGTCCTTTATTTTTACAAATTAAAAATAAAAAGAAATTATAAATATATTTGCATTAACAGGTACAAGTTTAGCAGTCACCAGAGAGAAAGAGTATGAGAGAGATTTACATGGGTGAGATCATCTGAGACCCAAGCTACCAATGTAGCAAAATGGAAGGAGCATTCATTAAAAAAAAGTGTGCAGGATTCCACCAAAGCTGTACAAACTGGTTTGTGTCTACTGCTTTCAGCTCAATATAACAAACAAAAATATTGTTTGATATCTTTAATTACAAAAATCTATGGAGAATATAATAGCTGAGAGTAGGTGTCAGGGTTTGAGCTGGATTAATTTTCTTCTTAGTAGCTGGTATAATTCTCTGGTTTTGACCGAGGATGAAAATAATGTTGGTAACATATTGATGTTTCAGTTGTTGCTGAGCATTGTTTATGCTAAGGCAAGGAGTTCTCTGCTCCTCATCCCACCCCACCAGCAAGGAGGCTCGGGGTGCCCACGGAGCTGGGAGGGAGCACAGATGCTCCCAGCTGACCTAAGGGATGTCCCAGATCATGTGGTGTCATGCCCAGCACATAGAGCTGGGGCAAGAAGGAAGGAAAGGATGTTCGGAGTGGTGGTGCTGTGATGACCTGCACTTAAGGGGAAGGAAGCACCTCAGATTCGTGAATGAGCTTTGGTAGAAAGGACTGGCAGAAGTAGGATAATATGCACACAATTAGAGACTGTTCTTAGTAAATTACACACTTGGTATGGAAATTGATATAATTAATCCCTGATCTACTATATAAGTACACAGCATGTAGTGCATTCTGGATGATGGGGTAGGGTGAAAGGGGAGAGAGAAATTAAAGAGGGAGAAATTAATTAAGGAAATAAGAATAGAAAGAAAAAGTGAAAGATATAGGAAGAGGGAGAGGAAAAAGGGAGGAATAAAGAAAGAAAGAAAGGAAAAAAGAGAGAAAACAGAGGGGAAAAAAATATCACCAGTCCTGGTTCAAGCATCAATCCAGCTGGTGAGAGAGATGTCCGTCCTGGTTTCAGAGACGATCCAACTGATAAACTGATTAGCATTGATTCAGCTGTGTCAGTCTGGTCAATGAGCTGTCCAGGGTCCTGTGACTGCCGCCTGAACTTGGCAGGGCACCTTTTTATGGGGAGGTTTCTCCACCCAAAAGACAGATTTCATGCTTTCCATATAAATTAGTTGACATATACAATCCTTTGCAGGTGTTTCTGGAAATGGTTCAGAGAACTTTTGTGGTCTTAATTCCACCTCATTGTCCATGTTCGCTTCCTACCACTCATTCCTGTACTTGCACAACCACTGTGTTGTGGTTCTTACAGAAAATTGCTGCCCTATCTCCACCTGTCCCCCCTTCTTCAGCCAAATATTGTTCTTTCTCACAGCATCTTAATACCAATAATCCATGATTATTACCAGTGATTCTTGTCTGTTATTACTAACAGTCCTTTGTTGGCTCCACAGCCATCTGGCTATTGGTGTTTGAGATATGCACATTCGCCCCTTATCTTCTGGGAACTGAGAGCTCAGATGGGTCTCAGTTTGCACCACTGTTTATAAGATCACCAGAGAGTGGGCTTTAGTCATGGCAATTATCCATCCTTGCTGCAATTTGAGTCAGTAACTTCCTCTGAAGTTTTAACAAAAAAGGTTTATTCCACTTGGGTTGTTATTCAGGTGAGAAAAACAAGTTTCTCAAGACTGTTCATTAAAAAACAGATGCTCATTAGACAGTAAAAGTTCCTGGGAGCTTGTGTTCTCATAAGCTCAAGAGGGGCTTAGTCCAGCTGCAGTTTGTCAAGGCCAAGGCCTAACAAGCATTTCTCAGGTCACAGTGAGGCTTGGGAGGAGAGGGATGCAGCATTACAATCCACTTTGTGACCGAAGTCAGCTTCTCTGTGCATCTGTCTTCCCAAGTCATTGTTTAATGTGATTGTGCCCGGCGCTTGTGGGGATGTCTGAACACCTGCCTGCATGTGTGAATTTGTGAATTAATTCCTTGCTTTGCTGGAGTGTGTGGCCTCTGATTTCCCTATTAAACTGTCTTTACCTCAATCCATGAGTTTTTTAGTTTTTACCCTTCTAATTCTGTCCAACATCCCACTGGTAGAATGAGCGAGAGGCTGTGTGGAGCTAAGCCGCCAACTCGGGTTAAACCACAACAGTAGGAAAATGCCAACATTTGATACAAATCCTTTGGACATAAACATCATAATAATATAATACTTGATGTTTATGCTGGCTTTAAGCCAAAACATTCATTATTTATTCAGCATGCCGAAGAATCAGCTTCAGGTAAAGGAGTAAAAAGCCATCATATGTGGTGATGGTGGAAGGAAGAATACTTCATTTTCTCTAGATATTGAGATTTACATATGTAATGAAGCAGAACTGCAAAACAAAGTTTAAATCTTATTATTTTGGTGAATGTCACCAAAACATAAAATTCCAAAACCCATTCTCAAATAAAATAAATAAAAATTTCCCCAGAAAATTATTGATAAAAACTCCATTTTAATTCCTGCCTCAGCTGCAAGTTTACTGTGGTATTCTTATGAGTTACATCACAAGCCTTTTTTCACTACTTTTTGGTAATGATTTAACTCTCATTTATGACATCTTGCACAATCCCAAAACTTAATATGTATAGTGGTAAGCATTCACACCTATGACTGATATAAATGGGAGAGTGAGTACCTTGCAAAGGTATCAACCCACATTATCATATTGCTGGGTGGAAACAGGTCTAAAATGTGCTGCCCAACCAGGACCATATAGGAAATTATTGGTTCAGGCTTGTCCTTATTTCTGAAATGTTGTCATACACCAAAAAGGGCATCCATAACTGAGACATCAAGTCTACTACAGATTGAAATTCCAGGAAGCAAAAAAACTACCTATATATATTGTACAGTATTTCAATGATTATTAGTAAATACAGTGGGATTGCCTTGAAAAAATGTAGGAAAAACATGTATCAGTCTCTAATCTGGGTTTCCACTGATTTATTATACTTAAGTTGTCATGGATCTTATGGGGTTCAGGAAATGACAGGCTATTAGGAAACACTATCAAAGGTATTAGGTGATGTTTCCTGAGTAACATAAATTCTAACATCCCTTAATTAAAGTGCTTAACTTACTTTCTTAAGAGATATTATTTTAAGAATCTTGTTGGCATAATCATCTACCTCATTAAACTGGTTCCATGCCAGTCTGACTGAACTCCTGTCAACAGAGTAAAAGCAAAGCAAAACTTGTGCAGTGAGGTGAAGAAGCAGGAGTAACATGAATAAAACAATCCAACTGAACTTTCACCTTGTCAAAGTTTTTTCTTGTTAATTTTTATATAATTATGCTGAAATAGTTACATATGAGGGAATTAAGATCTAAAAAGAATGGCGTAAAATTGCTACAGTTTCCTTTCTTCTTTTTTCTTTTTTTTTTTTGGGGTGGGGGGAAGTGTCAGGTTTGTCCCACCTTTAAAATAACCTGCCAGCTTCTGAAAGTCATTATATTCAAGCGATGAATCTAAGCAGCACAATGCCCAGTGAGTATTTCAAAATGGAGTTTACTCGCAACAAGATGATAATTAGGAACTTGAATCAGACATTTCCTCTGCCAGAAAAAGTCTGCAACTTTGGTCCTCACAAGATCTCATAGCTGAATAAAATTAAGAGAGCGTGTACTACACAATAATATTTTTCATCCTGAACAAATTAAATTCTGAAGTTAGAAGCATATATTACCCCTTGCTTGAAACACTCAGGAAGTCAGTACCTGAAAATGTAGCATACTGCTCTTTATTTCTCCCAGCAGATCTGTTAGCTCACTGAAAGCTAAAGGAGCAAAGTCGATGTTTTCAGAGCTGTATTCAAATCCACATTACCATCTGCCTAGGGATCAGAACTGCAGTACTCTGAAGCAGCCCATGCAATTCCACCTGTTGGAGCTCTCCCTTTTTCCTGGAAATATTTCAATTTTCTTTGAGTTAGAAAAAGAGTGGGTGTAGGTAGATGTATCAAATGTGCCCAGGCTGTTGCTTGCATTGAGGTCAAATAGCATAGAAGGATCCTCATGCTTGAGCTACAGCTCTCATCTTCCAAAGAGAACCACCTGCATGAAGACTGCCCTCTGGAAACATTCCCTCTCCATGGTAACTCCCATCATTTACTCAGGAACTGCTATGGGAAGTTCTCATTGTCCTGGAACAAGGCAGCACCAGTCAAATTTTAAACAATTTAATATTTTAATCAGATTCCAGTACTTATCAAGTTTCTTTGATAACTTATTTATTTTTGACTAATATAAGCATAACCTCTGTATTAAAGTGGTACCACAACTTACAGATTTGGGTGCACACAAGAAGACGAATAAGATCCTAGTGGCAGTAAATATTTAAAACAGATGTACTATGTATTTTAGATGCATTATCTTAAATTATGACTTTTAACAGATTGGACATCTGAATCCTTGACTGTAAGAAGAAAAGTGACAGCAGGAAGAAAGAGTCATCACCTGGACATACGACCAAGTGCAGTATTGGCTGATGACTACCCAGAAAATGTTACTAGATGGAGCCTATTACCTTTTGTTGCTTTCCTCCTTCATTATTTGCAGGGTGATGGAACTGCCCAAACCTCATAGAAAAAAAAATAAAGCAGTCAGGCAAGAGTAATTTTATCTTTCTAAGAGATTTCTCAAGAGTGTTATAGTACACAACAGTGCATTGACTGGAAGAACACCATCATAGTTTTGATAATTATACACAGACATAGCGGAAGGCAGAAGTGAGGCTGAAAGGTCCTGATTCCTGGGCAAGGCAATATCATCACCTTTTTATGAAACTAGCTTTTGATGTCAAAACCACACATGGATGTTTATCCACAATACAGCAAAACACCCAAACTTATGCCTGGACTTGTTTATAGTTTCCATTTATCAAAACACTTCAAAACTAGAAAGGGAGAAAAGACCCCTGCCTTGAAGATTTTACAGTTTATTTTGAGGACATTAAATGTATGTTAATTTAATATAGCCTCTGCCATGACTAGGAGAAATTATTACGTTGTAATTTTGTGATCTCATTTGGAAAGATGCAACAAAGCTGTGGAAATAACTGTGTCTTTTAACTTTTCTACAATTATGTAAGTGATTTAAAGATGACAACTCTATGACACCAAAATCCATTCACTAGATTTATTCAATACTTCAAACGCCTTTACATACTAGGAGAAAATTTGGAAGATGGAAAATCTTGTAATTTTAATGTACAAAATTTCAAGCTTGAATATCTGCTGAAAGACCCCTCAAGAGTGACAAAATGTTATCAGTGTCTGTAAAATTCTGGAAGGACGAAATGCAAAAAGGGAATGAATCAAAATGTACAAAAGAGAAAGGATACTTAAACCCTACTGTGCTTCTGATAAAGTTAAAATGTGTAAGACTGAGCAAGAGACGGAGGAAAAGAAGAAAAGAAACATACAGAATAATTGGAATTCATCAGATAACCTGAATCAGTGGAAAATGCATTTGCATGAGTAAAACACATGCATAGCGCAAGCATTACTAAAAATAAAAGCTAATTTTACTATCATTTTATTCCCTTGTACTTCATTTAGTTCATATTCTAACATAAAAGAAAGAAATCTAATGCAGGCTTATACAGAACTGCTTTCATGATCCTAGTTATTATCATAACTGTATTTCTGTCAGAAGTTACTGGTAAGCAAACTATTCCTTGCACATTTTTATTGTTTCCCTCCACTGATTTATGTATTGCCCCTATATTGCATTACTCCCACACTGCATTACTCACACAGCTTTTTCCTGTCACCTACTGAAGTTCCTATGAAATAGTCTTTATTGATCACGTTTTATTTTCATCAGCTGGGTGGGTAGATATGATAGTTTTCCTGAGCTGCTTTGTTAAATGTGGTCTATTTCATTTAGACCTGTAGTAGATAAATACCTGAAATACTACTGTGTGGTTTTCATCAAAGTTTTCTGCAGAACTAAATCAAAAGACTGTTTTTCAGAAAAATTTGGGGAGGAGGAAAGGGAAGTGAGGATGAGAGAGACACAGATCATGTAAAGAAAGAGTTGTCTTAACACCTGTCTCAAGAATTTATTTCACCTTCTGAGTATTCCAAGATGCCTGGTCATCATGGGTACCTTTTCCTTTCCCAATGACAACCATCATGCTGACAAGGTCATAAGAGACGAAAATGCAAAGTGCAATGTACTCCACAGTTAAAGCTTACTGCTTTGGGACAAGGAGACCTTGCTATTTTCTAATCTCAAGATGCCAAGAAAACATGAAACATTTTAAGTCTCTGACTAGAACTCACTGGTTATTAAATACATTTCAGGGAATTATTGTCATGATGGAAGCTGAACTGGGGTATAGCAACAAGATGGAAATTCTTTTTCTCCTGACCCTGCCCCAGTCAGACACATCTATTAGAACACCAAACCCAGCCTGTGATTACTTATAGGTTGTACCAGACCAGAGTCTTATCTTGATTAAAACACTATAAATCTAGATTAATGCTACAGAAATTATATTTTATTCCAACTAAGACGAGCATCTGGCTTCCCACCTGTAATCTTTGATTTTCAGGTCATGATAGCCATGACATTAGGCAACATTATGAAAGTTTCAGGGTTTTGTAAATCACTGCAACATGATAGTAACACCCAGAATGTGAAGCTTACACAGTCATTTCAGTATTTAATCCCACTTGACCTGATACTTCTTGAAAATAAATTCCATGAGGCTACACAAAG
Source organism: Donacobius atricapilla (assembly GCA_013397315.1). Classification (NCBI taxonomy): domain Eukaryota; kingdom Metazoa; phylum Chordata; class Aves; order Passeriformes; family Mimidae; genus Donacobius; species Donacobius atricapilla. Next base: position 73,896 of record WBMY01001058.1, on the reverse strand, counting down.
TCAAAATCAATGAATTGTTGCATGAACAACAGACAAAACAACTTTTTTCTTATGTGTTTTCTAGAACTTCCTTCCTGTGAAATAAACTATGCTTGGTTCCTTTCTCCTTCTCTCTTTCCTCTAAAATTGTCTAGTTTGCACTAATAGGATAATTCTACCCTCAAATTCTACCCAGCTCTCTGTGGTTTACTCAGTACTGGCAGCAAGAGTCAGCATATGCTCCACCAGACTCCCAGCTGCTCTATAGGTTTTGCTAGACAGACAGCAGATCAAGCAGAAGATATAACTATCAAGTCCATTTTACAGCCTTCTTTCACAAGGAGAGAGAAATTCTCCTCTAACTAGTGATTTTTTTGCTAAGAGGCTTGAAGATTAGACTTGTGAAATGTCTAGCCTTCAGCTATACTTGGTAAAAATCAAGGCTTTTATATATTGTTTGAGGTAACTGGCAGAGAACAGCCATTTCTGTCTTCCCTTAGTTTGCTCCTGGTTTAGGAAGTCATAATAAATACAGAGTGAAGATTCCTTCTGTGTGAGAGCATATGATAATTCATTAGTAAATTTTTTGTCTTCCTGGCCTAATATAACATTTATACCTATATAACATCTCATCAATTCATTAAAGGAAGTGTGAAATGATACTTCTAGGAGCCCATTTCTTCATTCTGGAGCATGATCCTATCAGCACACATCACTTCTCACGCTTAAAACCTTAAAAAAGGGAAAAGTATTTATAGTCCAATGTCCCTGCTTTTTTCTAGACTTACTAATAGCTCACAAAGAATATGAAAATACATCCAACCAAAATCATGTCTTCCCAGCAAAATCTTAAAATGGAGTCAGGATAATGAATAAAGTAGATCTAAAGTATTAAATCAGTAAATTGTTGAAATTTTCCCTTAGCAGACCATTTTCAGACATTCATTTCTCAATTACTTTCTATTTCTTTCAGGTTTAGATACCTAAACTTTGTGTCTCTGGAAGAGAAGAACTTCATGAAAAAAATTCTATCATTCTCCACCTATGCCATGAAAAGCTGCAAAACTTTCTGCTTTCCTCTCTGCTTTGGAAATTCGTTGCATTGCTTCTTCAGTGACGTCCATTCAATTTGCTGAACCACTTCTTTAAAGCAGCATTATATTTGCTGTTTTGACAAGGCATTCAGTTTGTCCCAGTCAATGGAGATTGCAGTTCTATCATCACTTAATACTTTTTAATAGATTTCCAGAGGTTATGTTTAAAAAAACAAAAAGTCTTCAGAAGGGAGACATAAGCCCCCTTCAAAGCCAAATAGTGAACTATGTTACTGTCTGATTTAGGATCTCCTCACAAATTTGAAAAGTGACTGACTTCAGAAGGCTTTACTTTAATTCTCACTTATTCACTTACATAAAAGTCTCAGAGAAAATTAAGGCCTTTATGTCAGTAGGCATGGGTGTTTTGTTTTCTTATGTTTTCCAAGTATTTATGGCTTGAGAATTCAAAAATACCAGAAAAAATTCTAAAAAACATATGCAGGCAGTAAATGCAAAGAAGCAAATGAGTGAAAAGCAGATTACAGAGGCTTAAAGAAACATTTGAGGGATTCAAAACAACCAGCTTTCCTGAGAAAGATGCATATTTTTACATTAGAAACTAAGTTACAAGAGGGATCTTGTCTCATCTCATGTACAAATGTAACTTAAGGTTATGATGTTTCATATATTTCAGTTTTGAATTGTATTGTGTTTGTGGGTTCTCAGCTGCTTTATCATAAACAGCAAATACAATTTTTCTCATCAAAGTAACAACATTTATGAGAACTGAAACCTCTGTCTTGCTCACTCACAACTGATCTTTCATAAAACATTCATGATCCATCATGCTCAAGTACAGCCAACATTTTATTTTCTTAAGAATATGTTACTCTGCATTTCCTCCTATGAATACAGACAATCCCAGACCTTTGCTGACACTCTGGTCTACACCAAACATGTGCAAAATATACCCTGTGCTTCATAGAATAGTCTGTTACTGCCCCCAGGAAAATGAGGCAATGTTTATTGCTCTTTACACGTAGTGGTACAGGTCCATATATACAGGACACAAAACAAAAAATGATTTATTGTTTTCCATTCAGTTCCAAACATTCCTCCTCAAAAAATTTCATATGCATAAATTAACTCTGGAACATATAATTCAGTTTCTTCTATTCATTGGATAAAACCTTTGTCCCAAAGTTTGAGAAAATGCCCTAGTTTCTAATATCAGGCCCAGCCAGCATGGGCTCATGAAAGGCATGCCTGGGTTAACCCATCTTTATCTCCTTCTAGTACAAGGTGACCCACTTAGCGAATGAGGAAAGGCTGTGTATATTTTCTGCCTGGACTTCAGTAAAGTCAGAACACAACATTCTCCTGGAGAAACTGACTGCTAATGGCTTGGATGGGTGGGTGCACTCAGAGCTGTTCGTTTTTTTACCCAGCGAAGTTTCATATTTTTGATGTCAACCTGGAGGTTGGATCAAGAGCAGACTCCTTCTCTTTACAAACTACACCAAGTTGGGTGGGAGTGTTGATCTGCTGGAGGCTAGGGAGGCTCCCTACAGAGAGATCCGGACAGGCTGGATTGATGGCCCAAGGCAAATTCTGTGAGGTACAACAAAGTGAAGCACTGAGTCCTGTACTTGGGTCACAACAACCCCTGCAGTGCTGCAGGCTGGGAAAGAGTGGCTGGAAAGCTGCCCAGCAGAGAAGGACCAGCTGGTGCTGGTTAACTTCTGGCTGAACCTGAGCCAGAGTGTGCCAGGTGGCCAAGAAGGCCAGTGGCATCCTGGCCTGTAGCAGCAACACTGAGGCCAACAGGACCAGGGCAGTGATTGTCCCCTGTGCTCGGCACTGGCGAGGCTGCACCTTGAAAGACATGGAGGTTCTGGGGTGTGTCCAGAGAAGGGTGATGGAGCTGGTGAAGGGTCTGGAGAGTCACTTCAGTATTGCTGTGATACTCAGTCTGGGAAAAATCACGTAACTAATTCTTTTCGTCCCAGGGTTTGTTGTTTTTTTTTTTTTTTTGGGTGGTACATATTTCTATTTAAACTTTTTACTGTTAGTGCATCATTTTATAAACATTACAGTTTTATTCTCTTGAAGTGGTGTTGATTTGGACTTTAGAGTTTGATGCCACTACAATTCCTCTGGTAATGATAGCTTATCTTGTTCAAACACAAACGTAATGTCTGGTCACATGAGAGATCACAGAAGTGTGTTTTTTTACAAAATTCATAGGCAGAAGCACTTTTTCCCCTATTTATTTTATAGTATTAAGTGAAAACTTACATTGGTGTATGAGTCCTGGTCTGTTTGATTCTTCTGTCAAATAATATATTTTAAGAAAGGGGACACACACAACTAATAAAGGCATCTCTAGAAGTGTACTTTAGAATTTATAAAAATCACTATTTACCTGTTAAATAATGCCTATTAAATGATCATGAACAGTTTCAAAGACTGCATTTCATTTGTGTCAGTGAAACAATACAAATGAAGAGTATAATGTGTGTTCACTGAGTGATTTGATTATAAATTTTACACAGTTTGCAGGAATTTCTCTCAGGCCTGAGATGCTGGAATAACACTAACTTTGGATATGAAAATTTTTATTTTAGTAGTTTTCAGTTTGCATGGACATGAAGAAAAGATTTACTAAGTAAGAAAAAGCAAGAAAATGAGGAAAACCAGGAGAAAAACCCACATAATTTGAGAGTTGACAGAGATGCTGATTTCAAAGTTGAGACAGTTTTTCAACGACTAAGCTCATGGGCTCATTTTTACCTAAAAGCTCCAATTTTCATTAAGGTCCTAAATTTCACTTGAAATGAGTATTGATGCTCTTGTATCTCAAAGAACCACAGGTGATCTTTGTCAAGATATTTTCATTTCTGTTGAACTATATACTCTTAGTGGGAAAGCCTCTTGTTTGTAGATTTCATTTTTGTTTGTTTTCTTTTCGTTTAGGCTTTGTTGAGGTTTTGCTGTTGGTTTTGCCATTCTCCCCCGGCCCAGTATCCAACAGGCAGACAGGGGAGGCTGCTGCATTCTTTCATATTCTGAATAAGACAAACAGAAGAATACAGAGAGTACAAAACCAAAAGATGTTGTTAGGTAAAAAACAAGAAAATATTGAATATACAAACAAACTGAGGGAATGCTGAGCCTAAACTTTTAGAATAACTAAAAATATGAAAAGCATAAATCATAAACATGAAAGTGTAAAAACACAGCAATAGAAAAAGTCAATTAAAAGAAAGTACTTGTCCCTTCTGAGTAGTTAGAAGCCCTAAGTTCTGTATTTACAGTAACACAGACATTGAGATGACCTAAAATAACGATCAAGAGGTGATTGCTTCTTGAAGGCTCAAAAGTTAAAAGGCTCATTTTTCAGTTCCATGATTTCAACCAGTCGCGTTTTTTTCAGGGGAAAATGGAGGGAAAGCTGTCAAGCTGTTTGACTGCTTGGCTTTGGTTTTGCTCTTTACACGGGGATGAATTGCACACTAAAGGACCTCAATTTGATCTTCAATAAATTATGATTACTTTTTATGATGTATTCACTTACATTTTAGAATTCAGTGAGATTCTGCTGTAAAACATGCCAAAACACATAGTCATATCAGAGGGTGAAAAGAGAAAAGGAAATAATTTAAAATACATTGATTGTATAGATTAATCACAACTTTTTAAGCAAGACAGAAAACAGGAAATTCTATTTTTTTAAAAAAACTATGTAGTACAAGAAACCAGCATCTCCATCTGTCAACAAACAATGTGGACATATGAATATACACCATTAGATTTTATTCATAGTTTGTCTTGTAAGAGATGGATTCTCTGTTTTATGATAGAGTCCTTTGGTTTTGTCTCTTCATGGTAGCTGGTACTGTGGTGTATTTTGGGGTGAGAATAATGTAGGTAAACACACTGATGGCTTAGGTTTTGCTGAGCAGTCCCTACACTAAGTTAAGGATTTTTTGCCTCTTATTCCATCCCACCAGCAAGGGGGCTGGGGTTTCACAAGGAACTGGGACAGCTACCCCAGCTGACCAAAGGGATTCCCCAGATCTCGTTGGCCTCATGGTGAACAAAACAAAAAAACATTCTGGAGGAACTTCCAGGGAGTAGTGGCGACTGCTTGGGAACTGCATGACAATTCTATTTGTTGTTGTTTATTACTATTACTATTATTATTATTAATAAATAATAAATAGTCTTTGTCTCAACTCATAGGTTTTACTTTTCTTTTGATTCTCTACCCCATCCCATGGCTGAGCAATGAAGAGATGCCAGAGGTGTTTCACTAGCCTGTGAAACCCAGGTACAACCCCTGTGGGGTTAAACCGCAATATTATTCCATGATATCTGGCAATATTTGTCTTTTGGGTTGTTTGGGGTTGTTTGTTTGTTTGTTTGTTTGTTTGTTTTGTGTCTATTGTCTTCCATTTAGTCAGTCTATCTATCTATCATGTGTTTATCTAGGAAATATTGGGTTAGCTTTTTGATGCAATTTGGTTAAACTCAGCTTGAACATGTCTGATTTTCAAATGTTTTCATCACTAACCTGATCTAGAGGGCATGCTTCATGAGTTGATGTAATGATTTTTGTGGTGAAGGCATTATGTAAGAAAAAAATTAGATGTATTTCAAATAATTTAGAATATCAAAGGGAATTCTGAAAACTACTTAATTAAACAGATTTTTTTTTTTTATCCACGAGTAAGGATGAGGCGATGTAGCGTTGCTGTCTTAGGCACTCAACTGCTTGCTCATGCCCCCCTTCTCTGGTAGGATGGGGAAAGAATCAGATGCCTAAAAAGTGGGAAAGAAACACAAGAATGGAGATTAAAACATTTTGATAAATAAAAAGACTTAACAGAAACAATAATAACAGCACATAATAATAAAAATAGTAGTAGTAGTAGTAGTAGTAGGGGACAAAAAGAAAAAACCAATGTGCAACTTCCAAAGTTTTGAGTAAAAAAATTGCAAGAAAATAAGGCCCAGCTTGGCACAATAAAGTCACAGGGTAAAAGTTTATTTCCCTCTTTTAAACTTGTGTTTATGAAGAAGGAGAAACACAGAAGGTAAGATAAAAGGGTAATTGACTTTTGAAATATCCTTTTTTAAACTTTATTATTAGATAAAAATACAAGTGCATATACTTAATGCACTATTTATTGGCATAACTGGACTTTATGGACTGCATATTTTATTTCATGGTTTTTAGGATCTAATATTTAAAACTGGTTTGTGCTCAAGCCCAGGAATATCCATTTTGTTCATCATAACATAAGACTATACTCTCTGGTGTAAAAAGAATGGAGGGGGTTTAAATTGTATCCTAAGTTTTCATCGCGATTCTCATAATGTATTTAAGATGCTAAATTAATATTTTGGCCAAAATCTGCTCTGTGAAAGGCTGGTGGTAGCTTTTAGAATGGTTTGGACAGTATTTGTTATTGGCAAAGAGCAGAATTCATTATAATACACAAAAACTAAAGCACTTTTCTAAACAACCTTTTTATTCTTAAATTGAAAGTAAATTTCACAACTACAACATAAGACTTGAAGATGTTAATGCTTAATTTTTTGATTTTCTGAAGTTTTATGCATTAAACTCTCTTTATTACCATGCTGCAGATTGTAGATAAATATTATTTCATGTTTACATCTACTTTCGGGGCCACTTTGTAGTTAGCTTAGTGTAGGTTTGCGTAAATGTAGGTTACTCCATCATGACTATGGGTGTCTGGAGAGGACACGTTAGATTTCAAAAATTTTAGAGTTGATGCTGCATATCATTCATTGGTTTTTCAGTGTACTGGGGAAATTCTAGGCTTCATTCTTTAAACAATTCTAGTATTTTTCTCCCAGGCAAACAAACACATACATGTTAATAATGATAGTAATTCCTTTAAAATTGAGTGAAATAAAGTCTATTTTATCACCTCCTTTTGCTATTGTCAAACTCTTCATGTTCCTTTTAAATTAGATGAAAACAATTTAAAAGAGTGCAGTGTCCTGGGTAACTCCTAGCCATGCAGAGACACAGGCACGTAGAAAGGAAATTAATTTCTCAGGTTCATTAATTTGTGCACTTGAGCAAATGATGAATATAGGCTTGGGCTTAGCAAGAGTTTTACAGCATCAGAAAGGAAGAATATATTTATTAAGAAGAAGAATTATGAAGCCTAAAGACCACATTATAAAGAAAAAGTTGTTTAGTGTTCAAGTTTACTATGAAAAAGAGGGAGTGTCTTGTATGAGACGTATATTTAGACTATGGTGTTAAAAATGCCGAAGTCAAGGGTTCAATCCCCATTTGGGTTGTTCACTTAAGAGTTGAACTCAATGACCCTTGTGAGTCCCTTCCAACACAGAATATTCTGTGATTCTCTACTGGTCTGTAATAAAGTTTCTCCATTCAATTTTCAGGTATTGACAATATTAATGAAAGTATCACCATGTATTAGAAATGGCATATTTTTGAAAATTGCAAAATGGTTAACAGTGAGTCTCGTCTTTGATGTCAAGTAAGGTGTAGCTTCTGCAATAAGATTAAGTTTCTCTCTAGACAAAGTATTTCACTCACAAAATTTTAGTCATAGGTTAAACACTGCAAGCATATTTCATAACTTCTGCTGAAAGTTTTTATAAGAACTACATCTATGTATTGCTCTCAGCTTCTAAATTGAATGTCAGTTTAGTTTGTAGGACTGTATTTCAGTCAATAAAAATTTAATGTGACTCAAATTCACTTTTAAGTGGTGAGTTAAAGAGTCACCTAAACTTTTTTCTGGTTCTTTTCTTTGGAAGAAAAACATTAAATGACATTTTAAAATTTTTTTCTTTATGTATGCTTTGTACCTACATGTGTGGAGTCAGTCAAAAACACAGGTTTTTCTTTGATTTCATATAAAGAAGATGAACTGCTTTTCAAGAAATGGTGCAAAAATCATGAAGGCTGTTTTGTATGCTTCAAGTTATTATATTCATGTAATAGCAAACCTTGTATTCAATTAGATCTTGATGTATGAGTTTCATTTTTTATTGCAATCCATCAGAGATTTTACAGGGTGAATAACAGAACTGCTAAATATGACAAACATGTCAAAGTCAGTGAAGGATTATGATCTGGTATGAATATTATAGCTGTTACATATAATAACCATACAGTTAGAACTGTTTGTCGACACTGTTATAAATTACCTACTCTTGGAGACTGCAGTAGTATACCTACGTGTATGGTTGTAAAGGACCAAAATTCAAAGGCTTTCCAGAGTGAGCTATCTTCTCTAAAGTAGCTATTTATTACCCACAGTATCCTTCCTCAAATTTTAAGAATTAGGAGTGAACTGAAAACTGCTAAAGGTCTTCAAAATTATTCTCTTTAACAATATGTTTTTGTTTAAAAATATTTGCATTCTATTAACACCATAATAGCCAAAATTCACTAGAGGTACACTGAAATACTGATAAAATAATCTGAACAGTCCTAATTGTCACTGTCACAGCAGTGTTGCTGCTTATAGAGACAGCAGTGATGATATCAAGGTTCATACTAGGTAAAGGGTAGGTAAAGGAATATAGTATATCCAGTGAACTTCCTAGTTCCAAGATTGTACAAATGCAGCTAGCAACAGGCTTTCAAATGAAATCTACTCTTAAAAAATACAGGATACATTAACAAGATATTTAATTTTCATCCAGTTCAGAAAATATGAGAGAGTTCTGAAGAACTGGAAAACATGAAAGAAAACAGTCTGTAAGTTCATAGAGCATTTAAGTATGAGAGAAGTTTCTTAGGAATTATAAACCAGTTACAAGTATGTAGCATGATGGAATAATAATGGAATGAAGACTTTTTTCAAAACATTTATACTGATAGAATTGCTGGTGTGGATGTATACTTTGATTTCTCCAAGGTGTTTGAGTAGCATATTAGATTTTGTTAAAAAAAATTATATTATATGTAGTTAACACAGCAATGAGTAGATGTAATTGAAAAGTAGTTTTTAACTACATTTCCCTACAATCCAACAAATATCATGGTGAATAATATTTTTGAAAAAATATCTTATTGGATTTTTTTCTTCTGAATTTTTACCTGTGACCTATATGACATGGTAACTTTCTAGAATGGCTGCTAAATGACACTGGTTGATGAGGGAAGCATTGGTAAATAAAATGAACAAAACTTTTCCCCTTTAGTATAGCTAAATCCAAGTGATTTCAAATTTTGCACTTTAGAGTAAACAATACATGTGATATACATCTATATGAATTCCATAATTCTGTAAATCAGTAATTTAAAAGAAGACAGATTTTGGCATCAAAATTTGATTTTACATAAATTCTCTCTTGTACTGATCTTGAAGAAGAAAAAAAAAAAAGGATGAAGAGAAACACCAGAAAGGAAGGGGTTTTTAGTATAGAGGGATTGTAGAAGAGCAAAAAATTCTATATCCAATTCATGACAACAATGAATACTGTAAAATAATAAGAACATCACTTGAAGTGATATCACAGTTCTTATGAGTAGTGTGGGAATCCTGATAGAAGCTCAGTTGCTACCGCTCACCTTTTTCATACCAGTTAGGACAGATGCTTGTGATCTGCTGTTTTTAGGATTTACAATTAAATCCACATTACGTATTGCTGGAACACAAGCAGTACAGTATAAACCTTTATTTTAAAATGTCAAAAGACAAAGTTCATCAGGAAAAATAATTAAGGAAAATACCTGATAGTAGAGGATTTTCAGAATTTTTGGTAACCACACAGTGAAATTGAATGATTGGAATGTTTCACCAGCTCGTTTTTAAATATGAGATTTAGCCTCAATCACTGTATGTTGGGAAAAACCGGGAACTTCTAGCACTTAAGGATGTATGGCTTGTGACAATCAAATTCTATGGTGAGGGAATAAGGCTTTTAGTGTATCAGTAAGTTAACATTGCCTGAGCTGAAATTTGAAAGCTTTGGGTTCATCAAAACTTGCAGGAGTTCAGCTTAACGGGGGAAATGGAACCATATGATCCTCTTTCCTAGGACAACGTTTCCTTCCGGTTATCAGATGCAGGTCCCTGAAGAGGATGAGATTTTAGAATAGAACAGTTCAGAAGGCAGCAGACCATGATCAAGTTAATTTTCCATTGCATGAGACTGTCGTCCTAGGAGGTAAGAAAAGAATACTGTACTTCACTGTGCACCCTTAGATTCACTGATGCTTCGATGTTCTCTTTTGGTTTTCCTTTATGACCTTCTTAAAAAGGATCAGATAAATGGCCAGAGTCGACCAATAGGGTAGAACACACTAATAATAAAATATTCCTGATAAGACTATATTTCTCAAAAAATGTTCCTCAGCTTGTTAGTGGCTCTGGCTGCATGATCTTTGCCCCTCTTCCCACCCCACTCTCTACTTGGTAAAAAAGATTAGAAGACAAGTAATCTCATTACTTCTGTACACCTACCTACAGTTAATATGCAAAAATGTTAGTGAAGAGAGAGGAAATATTTTTAATCAGTCTTTAGACAAATAGTCAATATTCAGCTTCTCATCCTGGGGATTATTTTTCCTGATTATGATGCTTAAAGATTTTTCTCAGAGCTCCTGTAAGGAGGATGGAATTAATGTTATTAACAATGTCATTTTTATTCTCAGTGAAAGATTTGATGTCTCCACAGTAACAGTTAACATCACTAAGTTACTAAAGAAAAATAATGCAGCATAAAACGTTTTTTTCATTTGAGGTTTATTAAGATTTGTAATATTTTCAGTCTTCTATGGTCCATAATGGAGTTAGCTTTTCCATAAGGAAGAATAAATTCTTCAGTGTAGTCGTGACACTGCTGTAAACATTACTGTAAGGAAAAAGTAGTGATATCTTTAGAGAAAATTTTACTTAGGTGGTGGCAGCTGTAGCAGATACCTTTAACACCTGATATAGCAAAAGCTTATATCCCCATGCCATATGGCTAGGTTAGGTTGAAATGATTTGTCATGTGAAGAATTATCTTGGCTGAGAACCTCCTTAGCTGGCAAAACACATCCTGGTTTGAATGGTGAGAAAGTAAAACCTAAAATTAGTGATTGCAGAACCACAGGCATTTTACAACTGTAAAAGATCACGATGATTTTCGTGAAATCAGAAATCTCTTGTACAGTCTCTGAGTGTGTGGAGAGTTCTCGATGTTAAGATGTTGGCATTGAGTTACTCCTCTGGGACTGGGAGATTCTCTGCACACTGCCATCATTCATTGGTAAGTGACACTGACTCCTAATCCATGCTATTTCTTCACTAGCTGTAGCATAAGGTACCTTTACTAATATTACCGTGGAACTGTATTTTTTATCTAGTAGTAGCTCCTTTGTGTTATCCTGTGTAGTAAGTAATCTGTTTAAGTCTTTTGTCTGTTTCCTTGGCTAATTAAAATAAATAATTAATAGTTTAGCAGGCCTGATTGGTCATTATTAAGACCTTGCCAGCAAGAGTCGGTTTTATGGTGCTGGCCACCTCAACAGAGCTTCTGCCTACTGTCAGAAACCTGGAAAAGGCAGGGATTTGTCTAAGCTCTCCCCTCTCCTTTTGTAATAGTATCAAAGAGGCATTTCAGTCTAGGCAGAACGGAATGTGTGTTTAATAATCAGATGAGTGTATGGGACATGAATTACTGACCAGGATTATATTCACGAATTAAATTACAAAGATGCAATTACTAAAACAAATAGACTTGATCTTAAGAAGTTGTGCAATAAGGAACATGGAACATGAAATGTCCTGACGGCATAACAGGAGACCTTTTTAGATAGCCATTGTGCCATACTAGTGTTAGTGAAGGGCTGATAAAGAATTAGTCTCCTTCATTATCTGCACTGTAAAATTAATGGGAATGTGCATGATTCAGTTATCAGGCAGCACAAATATGAGGGTTACCTAGGATAACCTAGAGTATATTTCTGAGATTCATTAAGGTTCTTAATTGTTTTAGTAATTAGATAAATGCTGAGTGTTTGTGTTTGGGGTTTTTTTGTGTATGTGTGTGAATATAGATACATAAGAAATTTTAACATCAAATTCTAGTTCTTAAAAATGCTGTTAAGTGATCTGTCACTTCCTGTCAAAAATTTTGTTGTTGGGAATTTTAGTAATTCAGATAAAAGAAGCTGTCATTTATGAGAAACAAAGAGCAGAAATACTATTTTGCAATGGACTTGTTAAAAATATTTAGCAAAATAAAAAATTTAAATATAAATATTTATGCAATGTAAATATAATCATATGTATAAATTGGAAAACCATTGTGACTTATTTGTGGTGTCAAACTTTATAAAAATATCAAAGTTTTAAAATTACTAAATTTATGACTTAAACCTAACCATTAACAGAATGTATCATTTAAAGCTGTTGACATTATAACAAGGACTTGATAAGCACTGGCTGTAGGCTCCTAGAATTAACATTTATTTAGATTCCAGTTTGAAACTCTGCTGAAACATTCCTTTCAAGGCACTGTGTTGGATTAAATATGTTTTTATCCAATACTACTTGAAAAATAACAAAAGTGGCAGTTTTATCTTTAGACAGATTTCATCATGTGTCAGCAATTTTGGAGATCTTTAAATTATAATTATACTTAAAATGCTTCTAGTAGTGCACAACTGTAAAATAAACTTCAATTCTCCCTTAATAAACTTGTAAGTGTTGTCTTTTACCACCACCTCCCCTAAATCCACAAGTTGTCTTCCTCACTACCAACGAGCAATTAATTCCTGCAGTATGTAAATACACACACAAAAACCTGTTCACCATTGGACAGTATATGCAATATCCATTTCAAATTAAAACTTTACCCTTTGTTTTACAGACTCCACATGTATTAGCTCTCTTCTCAGTGCTTATCTTTTCTCTCATGCGGTTATACTGCTTTTTTACCAGCTTTCAAAGGCAAGCTACAAGCTCCCTCTCCATGGCATGTTTGCAGTATGTTGCAGCAGTTCTAAAATCGTTGCTGGAGTAAAATGAGAAACGAGACTGTGGCAGAGGATCAGACATTTCTTGAATCCTTTTAACCATACTTTTGAATTTGTAAGGAAAATTACTACTGAAGAACTAAACCTGAAATCAATTTAAGCAAAAGGAAAAAATAATAATAAAAAACCCAACCCTCAAACCAGAAAGAGGAGATAAGACAATCTTAAATTAACAATTTAATTAAACAATACATTTTTTAGTACTTGTTGGTCTCTATGCTTTGTCTCAACATGATTCCTGACTTTTTCAAGTGTGGAATCACACCCAAGAAAACTTTTGTGCATTGGTTGTAATTAACCATAAAGCATGAGATAACCATGAAAAAAATATATTCAGCATTCTCTTATTTATAGACTGAAGCACTGATTTTTTTTTAACAATAAATGAATGAATGCATTTTTTCATCTATTAGGAATATAAAAGTATTGAGTATGTTTGTAGATATATCAATAAGTAATACTCAACAGTATAAAATTGAATTAAGACAGGTAATTATATTATTATAATACATCTGAAGGGCAAAACAACAGTTCAGAGATCTAAAGAGTAATTTAGTGAAGGTCGTTCATCAGATAGCTACTTTAAGTACAATAATGGAGGTATGTGCACAAATAATAGCATTTCTGTTAAATCAGAACACTGAATTAAATGAGTTCAACTGATACGATATGAGCTCAACTGATCTATATTCAAATTAAGGAAGTGTCAAATTATAATCACCTACCAATGTAGACTTGTTTCAGACTTGGGAAATAAATTACTTAACTCCATGCGCATATCTCTGTATGACTGACTAGCTTCTGTAATCATTTATAGTTTGTGTTTGCCCTTTGTGCTTTATAATTTACTCACTTCAGTGTAACCTTTTTACCCTGTTTGATACTGCAGTTATTCAAAGAAAATCCCCCATATGTCTGTTTATTCTCTCCTCCAAAATTATTAATTTTTGTCTTCTTATATCTTACTTAGATTATTCTGATGAACTACTATATACTAGATGGACAACATGATGTGTTGAAGGTTTATGATCAAGTTAAGCATTCACCTTTGTACATGGAGCCACACAGGGGCAGAAATATATGAGGACAGGAATCTCTATCTTAAATAACTGTGAACACTGCTGAAGTTTTGGACAGAAGACTCCAGATAACCTAAGTGTGATTGTGGATATTTCCGTAAGATGCAATGCAGAATCTCGATGTGATGTTCTTCATGAGGAGATAATATGCCTAAAGGACGTTTCCTTTAGTGTTCTAGAAGGAACAGGGAATAAAATAAATTCTTGCTGCATAGATAATTTTTGAAATACTTATTAATAGCATCCAGTTCATAACCTGTACACTGATAGATATTTTCATATCAAGATAATAAAGATCTTTAAAGCTTTCCACTTAATTGGGGCCATTTATAACAAGAGTGGACAGATGCATTCAATTAAGTCCTATTTCACGTGCTCCTGAATTACTGGGAGCATCTGGAGCACCTTACAGAAAGGGCAGTACAAAAGTGGCAGTGCAAGTTCTTTCAGATAATTCTCAGACTATTTAATGGGCATAGTGTTGAACAAAGCACTGACTATAATAAAATTTGAAGGTATTTCTAGATTTTTCGGAATACATTTCAAAGTTAAAGCTCCACTGTATGATATTTAAGTGGCACCATCTGAAGGCTCAATTTCAAATTAATGTTGAAACACATCCTAGCTAGCCTTGTACATCTGGATTCACAGATATTCATCACTCATCAGTGGACATCAGCAAAGATGGACATGAAAAAATCTGTCAAAAGCAAAAAGTTCTAAAATGTGATAAGGAAATTTTTGCTGTTTCCATAGGATGACACTGAAGACACATGAAGACACCTTACTGTTATAAACTATGTCAATCAATAATTCTTTCCTTTTAAACAAGGGGAAAATAATTTAGAAAAATGTTATTAATTGATTGATCCCTCAGTTTTCACATTTAAAGACCATTCTGTTCTTTACTGCAGTTATAATTTTTGAAAAAACAAATGAACATAAATTCAATGGTGTTTGGACAACTTCTTTTAAGTTCTTCTTAAGCAACATTATTATAACCTACTCTTAGGAAACAACATTGCATAAATCCACAAACTCCATCTGTCACTTCATCTGGGAAAGCTGACAAAACTTACAAAAGTGTAGAAGTTTACAGGTCTTGCTTACAGCTTTACAGATTTATGTTTTTCCTTGACAATCTGGAAATAAAAGATTGCATATAAATTGTGGAAAGGATATGAAATAAAATATTAGGAGGATTAGAAGGATAATGGAAGGATAAAAAATAAGCCTAGACCTTTTTACAACCTGGAAAAATCTTTTCTGAGACTTTAACACGGTTTTTGGTTTTGGAATGAATGATGAAACTGAACAGTAATAACTGTGTATGTGAAGAATTGGATTTTGTTCTCCAGGATATTCATGATTATGTTTAGCAAGAAAAGAGTTGCTATATAATAACAGATGTTGAAATAAGGGGTCAGTGTAAGAAGAACTACAACATAGAATTTGAAATTTTAGAAAAGATCAACAATAAAATAGACAACAAACTATTTTGTCGGGTGAACCACTAAACTACCATTGAAACATTTGATATCTGTATCACCTATGCTGAACAGCAACCTCATATGAAAGCCATCTAAATGCTACTACATCAATTTTAAGTTTCTACCATCAAAGAATAAGGAAAGAAATCCCTAAAACAAGTCAAAATAAAACAAAGTTTTCTTATTTGGGAATTTCCATCCTTCTTGACAGTTTTCTGATAATATCACTTGAAATTGCAAAGTATTTTCTGATTGAAACATTTACTTGGTATATTTAAGTACCATTGGAAATTATTTTTTAATTTCTAGGACATAAAACCTATCATGCATGTGTCAAAGGCATTGGGGTTTTGTTTTCTCTCCTATCAAATATTCTTTTGCAGTAAAAACACAAACAGTATATTTAGCAGTACTTTTGCTAATAAAAATTAATTTCAACCCATTGGAATAAAAGTAATAATAAGATGTTTAGATTAAAAAACTTCACGTTACTTTGATTGGAACACTTTTTGTATGATTTAATAAGACAATAATGAAGTGTCTTGTCAATAAAAAAAATAAATAAATAAAAATAAATAAAAATGCTAAACAGCTGTTGATTAAGAAACACAAATGAAAATCACAAATAATTCTCTCACCACATAGAAATCTTGGTAACATAATTTGCAAATTAGCAGTTCTTTTAAGAGAATATTGATATATCTAACTTTATAGATGAAAAGTGTTACAAGATATTGCACTGAGAATGACTCAATAATTAATGAGCTTCATAAATAAATAAATAAATAATATGACTGTCAGGATCTAGTCACAGGAATTGGCAATGGCAATGGAAGTGTCTCTGTTTCATCTCTAACCTCCTGGCTTTCAATTATGATCAAATAAAGTCTGGATTATTACACTTCCCTTTTCTTCAGAGCTCAGTCATTATTTTAAAAATCCTCATATTGCCATTGTGTTGTGCACATTTAATAATTCAGGACACTTTTGGAACTTAAATTGAAATGCTATGGTTAAAGGTGGCTTTATGTCACCGTAAGCACTTCTGCCACAAGAACCCAAAATTTCCCAAGTCCCAGTTCACACGGGGAAGAGTTAGGCTCTTCAATGGTCAGTTGCAAATGGTAATTCATATCTACTTAAAAATAATCTTCATTATTGTCAAAGAAGAATAATTTCCATATATTTCTTCTTTGTCTCAGTGTTTCTTTATTCTGTTTCTTGTTTGAACCACAATCAATCAAAAATCAAATTTTGACTTCCTAAAAGTAACAGTAATTCATTATTAACCTGCAGTGGCCCAAGAAGTTTTGATAATGTAAGCATGGAAGTAATTTGGAAGGATATTAAGATACCATGCATGAAGAGCCACATAAATATGATGACCAGAGTAACAGAAAATCAGATAAATTGTAGAGGGCAAGATCACTGCCCTTGGGGATTAATAACAAATTATGCTACAAGCCTACTAATTGCAACTGACCAGTGTAAAAAGATTCTGGGTTTTTTCTGTCATCTTATGATAGATTATAAAATTACTAATAATTCAGCAATGAAATGGAAAATATATTTCAGAATATACAGAGGAGCATTCCAGCCATAGCTTCTAGCACAGGACATCAGAAAATTGTTCACTTTATCTTAAATAATTCTGCTGAGATCTTATCCATATAACTAATAAACAAAAAAAAAAGTAAATGCACTTGTCCTGCACGTGCCTGTGGACCAGGAAAATTTGGTATGATGATAGAATAAATAATGTACTGCAAAAGAAGGTAAATTTTTTGTCTTATGTAATCAAATTATATGGTTATTGAATATGGAGAGGAAAAGAAGAAAGAAAGGAGAAAGCACAATCTGAGCTTAAAGAATAAATGATTCCTTAGAATGTAGGTATATTTAAATCAGAAATTAAAAGATTTTCTAAAGTAATAAAATACTGATATCAGCCTTTCAGTAGGAGCATCAAGACAAAACAGCTCAAGAAAATTATTTTTAAGAATAATCTAAATCATCATATAAAAGGAGTTTGATGACTGAACTTGAAAACATTTCAAGTGTTTTAAAATCCTTGTTTGAAAAAAAAAAAAGCCAAAAACCCAACAACCAAAACCATACTCCAATACAAACTTCTGGAAGAAGACAATAAAACCATGACTTAGAAATACTTGGATTGTTAGTTTGAAAGCAAAGAGAGAGCCACCTCATACACAGCCTAAAGAGGACATCTGCCATCCTGGAGTATCCTTCTGCCATCCTGGAGTATCCTGTGATATTCATGTTACTTTTGTTTTCCACTATGTCGATATGGGCCATCATTGGCCTAAAGTCATCACTATATCTTCAACTTGGTTTGAAGAAACTTGTGTCTGTACAAATCCTGTGGTCTCCCATTAACTTTAACTTCTGTATGTCTCTCTCTATCCCTTTTGTTTTTCAAGTTTGAGTGGCCTAATCAAGAAAATAGTAGTGATATAGAAAATAGTAGTGTCTCAGTAGTCAAAAAAACAATAAGGGACAAAACATTTACAGAAACACCTGATGCACTTTACTGCCACAAGATTAACGCATTTTTAATCTGATTAAGAGACCGGATGCTGCTCTATGGTTTTCAGCAATGAGATAATCCAACAACGAAACTGCCAATATTTGTTCATGAGGCGATGCCGGAGCAGCCCCACCCAGCTCACAGCCCGCGACCGATGCCAGCAGCAGGTGGGGGCTGCACCCTGTGCCAGGGCAAAGAACAGCGAGAGCGACAGGGCCTCCCGGGAGCTTCTGAACAGATCCATCCCACAAGGCGTGCAGACACAAAACCCAAAAAGGCCAGCCTTCCACAGCCTTTTAAACAGGGGAGGAACCTGGGGGAGGATACAATTCTTCAACCAGTCAGGGATACAATGGCGAGGAGATTAGGGAGGGGCTCACAATATGACACCCAATAGGGAATACAGTGGGAGTGGAAAGGGTCACGTCGTCCTATGGGGCATCGCAGGTGAGGGGAATTCCAGGGAGGAGTTTAGGATTGACAGGCAATTCTCCAGCCCAAGGGGTAGGGATAAGGCAGGATTGACATCATGTAAATGAGGTAACAGGTGGGTCTGGGGAGTGATGGATAACTGGGAGAGGGAGGAGGAACCTCTGGGCAAAACCAAACATATCAGGGGGAAACGGGAACAAACCATTCAAAAGGGTTTACAAACATATGCATTAAACCCCACCCCCCACCACCACGTTACTCTTGTCGCAAGTGCACAAATTTGCTGTTACCTCTTCCGTGCTGCTTAAAAATATCCCTGCATGATAAAAAATATGTTTGTCCCTGCATGAGTAAAAGTAGGCAAAATCTCTCATCAAGAGAATCATGATAAGCAGGGGTTTTTTTGGTACAACATGATATAGCTGAAGAATATGAGAAGCGTGATTCCTAATATGTGCATAATTAGCAACTTTGTTTTTCCAAATGTTTTAACTTATTACATATTGCCTTTCTACAATCAAATTAAATGTGATTGTCACAATAACATCACCAGCAGTAATAGGACATAAACCCCCAATCCACGTCAGCTGTTCAATGTTATAAGAACTCACAAGCACTTAATTTTTCTCCGCTTTTTCTGAGCCCAGAAGACTCCTCTGAACATGGCCTTTCTCAGCAAAGCAAACAACATGGTCTATTAGTAATGTAGACTCTAGGCAAAACTACCTAAGAATTGCCAGTAGTACTTGGGTTTTTTTTCAGAAATCAGTTGGATTGTTAAACTTCAGGAATACCTGTTAACCTGCCCAAATACTGCCATATAAGGAGAACTAGACATAATAACAGGGCACTGGTTATAAAAGTAATAGTTTTTCAGGTAGGAATAACCTAAGATTTCTTTCTGTATAAACAAAACAAGAGCAAAGTATCCTCCATATCACTTAGAACCTCACCCCGTGGGAAAAAAAAAAAAAAAAAACCCAAAACTATTTTTATTTCTTTGTATAGACCTAGAAAAGACATGGTCATGTATGAAGTGCGTATGAAGACATGGTCAATATCATAGATAAGAAAGCAATAACAGTGGGGGGAGCACATCACACCTTCTAGGAGTTCAGCTGTCTGAATTCAAATGGAATCTGGATGATGTCCTTCACTGGTAGGAGCTATCATGAAAAAAGCTGGAAGGTTATCCCTCCTATCCTGAGGCTCTGATTTTAGATAATCTGAAGCATGATCAATGCCCTCACTAGCAAGGAGCTTTGGTATGGGCTTAGAAAGTTAGAGACAGGATCCAGCGTGTCAGCCCTGGTGTGATGCTGCTCTGTCATGATGACCTATGTCCAAGGTCAAATTAACCAGTGGGACAACATTAAAATTGAGAAGATATAACCAAGGCAGACATAAATACAACCAGCTGAATTTCTTAGTTTAGGCAAAAATCCTGGAAGCAGGATTATGAACCTGGTATTGGGTAAAGTTGTTCGTCACACAGACACACAGACACACACACTGGTGAGAAGGCATGAACTGTTTATTACGAAAATCTGACTCCATTTTAAGGTATTTCTACAAAGGCCAGGGATTGGGGGAGAAGGTTGACACCTCTCCCCATCCCATTGGTCAAGACAACTGTCTTGAAGAAGAACAAGAATACAAACTTTCCTTTATTTAATGAAAACATTGCTTTTGTTCATGACACCCACGCATGAGAAAAAACCTAGGCTATGAAAACTGTGAAACAGAAGAGAAGGCTGAAAAATCAAGGTGACAGTTGGGCAGCAATTTTTAGACACAGAGATCAGGTGATGAATGAAGAGGATAAGCAAAAGTTTATGTATAGCCTGAAACAGGAAAATTGGAAGATACTGTCAATGAGCTCTGCATAGAGATACTTTTTTGCTTGCTGTGGTCAGTCAAGAATGCTCGCTAATATTTAGCTGTTCAGATTACCTGCTGCTACATCAATAACTAGTCACTGGGAAAATGCTAGTACCAGTGACAACATCAACATCAATATAAATAACTAGTTCCATGATTTTCGATAAATATAATTGTAGATTACATCTTTAAACATTAATTCATAGGTTTATGAGATCAGGTCGAAGAAACTCAGTGCAATTATCTCCTTATTACTTTTTTTGTGAGAAGTTTTGGCAAGGTTAATAAGACAAATGAAATATGAAAATGAGTGAAATAATGAAGCCAATCTTTAATTTCAGTAATCAGCCTTTCAGTAAACAGCTGCCATTCAAGATTAGAGAGTTTAAAGGATTTTCAACTATTTATCTGTTTTAGACTTTTCTTGTAGTTATGGATTCTGTATATTTTGCTCTGCAAACTCTTACTGCAGTAGGTTAGTACCTGGAAATTTTCCCTTATAAATATTAGGTAATAGTTTCTAAATTCATTTTAACAGTGAATGCTTTTACAGCCTATGCTTCCCCAGTTTGATGTGATCCTATTTACTGCAGAGGTTCTTTAAAAACTGAGATTGATCATGAATAGAAGAGTGATGGGTAAAATGCATGAGAACTGAGAGGATATATTCTTGTAAAATCTGCAACAACTTAGTTATTTGGATTATGAAATATGAAGAGTAATTTCTCTTCCTGATCAAATTTAAGGCTTTCCAAACTTGTGGGTGTAGTGGTTTCAAGTTCACCTATTTCTGTTTCCCAAATTATGTGCAGTGTTTTGAGCGTCTACTAGAACTATTTGCTCTTTTTCTGCTTTGAGATAGGATTAGGAGAGAAGTAAAACAGGCTCAAAACTTAAAAGGGTATAAAGACAAATTTATTAACAAAACTACAAGAGAGGAAAACTTAATGTCAATATTCAAACCTAGTCACTGATTTGTTTTGCTAGAACTTTCTTGGAAAAATCAGTTCCTTGCAAAACCAGGACAGTGGGGTTTTAATGCGCACTGTGAAGCATTCAATCAGCTGCTGAAAATTTGAGATAATATCTTTCAGAGTAATCACTTCTGTTGAGTTACTATTAACAAAAATAATCTACTGGCCACAGTCTTTGTCAACTTGATTTCCCAAAGACTGCAGTCAATACACTTGTTACACTAAAATAGCCACCGAAACTTTGTAGGTAATGGGAAGAGGTTAATGATTCAGGTGTCTTTGGAAGATGCCAACAGTATGCATTGAGGTGGCAAAGGCAGGTGGGTTGCTAACTTTTCTCTTTCAGATAAGGTCCCAGCACTAGACTAGAAAAGGTGAACTGCAGATACCTGACCCTAAAGAGTTAACTGGGAGGGTAAGGTACTTCAAGTGAAGATTCCTAATTGCCAATATCCTTTATCCTAAGCTGAGATAATTAGGAAATTTTAAATAGTTTATTACTTACATACATGTCTATGGACAGACAGAAAGAGCACAAACATTAAACATAATTACAAAAAATGTCTACCTGAAATTTTACCCCTGTGAAAGCAACCTCAAGCAAATATAAGTGAATAATAATAAAATCATATTGTGTTGATATATTTATATAATTTTATGATAATACCTGTGGGGATTCAAAGAGGAAGTCCACTTTAGGATAGACAAAAATTTGACCACACCACCTTTTTAAATTTATTTTTTTACACAGAGAATGATATTGCTGATTTGTTGTGTAGTTCTAGAAGGTGAGTCTGAATCATTCAAGGGTCCAGAATTTAGTTCGTTCTCTTAGTCATAATACTCAAGCCAATAGGCCACTATTTAGTGATTCTAGTATTTCCTTCTACATGTTTTTTGTTGTTGTTGTTGTTGGTTTTTTTGTTTTTCTTTTTTTATGAAAGGGATAAAGTGATAAAATAATCACAGTAATTTCAAATATGGCAAACATCCCTTTTTAGTGCACTTGCTTCATCTACTCTAGCAACATGCTACTTTTCACTTTATCCTGTTAGTCTTCAGAGTTGCAAATATGCTCATACTCTGCTAAATAGCAGAAATGACCAAAAGGTTGTGTCAAGAGTATGAAGAAATCCATCTGAGGTGCCTAAAATAAATAGAATGCAATGCTAAAATCACTAGAATTGATGCAGGTATCTCCAACAACTTACGATATACAAGAACTTACATCTCACTCATAAATAATTATGTATGGATTTATGAAAACCAAAAATCATAAATGTAGTACTTTAGTTTCATACTCTAACTTTAAAAAGGAATTTTTAAAATAGCATTTTCTTTTTTTCAACATACTTTCCCATGTACTGCACAGAGCAAAAAGCAGTTTACAAGCAAAGAGTCTCTTATTAGCTCATCCACCAAAGAAAGACAGTCAAAGACTAAATAATTGCAGACTAAATAATTATCTAAAGGGCCAAAAAATGTTCTTATTTTGGATCAGACTGAAATTTTCATAGCTACTACAAGAGAAATATCACTTTTTTTTTTCAAATCAAGACAATCTGCCATATTTCTTATTAAAAATAAATTGCTGGATAATTCCATAATACTATTATTAATTTCAATTTTTGCTATGACATTTTGTCTGTGTTTGTTCTGTCTTGCAGAATGAAGCCTATACCTTGGAATGAACATTTTCTCTCTATTTTCTGTTGTTTTCATAGTACCATAACTCTAGATTCAAGGAAATGTGGTTTCTTTAATCTTTCTAACTAATGAAATGAAAATATTCAATATGCCTATTAGTGTTGTCACATCTATCACAATTTTATATTAAGATATGCTTTTTTTTCTCAATCAACTACAGAATTTGCCTAAATATATCATTCTAGTTTTTTACTTACCAGCCTAATATAACCAGTCAGTTCAATTTCACATCTAAAGCTGTTATCCAGCATCATGTGCAGTCTATTCTTTACAAGGGAGATAAAGAAAATCCAGTTTCCCAGACTTTATTAGTTTGGGCTATCAAGGTTTTACCAAAATGATTCCTACTCTATTGAATTAGATTTTTTTGAGAGCCAATATAAGTAGAAATGCTGAAGCAGATATCTAGTTGTATAACAGAAATAGTCTTTCCAATTTCAGGTAGTTTTTTCATATCTCACATATGAAGTAAGACTTGAAAATCACCAAAGCACACCATAAATTGTTTAAGCTGTATATATTGGCTGCAAGCTTTCTGATAGATTCCTTGAATATTTTGCTCTCAAATACCTTCCATACGTACACTTCACAATTTAATATTTATCCCTATTTTTTCATTCAGACTTTTGAAAAATATGAAATAAAATCCGCCAGAAGGCAAACAGCAGTAGAAAATGATAACTGAGCATTTCATGATGTGAGGAATATTAGTAGTACCAGTAGGTTTTTTTAACCACGGATGTTCTTTCATTGGCAGAAATTAGTCACTAGGTCCAAATTTCAGCAGCGGATACAAGAAAAATCACTAACCTTCTCTCCATTGGATCTTTTGATTATTTTGCCAATATGTGTGCTAAAAGATGAAGAAACTCTCCTGCTTGCTGATATCAGGATCAAAATCATTTGCCCTCTGTGGTTTCGTTGGCAAATTGATCTGCAGCAACTATCAACTAGCAAGTTTCCTTTTTTCAAGGCACATCTCTCTCCAGACCCCATTGCACGCTACTATTGAAAAAAATTTTGCTATCCCTACAAATGTCATGAGACAATAAGATTTTGATTTCATTTGCCATTAATAGAAGAACATAAGTTTCTTTTGAGCACTGCCGTTCTGGGAAGTGAGAATGAACAGGTGAAGAAGAATTGGGAAAAAAAGATATATTAGCATTTCATTTTCTAGACACAGCCAGATTCAGCGAACTCTGCGCTGCAGCACAGAGCTGAGTCAATCCACAAAGTTTGTTGCTGCTGTAAAAGAAACGTAGTTACATCCTCTGTGAAAAGAATATTCTCATCTTACAACTGCGCTATCTAGAACTACAAATCCCTAGACTTTTCTTAGAAGTTTTCTCTTCAAGTGACATGAACTATTAAAATGTATAAGCAGGCATCTCCAAATATTTATGGATAATACCTCAGCTCCACAGGACCTAGAAAAAATTGTAATTGCTCATGAGGAGCAGAGGAATATCATACATGAAAAATGAAATAATCCATGAAAAACAATTGTATTTGTGCATGTTACTTAATATATAATACCTCAGCTCCACAGGACCTAGAAAAAATTGTAATTGCTCATGAGGAGCAGAGGAATATCATACATGAAAAATGAAATAATCCATGAAAAACAATTGTATTTGTGCACGTTACTTAATATATAATAATATATAATATATGTAGTATTATTATCTTAAGAAAAAGTATGAATGAGAGAGGATCTGGAGTTCCAAGCTTCACAACTCTTTTTGAATATTTTTCCTGAGAAAGTTCAGCCTGATGCTGAAAGTTCTGATGAAAATGAGAATCGTGCAATAAAACAATACAATCTTTGTGTGTTTATAGGTATTTCTGGACAAAAATACCAAGTTTTGTCATGACTACACTGAACACAGAACAGAATTAATTTCTCAGAAGGCCCATGCTGACCACTGGACAGCAGAGAATAAATCACCCAGAATGAAAAGTTGACACTATGCTGTTGCACCATTGTGGCAATAATGAAAGTACATAGGAGAACTAGGTGCTTGTACTGCTTAAACCCTTAAATTTGGCATGACATAATCAGCTTTACCTCATTTTATTACCAGTTGCAGCATTATGCAAATATACCATAACTATTAAACCCTACATCATGTGTTTTGGAAGGTTTATGGTGTATAATCCCTCATTCCCCAGAAACATGAGGTTTATTCCTAGCTTCTGTGAAGACGTAAAAATCAGAAAATCCTGAAGAAAACAAGTCAGCAGTTTATACCAAGAGCCAGTGAACTGGGCAGTGACAAGAGGCAAGCATGTCTTGGGAGGTTTGATTCTGCAGGTGAAGATGAACTTATAAGGTCTGGGGAAGTTGTGGAGACACACTCCTCTCCCCAAAAACCTTGCTGGTTAAGGTACATTTAGGGATTCACCTTGCTTCTATATTTTCAATACTCATCACTTGGTCTCCATGTCTTCTGAGAGGGTAGAGATTTCAGTAGATGGTTTAACATTAAAAATTAAAGTCAAAGCCATATGGATCCAGTCTTTTACGTAAGACAGCTGAAGGGAATACTTTTAGTCTTATTTTCCTAGCAGTTCCCATACTTCTGGGAAACCAGGTTTTCAGTAGCTCAGTTTGAGTCTAAATACTTTGATGAGGCCATAAGGACTATGCAATAGCTTTCACAATGAGACTACAGCTTAAAGACACATCTTTAAAATGCCACCTCCATACTTCAGTAACCATGGGAAAATAAGTTTTATAAGACCATTTTCCATTCACATGTAGAAGCAGGGGCACTAAGGAAAATGGGACATCAGTTGCTTCCAATATTTCCATTTAGTTATAAACTATAATATATTGAAAGCATATAGAAGAATAATTTCTTTCCAAAGACTTTTTGAAAGGTTCTCTTACCCCCAAGACATAATGAAATGTTATATTTTGCCTTCCTAGCCTATAAAAGTCTTTAAGCTGTGTCAAAATTCAGGCACACATCTGGTGTGGGTAAAAGCAAGGCCACACAACAGCATGAAGTGCTCCCCACTGTCCAGCAAAAGCTCACTTTGGCTGGGAACTGAGAAGAATAGATTCACAATCCAAAACTTACATACCAGCAGTAAATTTCTTTTTAACAAGGGAATTCTCTGAGGGCCACTTACTGATTTCCTGTTTTCTGCTTGAACATTCGAAGGTCCATAAAACTGACCCAAGATCCCTGCTTTGAATATTTGAAAAGATTTCTTGCCATTGCATCTGGAGTTTGAATGCTTTACCTAACATTGGCAGCTCCGTGTGTTCAGAATTCATAAACTAAATCCCATTAAGCATAACAGGCTATTAACAATCATAAGAATTAAGTATAAGCAGCACAGCAATTTTGGTGCGGTATGTAGACTTAGTTGTTCACATTACTATTTTCTCCAATGCAACAGTTAGAAAGTGTAACTTCAGCTGGAACACTGAACTTGTCATGAATTTCAAGACATGGGTAAGCCTTGTCATGAATTTCAAGACTTGTCATGAATTTCAAGACAAAATCTCTACATGATTCTGCATGAGGGTGTCAGTCATCACTGAAAGATAAATGCACTTTTCTCTGGAAGATTAGAAAAGCTTATACTCTTTTCAATTGTAGCACTAAAATGGATTTTTAGTTTCAGTCCCTGTGAGGATTACTTTCTGGAAACCACTTCAGAATAGTTTGTCCCTCACTTAGCTAATATCACTGGTGATCGCTAGTAAGATTCACAATTTGAAAAGCAATGAAGAATATGGTACACTCTAATTGCCTCTTGACCGCAGGTAGGTTATTGAATAGGCAAAATCAATTTTACTATACAGTGAACAGGCTTGGAATTAAGGCAGTCTTCCTGAAGAGATGGTCAAAAGTAATTTCCAATTGAAGGGTTTTGCATCAGAAAATGCTAATTTGCCCATTGCACCTTAACTGCTGGTCAGGACTGTCCAGTTTTCTGAAAACCTACCCAAAAAGAAATAAAAGCTGTAGAACCAATCTAACTTACATTCTATGTAGACAACCAGCAGGAAATAAAATTTTCATTGTTTCAATGTACTTACTACTTTGTTAAGTTCTTTTGAATGAAAGGCAACAAGTACACCTCTGGGTCTTAGTCAGTAGTACTTCCCTTCCTACTATGTTCTTATTGTAAAGAAACATATTATACAATTTTTCTGATATATGTATTCAGACATATATGTTCCAGAAAACCTGCTGTTAAAATTATCAGTTCTATTTATATGGCTTACAATAAAAGTGATTCTTTTCTCCCCCTCCCCAAAATGAAAACAAAACCAGAAAAATCTCCACAGAACTTCCTGAATGAGACAGAACAGGATTTAGGAAGGAGATACTTATGTGAAATGCATGTCCTGCCTCAAAAAAATGTCTTTTTAATTCTCTGTATCACTGTTTGTTCTTTTTTAATCAATTCCTCTTAGCTCAATAGAAATGCATCTCCAAATAGGGAATGTACTATATATACTATTTCATATTTGAAAAGGTAAATTAATTTTGAGGATTTCAGACCAGTATTTGAAGTTTCAATAAAAATTTAATAAAAGCCATGTTCTGAAAATTCACTTCAGGTTTTTTACTGAATATTAAGTGATTATCCCATTTCTAATATTTAAAATTTGTGTATCCCTTGTGTATAAGACTTCCCAAAAGGTTTTGTAATCTCAGGTAAGCAAATGGAGTAATAAAAAAGTTAATCTCTAAGACATAATTGTGAAGAGCTTTTTCAGCTTTCTGAGGATTTTAATTGTTTTTTTCATAGTCTTTACCCTTTTTATATACATATGTCTGTTTATGAAAGAAAAATGTGTCTCTGATTATCTGATGCTGTATCATTTATGCTATAACTTATGCATTTATGAACAGCTATTGTACTTTCCTATGTTTTTTATTTTTTTAATTGTTCCTGTATGACAATAAAATCTTATAATGTATAAAATACTGTGTACAAAGAGCAGCATACATGGTAACAACCAAGATATTTTTATCCAAGATTGTTTGGTATTGGTAGAGTTCTCAAAAGTACTTCAGCTGTATAATTAAAAAAAAAATCTGATTTTAAGGCAAACCCACTTTCCCCAAGAAAAATACTCCAAGTTCATAGCTTGTGGCTGGTATTGTTGCAGGAAGATACCAAAGGGTGTGACTATCAATCTATACCTGTCCTGTGCAGACAGCATAACCACACGGCATGAGCCAAAGTTCAATTTCATGTGTCAACATGGTTAGACATATTTTGTATTACATGTAATAGGCACTCATTTGGTACATCGTAAGCAGAGATTCCCCAGATGGATGAGATGGTGTGCCCCAATAAATTTTCAAATAACAAGTCCTGTTGTGAAGTAGTTTCCTATAATAAATATGGCTACAGCATGGTGTAGGTATATAAAACCACGGTTTTCCTATTTTTTTAAAGGATTGTAGAAATTCAATTAAATTTTAAAATGTGAGTAAAAGGAGAAATTTACTCTTACTACAAATTCTGTTACAAGAAAGATGCTATTATCATTTTTGTAATAAAGATGTTGATTTTGTAGCATGGATACATTTACTCCCCCCCCCAGTCCCCAATGACTTCTAGTGATATGAAACATTAGAAAGTGTGAATTGTATTAAGAAAAACTCAGTGTTTACCAGTGGCTTAATTTTTTATGTTGCTTCTCACGTACCAAAAATAATTAAATATTCTGAAGCAAACCTTTAAAAGAATTTCTCAAGCCATGAAAGACTGTTGTTGCAAAAAATACATTCCATTAAGACATATGATGAGCTGCATGAATTTTCTTCCCTTTAATCTCTACTGATGCAGTAGAGGACAATGGCTTCTTTCAGAACTGGTAGGGTGTAGTTACCCAATAATTAAAGTATCAAAGTCCCCAAGTATCTCATTCATGAGATACACTCTCTTTATTAGAGGCTAATTAATTATCTGGGGATAGACCAGGGGAGAAGACTCAAGCCTATATTAGCTCTGAATAAGTCATTACTGTCTACTGGAAAAACTGCATTTTAAAGAACACTTTCATATATTTATCTAAGGAGATGGGTATTCCAGAGGGAAGTTGTCCACATTTTCTGGCAGCCACACTTAATGTGATTAGTACTTCTCTTCTTCCATCACTCCAGTGGGGTTACTGCCAGAGGAAGGTAATAATTAAGTCTAAACCAGGATGCTATAGCTGTAAATTATTCAAATGTGTTCAGGTGAGTTTATGCTTCTTGCCAGATCTTTAGGCAAAATTTGACTTAAATTGTACCAGTAGCATCAGTCTTTGAAAAATAATTTCCTAGTATCTCTCTTTCATTTTTGCTGTGAAGAGATAATAAATCTTAATATGAATCTAGACAAATATTCAATGTGATGGAGTGAAAGATTCATGCCTGACAGACTTGGTGGTCTTCTCCAAAGAGAATCGTTGGTGGATAGACAAAGAGCAACTGATATCTTGTACCTGGACTTATGCAGAGCATTTGGCCCTGTCCCACATAACAACCCTATCTTAAAACTGAAGAGACATGGATTTGGTGAATGAACCACTCAGTGGATGAGGAATTGGCTAAATGTTTATACTCATAGAGTTGTGGTCAACGTCTCAAGGTCCATGTGGAGACCAATTATAGGTGAACGGTATAAAAAAATGCTATGTATCTTCAAAACACAAATAAAAAAGGTACCATTAGCTTAATAGCTTATGGTGAATAGCTTAATAACAAACCATGCATAACACCTCAAAATATATATGCATTGGAGAGGGGGGAAAAATGAATAAAATTGCTTCACTTATAATTTTCTAAGAAAAAATGAAGGCAGAAATTCAAAGTGTTAGTATTTTATGTCCAGCCATTGTTGTGTCTTATACCACTCAACACCAAAAGAAGAAGAAAGTATGTTTTGGTGACATTCTGAATTCACTTGCTGGAGGACCCATTAGAAAAACAAAAGATCTTTTCACTTGTTTATTTCTGTTCTTGTGTCTAGAATACAGATTTATGTCAACTGCAAATTGCTACTCCATCAATGTGATAGTACAGGATCTTGGAATCACTTTCTGCTGAAAACATTGAGCAGATTAGTATAAAATTCAATTTCTGTGTATCCGATCATGAGAATTGCAACTTGATTTGGAAAAGGTACACGTAACTGTTTAAGGGAGACATATAACTTTTTAAAATACTGATAAAAGATAACAAGACAGCTATTAGAGAAAAAGATTTAATAGTAAGCTTTAAAAAATGTAGATTTTGTAGAAAAATCTGACATGAAAAAAAACATAAAATTATTCAAGTTTCTCTTCCATTCTCTTAAGATTCTTTCTATCAGTTGGTAGCTTCTCTAGTAACAAGCTGCTTCTGACTCTGCAGATGATAGGATTGTTCTCAGTTTCCAAGCATGGAAGAAGAAGGTAAGAAGATCTCTCAAGTGGTGTGGATTTGTATTGCAAACTAACACTGCTCTTGAAAACAAACACCTGTTATTTGTCAGTTCTATGTGCTATGTGACATCCTGTAAATTTTATTTGTCATTTGGGACAAAAGTCTTGCCCATGAGTTGTTGGGAAGGAAAAAGATCTACTTGGACTTTGAGGGCTAGGAAGGCCACTACTGTTCTGACCCAAAGTGCCATATTTTTATGATCTATATTAGATTTATGATACCTCTTCCTTTGAAGGAAAGGTTATATCTTCACAAAACACCACAATCTTTGTATAGACTGTGTCTATACAAATCACTGTGCCATGTTTAGATCAACAGACCTCATGTATACACGGCAGAGGGATATCCGCAAAGGCTGTTGTCTTTAGAAGTACTTATTAATTAATAAATAGATAAGCATCATGACATGTAGGGTACTAAAATAGCAGAGGTCTGATCATGGCATTCATATCTTCTTTTTGTCTTGTGTTTTGTGTTTCTGGTTTTTTGTTTGTTTGTTTGTATGTTTGTTTGTTTATTTGTTTGGAGTTTTTGTTTTTGTTGGTTTTGTTTGGGGGGAGGATGTTGTTGATCATTTTGGTGATCTTTTGGGGGGGTGTTTTTGCCAGCAGCTATTCTTATAGCAGCAGAAATTCATACTTATCCAAAGCAGTTTAAATAGATTTTTTGGTTCCCCGACAGAAAATTTATATCTGTGGTATTTGAAAGAGGCTTGAACAGTCAAAGAATAAAGGCCTGAAGTGGCACCAAACAGTAAAACAGAGACATCCTGCTCTTTTTAGAAGGAATAGCTAAGGAAGTTACTAATGACTTTGCCAAACTGAACTTTAAGAGGTTATTTTTAATTAAAGATGATTAGGACTGGATTCCAGATTGCAACAGCCCCGAATGACTTTCATAGCATTTAGTCTAAGACAGAAGTGTGAAAATGTGGCAGAATTTCTACAGATTTCAACATGGTCACAGACAGTATATCTCACAGACAGTATGTGAGAGCTACATAAATTACATATGTGAGGCAGCTACTCACACCACAAAGCACAGGAGCCTCATTGTTCTGCTAAGGAAACCTGTGTAGGTGTAAACAGTGGCTTGGATTGTGATGTACAGAGTAATGCTGTGAATTTCCCAACCACCTAAAAGACACTTCCAAGGACGGAAGGTCTTTTTGACAAACAACATTAAAAGACTTTCAAGAATGAAATCAAAATCCATAACCTTTGATTCTCCAGAAATAATTTTTGACACCGTTAGACATCAGATCAGACCTTTTGTGTGTTTATTTCCAAGCTATGTACCCAAAATAGAAATACAAAAAATGGTCACTCCTGAAAATATTGATTGCTTCCTGTCATGTACATAAGCATGAGGTGAGTGAGATTGTTTTGTTGAGTGGGTTTCTTTTTAAAGATAAGATTATATTGCAGTCAACGAATATATGTGTTCTTATCTCATTTTAAAAAGCAATGAAAACTTGCATCTCATACAAATAAAATTTTTGTGCAGGTCAGTGTATAAATGGACGACCTATTCATCCTTGAGATGTTGCAGTTCATCATGTGGTATACTACTCTATATCACTGTCTGTTTCATTTTATATTAATATATTGGACTATGAAGCGTGACATTTAAAGCCTCAGATGCACATTTCTTGTCAGAATTAACTTCAGTGGCTCAAGAGGTCAGTTTGCCCAGCAGGAAGAGGCAGACACCACAATGAAAGCTGACAGAAACCATGCATCATTATACCCACATGTCAACCGTGTTTCATTTTCTGAAAAGGCCTGGGGGCATTCTCACAATCCACCATCGCAAAGATGCCTCCTTCTAGGTGAATCTGTTACAGCAAAGTCAAACTTCTAGTTTGTACCACTGGTTGAAGGTGATCTCAAGTGAACAACTTTCTCTTGAAAGTCTGATAGAATTCCTCTATTTCTAAATACAAGAGATTTACAACTGAGAAAGTCTCAACAAGTTGGGCTGTGATGATGGTTTGAGCTCTCAACTGAGATAGTTTTCCTTTTGCTTGCTTGAAATATAGCTCAAAATTGAGCAGAGAGTATCCTTCAATACATGGTATTCAGAGGCAGCTAGAAAATCAGGAAGTCAGAAGTACTGGATGCTTAAAAATACTGTTCTTAACCAACGTCATGCATGAAAGCTCCTTTAAAATTTTGTGTATGATCCTACTAAACTGTGTAGTCATTTTTCATCAATGAAGTCTTCCAGTCCTTGTATCATCAAAACTCTCACTAGCTGGGAGGAATTGAATTTCAAAATTATATTGACAATGGTGTACGTAATTTCATTTTAGCCTTGATTCAGTACACATTAGACTGATGAATTAGTGGATGTATCCTTATGGGTTGAAGGCAGTGTTGTAACTTGCTAAAATAGAATTAAAAAAAATATCCAATTTCAAATTTTTGTAGGAATATTTTGCCTTCCTTCCTTCCTTCCTTCCTTCCTTCCTTACTTCCTTCCTTCCTTCCTTCCTTCCTTTTTCTTTTTCTTTCTCTTTGTGTCTAAAAAGCAGGGACAAATTTAGTAATAAAGCATGTTTCCAAACAAACTATCATAAAAACATAGAAGATTTGAAGGTTTGCTCATCTAGAATGCTTTCTTTATCCTTTAATGATACAGCATTTTGGCTGTTTATTTTAAATTTTGTTCCCTAGAATAACAGCTAAGGAAATTATTTTAAAAATATTGTCTCAAAGAAGGAATAAACGAGACATATGCAGACCATTCAGCATCTTTTTCTCCAGGTTAAACAGCCACAAAGTTCTCAGCTGCTCCTCATAAGGCTCGTGGTCCTTCACTGGCTCTGCTGCCTTTTTCTGGACACGTTCCAACCTTCTTTCTTGAAATGAAGACATCAAAATAGGATAATAGAATTAAATCATACATGCTTTAAAATGAAATCAATACATTGAAAGAGAGAGAAAATAAATTTAAATGCTTTGCTTATTTTAATGTATGTTACGTTTACTCTATGTTAAAAAAAAATATTTATAACAAGTATATATGGTATGGATGTTTTTCTTAGAAAGCATTTTCCAATTTAAATATTTGTCAATTGATTTAACACAAGAGACATTTTTTTAAATTAAGACAAGAGACATATTTTATACATGTCAAAAAAAGAAATAATATACACTTCAAGGCCATTTCTGAGTGTCTTTGTTTTTTAATGTACTATCCTGAAACATACTATAATATCTTAATTATGTATGAGGAGGAGACTGAGTGCCCAGAGAGATTTTGGTAACTATATTTCATATTTCTTGAATTTTAATGGGCAAAACACCTAAATGGCTGTTTTGTGGACCCTTAAATTTTTGTTAAATTAGCCATAAAATCTCAGAGGTGAAGGTTTAAAATTTCTCTTATTTTAACTCCCTCAGCACTACTGAATTGTAAAGTGTAATCTAACTCCTATTAGCATCAAAAATTGCCATATTCCACCGTATGTGCTTTGGACACCTCTCTGTGGCATAAGAGCAGCTACAGCCACTGGGTTTAAGGTTGTAATATACCCTGGGCAGAAATATCATTGTTTTTTGATCTCATATCTCAGGAATACAGCAGAATTTAAGAACTGTAAACAAGTCACCCTCTTTACTGTGGTTCTTTTGAATACCTCACTAATAACCCACCAAGAGCAGCTTGCCTAGGCTGATTTTCATGTCATGATTTCTATCTACCTCCCCACTCTTTCACTGATATATTTTCCCAGGTCTGTCCATGTGCAAATTGGCTATTTCAGAGACGCAGTTTCCTATGACTGATAGTTAAGACTCATGGCTTCAAGGGTTGTCACTGTGTGGAATGAAACGAGGACGTGGAGCTAGGAACATAGAATAAAGTTGCTGTGGTAATATTATTTATTACCTTATTTATTTCTTTCCATTAATCATAATAACCAATACTAGCCTCTGTCTTTCATTTGTACATTGAGAAAGCAGACGTGCAGTGACATGGAGTGAACAGGAGGGTTAGATCTCTCATTTCTCTTTTCTCTATGAAACAGCCATATAAAGACAAATCTCAACCCTGAGGTTCAGCCAGCATGATCCTAAGTTGAAAAATTTTAGAGTTTTGAATTTTGGTGTACAATGAAAGTTAACAAACTGCTTATCTGAGAATAAAGGGATCTCTTTTTTAATCAACCTTCCCTCATGGCAAATGCCTTATGGTTCTTTCTTTTTAAATGACAAAGGGTCAAGATGAAGTACGCATGCCAAAAACTTAGTAATTTAACAATGGGCTAAAGAATGATTTCTGAAAAAAATTAATTCTCAATAGGTTTCTACAAAACTGAACATGAAGTGACACACAAGGCAAAAAGGTGATAAAGTTCATTGTCTTATGAGCTATCAGAACTATATATTCCTGGTGAGATATTTTGCTTGATAAGGAAGATGCTAACTGCATTACTAACTTGCTGCTTCTTCTAAAATAGTAAAGTATTACATTATCAGTAACTCATATTTGAATAACAAAAACATGGATCATACCAATAAAGTTACTATCTATGGTGAAAAGAAAATCATTCCAGCTGTGTCACTCAACTATTTATCCAACCTTACAGCTAAGTTTCAACTCTCTCTGAAATGAGGCCTATGAATAAAGGGGTGTAGTGGGCAGACACCACTGAAGATGAGCACTACATAGCCCTTTGCTCACTTCAGACCCTTTGCTCCCAGATGGGGAGCAAATAATAAAAAAAAACCCTGAGGAATCTCCTGGAGTGAAAAAACATCATTCCAAAAATGGGGGGCAGAGGAAGGAAAAAACCCACCAAAATAAAGCAATGAAAATTCAGTCATTGACTTCAACAAGAAGACTGATGCCCTCCTAGTCTCTGAACAATGGTTTCTACCCCAAAATTCCAATGTCCTCAATTTGTGTTGCTCAGCATGAGGTTAATGATGCAGAATAAGGGGTGGAGATTTTCCACCCCTTAGGTCTGTATGGGAAAGAGTTAATTCCCTTCATAGGAGCCTAGATCGGGCTATGTTTGGGATTTATGACTAAGACCATCTTGATAACATACCAGAAATTAAATAAAGAATCATAAAATAATAGAATCATAGAGTGGTTTTGGTTGGAAGAGACCTTAAACTCACCTAGTTTCAATCGCCCCGCCATGGTCAGGGGCACCTTCCATTAAAGCAGGCTGCTCAAACTCCCATCTTGAACACTCCCAGAGATGGGGCATTCACAACTTCTCTGGGCAACCTGTTCCAGTGCCTCGTTACTCTCACAGTTAAGGAATGTCTTACTAATAGCTAATCTAAGTTTAAAGCCCTTAACCCTTGTGCTGTCACTACTCACCATTGTAAAAACTCCATCTCAAGCTCTCTTGTAGCCTCCTTTAGGTCCTGGAAGATCAATAAAAGCTGTGCCTGGAGCTTTCTCTTCTCCAGAGAGCTGAGACACCCACTGTCTCAGCATGTCTTCATGGGTAAAGCGATCCAGCCCTCTGATCATCTTCTGCCCCCTATCCAGGAGAGAAAGGGTGGGAGAGAAACTAGATGGGCATTTAGGCTCCAGACAGCCAATCCACTGCAGGGAGGCAGTGATTTGTTTTATTACTCCAAAAAGTGTTAATTCATCTGCTGTTTCTGTTCTGCAAAATTTCTGATAAATCTGTCATTCTGTCTCCACTTCTTTGTTTTGTTAATGAAAATTAAAATACTTAAATGCAGTCATTCACATAAATCTGTTAATAGCCATCTAGCACTTCAAGCAGCACTTCTTTTATGGCAACACTGTTTCATATCTTTTCCCTTACACTTTTTTCGCCATATAATATTTCATTAGTCACAAAGGGATGAAGAAGCTAAAGAATCTATGCCAAACCCTCTTTCAGAATTTTTTTAGATAAACATCTTTCCATTTATTACTTTTTCATTTCTATTCTCTATATAATTAGACTCCTGCATCATAGGAATCCATCATGTGATCTGTCCCATGGTCACTTTGGCACAAATCTTGACAGTTTAGATTTAAACTGATGTTAGGTTTCTTACATTTCTTACTTTTCAATAGCTTCTTCATTGTTCCATACATCTTTTGTTATTAACATATCATTTCACTAATTTTGCACTCTTCTCAGTATCTCCTAAACTTCTTGCCTCAATACCTAATCTATATTTTTGTTGAAATGGAGCACAACACATATGTGTGTTGCTATATGGTTTATTCATATTGCTTTTTCTATGCTCAGTACAAATTTTCCTAAATATGGTGAGTATATTCTGAGTCACCAGCATATTCCAGAACATGCACTAATCTGTCATCTTGAATCTTATCAAATTCAATAAACACAGATAATTCTCTAACTACTTAATTAGCAAAGATATTATGAGAGCAATTTGATATATAGCTGGGAAAGCATATGAGGCTGAGGCACATACAGTCTATTTTCCTTGTAAATTATACTTTAGATCACCAGTGTGGAAAATATCATTTCACACTTGATTTGCTACTTTGGGGAAAAGAACGTTAAGATTCACATTTCCTTCCCAACCTTCACCTTCCAGGGCTCATCTGACACATTACCGTAAGTGTGGTATGTCATATGTAGTACAATGGAGCTTCACAGGTACGCTAAAAGGGTTAATTTTGCTCATCCATGTGTCTCTCTGGAATGTCATGTTGTCTTTTCTTTTGAGAACTAGAATGTTGATGATAGTTTCCTTAGTCCTTTACATATTTTTTTTCAGCTCATTTGTTGAACACTGGTTATAAGATCACTTCAGCACAAAGCAGAAATGTGGGTGGTCAGAAAGGGTAGGATAAGTTTTATTTGAATATGAGGAATTTCTCCTGGGGTGAAGGGTTCAGAAAGGGGCCCCATAAATTAATAATGAGATTAAGTATTTTAAAAAAGACAGCTCTCTTGTAAGAGAAAATCTAATGAGAATTAATCCTTTCTTTGAGGTGTGGAATTGCCACTTCCTAGTGTAAAAGGAATTAATCTAACAAGACTTCACTGTTGATGTGAAGGTTCTACAGCTGAAGAATTGAGGGAAGCAGATGTACAGCACATCTCTACTAGGGGAATTCTGACAGCTGTCACAAGCTCTCCAGTCATTGTCAAATGACTCTGTCAATCCCATTACTTACTGTTTTACATGCCAAGGGAACACTACCAGCTTTAAGCAAAATAAAAGGTAAAGTTTGAGAACCTATCACAGAATGCTTGTAATAGTGGTTTTATCAAATTAATATACAAACCTCATTTTTAGAAGTAAATCAAATGCAGAAAAATCCAACACATTAATCAAAACAACCAAGAATCTTATACTTTAGCCTATGTTAGGATTAAGTAGTGCAACACACTGAGAAATGTCTCAAATGATGTTAATTTAAGCACTGATAGTGGAAGAGAGGCTTGAACTGTGCCAAAGGTAATTTAGCAAGTTAAAGAAATAATGAATGCTAACAGTGCAGAGCCTTGGTATTATGCAATAAGAAAGCAAAAGAGACAGACAGGCCATTCTAGAGAACTGAATTCCTGGAGTCCACTTAAACTAGATTAAGCCAGTAGGAAACTTCTGTTTTGAATTTTAAAATGTCATAATAAACACATAATGGAAAACATCTTCTATAATGTTCTTTGCAATCTGTGATTCACTTCCCAGTAGAAACATGAAAAATGAACTGTTATAGCCAAATACTGATTAAAAAAGGACATTTTGATGGAGTCTACATGTATATTTATTTCATCCATTAATATAGAAATTAAAGGTTAATGAAAATATGTGAACAATGTATAATGCTGAATAGTAAGAAGGTCACTAGACCTTTTCCATTTCTGCTTGAGGCCTAAAATAACATTTAGATGATCACATTATTTTCAAGCTTTATAAATGTTATATCATTAACTATTCTCTCCCTGGAGAAATAAAAAATTATAGGCTTCAGGAATGAATATATAAATAATACAATATTAAATAATGCTTAATTTGAGAAATGATTTTACATTCAGTTAGTTCTGAAATTACATAATTTCTGATAAGTATGCTATATTCTGTAAAAACAGGAAATGTTGTGCTTACAAGAAGACAAAACACCAAACTATACTATTTTTATAATATTTCTATATTAACATCTGTCTAAGGTTTGCCAATATCAATTGTAGTACTACTTAGATTATTTGATGATACATAACAAAATCAAAAAAATTCTGGAATACTTAATGAAAGCAAATGGAATTAATTGAAGTTCATTCCCAACATAGTCATAAGTACTGCATTTGGCAAAAGGAATTGTAAGTGTGAGCTTAAGCAAAAATGGTTCATTCCCTTTCCTGTCATACAAGAGTCAGTGGCTAGTGTATGGATAAATGAGGCAAAGTGCACCACCGAAACTGAAAGACTAACAGAGGTTTGAGAAGGTTAAAAGAAGTCATGTTTACAAATTTTCTTTAAAATATTATGCATTATTTTCTTTGAAGTGCTTTCCAAGAATAAAATGATGGCCCTGGAGATAAAATTCAACTCAAAGAGAAAAAAAAGAATTGTAGAGATTACTACAGGAGAATATATGCCGTTTACTGCAAACCTGTTTATTCTCAGCACATTTCAAAAAATGAATTAAGATTATATGGCAGATGTAATGAAGATGAATTATGCATTCCTTATAAAAAATCTACATCTAATCTTCCTTATTTATAGGTAAGCATATGATCAAGTAACCACAAAGTCAGAGAAATGCAAAATGAGAGACTAGTTGACACCAGCTTCCTCTGGAGTAAAGGAGTTCCAGAGCTCCTTCAATCCAGTCTGCTCAACCCACTTACCCAGGACTGTGTTCAGGTGGCTCTTCAGTATGCCCAAGGTGGGAGACTTCACCAGCTCCCTGGGCAATGTGTGCCAGTGTTCAGTCACCCTAACAGAAAAAGTGTTTTCTGATATTTAGATGATACTCTCTGTGTTTCAGTTTGTGTCTGTTGCCTCTTGCCTTGCCACTGGGCACTAAGAAAAGTCTGTCTTTCTCTTCTTTGCTTTCTCCATTCAAATATTTTTACACTGTTGAGAACATTTCTTAGCCTTCTATTCAGATTAAAGATACCCAGCTCTTTTAGTGTTTCCTCACAGCACAAATGCTCCAGTTCCTTAATTATCTCTGCACACTTTCACGGGACTCTCTTCAGGATGTCTGCCTCTCTGGTACTGAGAAGCCGAGAACTGGATTCAAGCCATGAAGTGCTTCCCCACCACCACTGAAGAAGGGGAACCATCCCTTTCCTCAACTTGCTGACAATACTGTTTAATATTGCTGAGGGTTCTAACATTTTTAGGCTTTCTTTTGGTTTTAAGTTTTACCAAGACCTCCTTGCTCCTCTGTACCTCTTGGGTGGCATTCTTTTGAGCTTGGAGGGGGGGATTGTTGAATATTAACCAACTTTCTTGGGCCCCTCTCCATGATAGGACCTTATCCCATGGGATTCTTTCTGGTAGATCCCTGAAGAGGAAAAAATCTGCTCTCCTGAAGTCCAGGGTTGTGGTCTTGCTTTTTGCCTGGCTTTCTCTTCTCAGAATCCTGAACTCTGCCATCTCATTGTCACTGAAGTCAATGGCGCCTTCAGTCTTTATCGCTCTGGTAAGTCCTCCCTTGTTAATGAACGTGAGGTCCAGCAGAGCAGCTCTTCTTTTTGGCTTCTCAATCACTAACTGCGCAATTTACATAATATTGTCTTGCAGTTTTCCTATACGAAATACTTTTGAAATTCTTTATGTAAAAAAAAAAAAAATTAAATAAAAATTATTTTTTACATGTACCAGCGAAAGATTTTCTGTTGTAAAACTTTTCATTTGATTGCTCTAACAGGTTAGGGAAGAACTCTTCCCCATAAAATGAGGAAAATTAGATTAATGAATGGGAATAATGTCATTATCACGTTTGTTAGGACATCTATAAATATTATGCTTAATCAAAAAACACCCACAAACCCACAAAATACCTCCACAAACATACAAACAAAAACTCAAATAAAAGCAAAAACTCNAATATTAACCAACTTTCTTGGGCCCCTCTCCATGATAGGACCTTATCCCATGGGATTCTTTCTGGTAGATCCCTGAAGAGGAAAAAATCTGCTCTCCTGAAGTCCAGGGTTGTGGTCTTGCTTTTTGCCTGGCTTTCTCTTCTCAGAATCCTGAACTCTGCCATCTCATTGTCACTGAAGTCAATGGCGCCTTCAGTCTTTATCGCTCTGGTAAGTCCTCCCTTGTTAATGAACGTGAGGTCCAGCAGAGCAGCTCTTCTTTTTGGCTTCTCAATCACTAACTGCGCAATTTACATAATATTGTCTTGCAGTTTTCCTATACGAAATACTTTTGAAATTCTTTATGTAAAAAAAAAAAAAATTAAATAAAAATTATTTTTTACATGTACCAGCGAAAGATTTTCTGTTGTAAAACTTTTCATTTGATTGCTCTAACAGGTTAGGGAAGAACTCTTCCCCATAAAATGAGGAAAATTAGATTAATGAATGGGAATAATGTCATTATCACGTTTGTTAGGACATCTATAAATATTATGCTTAATCAAAAAACACCCACAAACCCACAAAATACCTCCACAAACATACAAACAAAAACTCAAATAAAAGCAAAAACTCAAATAAAAACCAACCAAAAAAAACCCCAAACAAACAAAAAACACCAAAACCCCCCATTTCTGGTATGTTTTTTCCCCCAGCCTATTTTTGTATAAAAAGAAAGGAAAGTGGTTTATTTCAATTTCTTCATGTATCTATTATACACACTTTTCCACTTTAAGTTCTCCCAAATGTTCTGCGTTTGGAATTTGAAAAACCCCTATATTAAATTCCTAGTCAAAGCTCAAGAACTCATAAAAAAACCTTAAAAGTTTCTTTTGTTTTGGCTTGATGTAAAACTCTTGAAATCAATAGATGTTGTGCCATTGGCTTCTCTGGACCATAGGTCAAGTCCTTAGGGGGAAAGTGTAAAGAACACAAATTTATCAAACATTTTGAAGATATATAAAATTTTTCTGTGCAGGTCATGGATAATTTGAGCAGAGCTCTCTTGCCCTTGATCACATGAAAGACTATTTCTTCTTTAATGGCCCAGACAAGAGGAGAGAGTCAAGGAGCTAGGACTGTTTAGCCTGGAAAATATAAGTCTTAACCATCAATTTTTTAAAACTGCAGAGTAGATTGCCAAGAAGAGAGAGCAAGATTCTTTACTGAGGGATACAGTGGGAAAGTCAGAAATCAGTGAAATGAAAAAATACACAATTTTAAGCTTTTCCATATTAACTTTTGGTTTGCATCCACCCCTATATAAAAAAAAAAACCACGTATCAAAAACCTGACCTTAACAAGTTATTCACAACTTTGTCATCATAATGAACAGAATTTTCTCTGAAAATCAAAGATGGTAAAAAATAAAATTATTCCAATGACTTATAGAGTAAATGAATAGTGTCTTTATTTTACTTCTGCATTAAATGTAATTTAAATATTGAATGTTCCCTTTTGAGCTAAGGATTCAGAAAACTTCATAGTTCCAGCTGCAGAACACGATAGGGTAAAACCAACATTCTGAACAACTGTGAAATATATATTAGCAAAAAACATTGCCTTCTGCTAGAGGAACTTACCTAATAGCAACGTATTTTCAGTCATCTTCACTTTTACCCTCTGAAGATGGGGCTTATGAAATGATAATAACTGTCATAGTATGTTTGCTAAATGTGAGAACCTACAGTATTTAACCCAATAAATGAAATTCCTTTTCTGTGAAAATAAAAAAGAACCCCAAATATTTGAAGCTTCAAATTCTCTTAGATGTGACCTTATATAATTAAATGCAGGAAAAAGTTTTGAGATCTTACATTTTTAAGATTCATTAATAAAATCTAAAATAGTTTAATAATTGTATTACAGAACTAGGTATAAATGTGGGTTTCATTTGGTTTGAATTCCTAAGGTCATTACTAGAAAATCTTACTGTGAGTGCTCAATCACATTGAGTGCTCAAAAACTATTTTATGCCATAAGTTTAAAAATCTGGTACAATTTCATTCACTCATTTGTTGAACTGATTGAGAAAGACTCTAATCATCTATCCAATTGAAAATGGAGAAGCTATCTTCTCTTTCATGATAGAACTTTAGATAGACAAGTGCTAGAGTTTTTATCTTTTAATAAGCTTGGAAATTTTGATTGCATAGCATAATCATGCAATTTAATGATACAGTTTGAAACGTTAAATCATAAATTATCATACTGTTATTGCTTGCAGTGACAGTGAGAGCAATTATGGGAAGAGGAGTAAATCCATGTAGGTAAAGTCCTCAGCATCTGTCTTTTAAACCCATGGAAAAATGCTAAAAAGTCTTTGAAAGATCTGGTCTTTAGGTCCGGTAACATGAAGCATGAAGAGTCAACAATGCCTGATATGTTTCTAAGATTTAATTCTAAGGATGAAATACATTGGATTCAATCCATGGTAGGCATTAAATTTAAATAATTTGCATAGTACATGCATGTCACTGCATAATTTAGAAAGGGATTTCTTTTTTTTTTCTATTTGCTTGCTTATTTTTTTCATTAGAAACACAAATTCAGTATTTTATGACTCTTAGCAGGAGGTTTTCCTTTATTCCTTCTAGTTCTTCAAAGGTTCATTGACAGACAGTGGTTTATTAAATCTTTAATAAATAACATTATAGCTTTTCTCTATAAGCTCAAATCAATATAAGGCTGTGAGGACAACATTATTGTCAACCTTTGCATTTCATACCATTTTTATTAAACTTAGATAACGTAGTAGCTCTTCATTTAAAGTCTGAAAATCAGATTTTAAAATGAGCATTTAAAACTTTCTCTTGGAGTAAAAAAGCACCAAGAATAGAAAAAGCCACAATGTCACCTTGTGACTTAATCTCTTTAGAAATACCTGAACTGAGTACCTGAAAATATAAATAAACAAAATTTTTAAAATTATGTGTATATACAATTTTATTCTACACATATGTAAATCCCTTGCCAGCATTTGTCTCACACACATGGCACCAAGAAGCCAAAATTTTAAGAATTTTTAGAAATATCTGTTACTAAATATATTAAAATGAAATA
The DNA here is from genome assembly GCA_013397315.1 of Donacobius atricapilla. Lineage (NCBI taxonomy): Eukaryota > Metazoa > Chordata > Aves > Passeriformes > Mimidae > Donacobius > Donacobius atricapilla. The sequence goes on along the minus strand of WBMY01001058.1, from coordinate 30,137 downwards.
TAATGATGGGCCTTCCACTCAGATAAGGACTTGTTGCTATAGAAAGGTTTAAAAAGGTTGGTAAATACTTGATTAAATATTCATTAAAAGAGGAGCCTATAGTGCCATTATTATTTGATTTCTACTCAGGCCAAAATTAGGGCTTGGAGAAATAGTTGGCTATGGAATATCTATTTTCCAGTTCGCTCCCGCATCCCCTGCAAATGTTTACATTCTCAAAACTACTGATGCAGCCTGTTGCTCACTTACCTGCTATCTTCCAAGGTTCTGCTCTCTCTCTTTTCCAGAGCATTTGTAAAGACACATTAATTTGAAAACAATGTTATGACAGTGTTGAAAAATTAACCCCTCTATTCTCAGTAGTGTAGAATTGAACTTTGCAACATATTGAATGTTACCCTTTAACACTGAACTCTATTATTACTTGATCTTTAGTAAACCAAACATAAAAATTAAAACTGGAGAATCTTATTCCAGCCATCAAAAGTAACCCTTTCTACAACTGATATGATAATTTCTCCATCTCATCCCCAAGGTATGACTACTTCTGTCTAATTAGTAGCAGGTGAGGATCATCCATCACTTATTTGACCATTCTCCCCTCTTATGCATGTCCTGTTCCATCCAAGCATATGCTCTGGTACATCATTTCACAATAACTTGCAATGCTGCCAGCCTTTGAATACTTTTCTGATAACATCCTATGGGCTAATAAAACCGTTGGAGAAAATACTGTCTATATCACAGTAGGCTACAAAATTTTAGCCAGAAGTTTCTACTCTCTGTACTTACAAGTGGAATATGTGCATTTTAGAAGTCCCCAGACCTTAGGTTTAGACATCATTATGTAGGGGAGAAACCAGAAAAAATAAATCAGTTAACAAGTTGTTATAAAATGCATTTTCAAGACAGTTAGAGGGTGCCGAACAACAGTAGATGACAGTATTTTGAACAAATTCAGTGTAGTTTACATTAGTACATACAACCTTGATGGTTTCTCCAATAATTTCTAGTCAGCTGCTGCCTCTAGTCAGCAGAGAAGTACTCATGCAGTACTCTGCAGAAGGGCTGCTTGCAAGAAAAGAAGCACTAGCACAGACCCTCACAAAGACTTCCTGTAGACAAAAGGTCCATGATCCTTCTAAAAATTCAGGATGAGGTGAAAATGACAATTAAAAGGTAAATAACAAGAAAGGAAAAAAATATCTAAACAAAAAATAAAACTGGTACTGTCCAGTGCTAGAAAGAAATCCAGAAATGAAATTGTTAATTCACCTCTAAAATCAGTGACTAGTGTTTAGTGGGAACAAATTTCATACTTCTATTTTCAACTGTCTGTCAATAATATTATCCCACAGCCCCCTCTGACTTCCAAAGGCTTCTTCCATAATAACCCCCTGCTTTGCTGTTCCCAAAGCTGAGGCAGAAATCCATGCAAGATGAATGGGAGGGGAAGGAAAGATATTTCAACTCACATTTTTGTTTTTTAAAAATTAGCCACTAAATAACTCAGTAGTTTTGTCCTTCCTGGACTTTGGCATCAGGGTGTTGTTTTAATTTTTCCCTTATATTTTCTGTGATAATTTTATCAAGTACAGCAAAGGTGCTGGAGATTCCCTTGCAGCCGTGGTGCCACCCGAGGTGAGGCAGCTGTGCCCCTGCAGCCCACAGAGGTCCATGGGGGAGCAGAGACCCACCTGCAGCCCATGGTGGACCCCACAGTGGAGCTGGTGGTTGCCTGAAGGAGGCTGTGACTCTGTGGGACAGACTTCTGGCAGGACCTGTGACCTATGGAGAGAGGAGCCGACACCGGAGCAGGTTTGCTGGCAGCACTTGTGGTCCCGTGGGGGACCCACACTGGAGCAGGCTGTTCCTGAGGGACTGCATCCCATGGGAGGGATCCTCACTGGAGCAGTTTGTGAAGAACTGTACCCATAGGAAGGACTCATGTTGGAGCAGTGTGTGGAGGAGGACTCTCCTTTGGGAGGAGGAGACAAGCGAACACTGAAGCAGGGGAAGAGTGTCCTCCCCGTGAGGAGAAAGGAATGGCAGAGTTGCGTCGGAAAGAAGGGCAAGGGGAGAATGTTTATGTTTTATTTCTCATTTCCCTATTCTGATTTAATTGATAAAACATCAAATTCATTTTTCCTCAAGTGGAGTCTGCTTTGCCCATGACAGTCACTGCTGAGTGATGACTCCTTGCCCTTATCTAGACCACAAGCCTTTCATTTATTTTCTCCCCTCCCGCCAGCTGAGGAGGGCAGGGATAGCGCAGAACTAGGTGTGCCCCTGCCATTTGACCAGGGTCAAACCACCATAATCTTAAAAAACTACTAGGGTCCAATAAGTATTGAAATATTTGTATTTCAGAAGCTTACAGTTTGAAATTTCAACCAAGTTCCCAGAGAGGTAATTGCTACAAGAGAGCTCTTTACACAGTTCACTGTAAGAAAAAATCTCCTTAAAACAGATGTTTCAATGTGTTTAGTCACAGGTAGTTACATACATATTTTCCTCAGTCTGTGAAAATAATGTTAAGGAAATACTCTGCAATCTGTGTGTAATATTAGGATTTTATAAAAATAAAAATGAGGAGGAAAAGGCTAGTTCACCTTCAGTTATTCAGATGGACTATAAAGAGGGCTTTATATATTTTGTTCTGTTCTTTTAGAATTAGCTTACATTTTGGGTTGGCCATTTACTGCATTTCCATAGATAAGGCTACTGGAATTTTTTTTTTTTTTTAAATGAAGGAAGAAAAATAAGACATTTTATAGACCTTTCAGCAGTCTGCAATGACATCAATTTGACCTGAATTCTTTTCTACCTTACAATTTGTGTTTCTTGTGTTTCCCTAATGGATCAGTGTTAAAACTCCTCTTGGGTTTCCGGATCAGACTTTGAATTATTTTCAGGCATATTGTTATACAAAGGCTGCTAAAAATATGAATAATATATGTCTACTACTTCAATTCTGCAGGCCACATTTGAGATACATAAATACCATTTTTATAGGATTTTTCTTAGATTGAGTTGTGAACAGTCACTAGTGAGCATATTTTAAGACTAGTTGAATTTTTATATGCTCAACAGTAGTATTTCTGCAGCGATATAATGAAGATTTCGGTCCCTATATCCTAAATCTTTATTTTACACATTTTTTAGGAGCTTTACGGTCCATAATATGTCATTTTTCAGTAGGGGGCCTAAAGGCAGTAGGCATCTTTGCAGTGATTTTAATGAGCTTTGGGTCAACTTTACTATATTCTGGGAAAACTGAGTATTCCTGGGTGAAAACACAAATTTAGGTTTTGAATAAAAATAGATATTCAGAGAAGTCAAGGCCAAAAAAGATTATTATGATAATTGAATTTTCTGTTCCATATAACTATAATATCACACACAAATTACTGCATCAAACCATGTGGGAATTATTGAATGTAACTAGTGTAGAAGAGGATTATAAAAGGGATTGTGGAGCAAATGAAGCAAATGGACAGAGAGAAATCAAATTGTTATGAGCTGGTAAAAATGGAACTCCTCCACTGGTCTTCCTCACATAATTTTATCCACATTACACATAAAATTTTTGTTAGCATCCAGACTATGCACATACGCATTCCAAATTCTACTCTTATCTACCTTTCCTCAATATGGGACTAGAAATCATCATAAACATCCCAGAAAGTACCATGACACTGGTCCAGATGTGTCTTGATGGGAAATTTCAGAGATTTTTGTTTCTCACTGTATCTCAAATAGAAGGAATGACTTGATACTTTAGAGTAAACCCCCCACCCGAATATTGTCCAGTACCTTAAAGCATGAGATGCGGTGTTGAGGAACCTGAGAAAAGGAAAAGATGCAAATAGTAGGATTTCAACCCTAATTATCAGGAGACAAAACTGACCTGTTCAGACACCTGCTTGGAAGAGGCCTGTGAGAATGAACTCCTGGCAGTGAGCCCAAGAGAGCTGGCTAATTTTAAAGGATAATCTCCTTTAAGTTTAAGAATGACCAATTCTGAAACACACAAAACAGCACAAAGGCAGCAGGAGGCCTGCATGGACAAACAAGGAGCTCCTGACAAAACCCTAAAGAGATATATAAGTGGGAGTAGGGTCAGGTAATCCAGTCAGCAATCAAGGGCAGTGTCAAATTGTCACCTCTAAGATATTATGTGCCTTCAAAAAAATTCTACAACCCAGCTCTACAGCCATGTGACTGCATCTTCTTATTTTTTCTGTTTGTGCTTTTTTCTTGTTTAGTTTGTTATGCTGTGCTTTGATGCTGTAACTGTTCCAAAGCCTTTGTAAAGGGTACAGTCACCACCAGAGCCAGTGTGTCACTGCTGTACTTGTGAGCAGAAAGTCATTTAGGTGGACCAACATCACAGGAAACAATTCTTCTCTCTTCCTGACACTTGTCACTCCTGTGATAGTTTTGTCTTGAATATCTAGATCAGATACTACTGATTAAACCTGAGGATGCTAAATGACTCAAATCTTCCTAGAAACAAATCGTATTTTAACTTTCTTAATGGTCAGCAACACAAGCTGATGGGCAAGCATCCTCCTCCCCTCTGGTAAGGTAACCTGTCCTTTACTTGTGTCTTTGCCCACGCAGGCATGGAGTGTGGTACTGAAAAAAGCTTGTGGGACAATTCTCAACCTCAGGAATTTTTGATCATCAGTGGCACTGATAGGGAAGACCATTTTTGGCCCTGGACATCTTGTATTTCCTGGAGAGTGGGGAAAATAAGGTTTTCATTTATCTTCTTGTTTGTTCTTGTCACGGAGAATAATTGCTGATATTCAAACAGCTTTTCAAATAGCCAAGAACATTCTGATTTTCTGATTAATCATCTCATTATAACACAGTTATGTATATAACATATAATATCCTCTAATTCACCTAAAGAAATACAAATAAATAAATAAATACACTACAAGATCCTATTTTCTCTACACATTTTTTTTTTCTCCCCCGGGACAAAAACAATTTAAGCTTCCTTATTTAAAATAAAAGTAAATAGTGTTCTGGACTTGGAAAAGAAATGCCCTACTGTTTCTTTAAATATATAGTCCTGATATTGAGGTCCAAGGACTTTCTTTGACATTATTAAAACCACCTATATATTTGCAATTTTAGTCTCAATAGAAATAGTTGCTATTCCATCACATTTAATATGAACTGCTTGGACTACTGTGACTCCGTGATGTATAGTCACAAGATAGTTAATTTTAAATTATATCAATTTCAGGTTAGTCCGGATCAGATTGTACATTTTCCAATATGATTGCTTTTTTTCCCTAGCGAAAAACATGTATAATTTTACATTGTGTATAAATTCCATCATGATTTACAGGTTCCCCCACCTTCTCAAAAAGATGTGCCTCTTTTCTTGCACAACCAGAAGTCCCCCTGAGTCACATGTGATTTCATGGATGGCAGAACATTGATTTCACAACACAGACAGGGACATAACTTTGAATTACTCTAAAATTTCAGCTAAATTTGTGAAGAAAATGGTTCCTAACCAACATTCCTTAGAATTCCATCAGTTTATTTGTTTAATACAATAGCAAGTAGTAACAGTTGTACTTACAAGATGTATGTAGCAGCAGCCAAGGTTGAGTTAAACATCGTATTATTGATAGGAGTAACTGATAGCATCAAGGTCAAACCAGAGTAGCTGGTGAGTAGGTGACAGCCTGGGATCCAGGGGTTTGTGAAACCTTGGGAGCAGCTGGAGAGGTCAAAGTGAGCAGAGCTTCCCCAGCTGGCTCTGTGTGTATGTGATTTGTGGACAGAATGGTTGATACCAGCAACCTGCAGGGCCTCAGAGTTCATCTGTCCATGTGCCAGCAGCTGGGAAGGCTGGGATCCAGAGGCCAGCTACTGGAGAAATTAATGAGATATAAATATATATACATACATGAAAATATAAAAATAAATAAATATACGTATATATGACATGGCTTTATACAGAGATACATAGATACATTTATATATTTATTTTCTATCTAATATATTAATATACACTTATCTAATATATAGATATTAATATCTTTAATATATTTTTTCCTCACAAAAGGACCAGCCAGAGAGGGGAGTAGACCATGATTATTTGTGCGGTCTGTTTTTCTGAGTGCTCCATGTTTCTGCCTGTGTTTTCTGTGCAGTCATGAAAATATTTTCATATATACATTGTGCATATGTGTGCTCTACATGCTTAGCTTATCTGAGGCTTTAACCTGCCTGCAAAGAGAAAATGAAGGTTTACAGCACAGAGAGTTTTGAAAAGATATTTGTACAAACATTGCAACTTAAAATTACTTTAATGAAACGTTTGTAAAGTCATTCATTGTGTCACAGTTGGTGCTGCAAATACAGAAATTACGTAATTATGAGGATATAAAATAGACTATTTACATTATGTAGGATAACTGATTTAAGTTATATTTATTTGAAACTAGTTTAGTAAGTTTTTAAAAGCAAGAAAGAATATAAATGCTACAACTAATTCTTAGTTTCTGTTTAAGTCAAACTGTGAATTCCTATTACAATTTTCACATTATCACTCAAAACTGAACAGTAAAAACAGTGGGAAATTACAAAGTAAGCTCTACATAATTTAACTGCAATTTGATGACCAATGTCTTTAAGATGCATGAGTGAGCTGAAAGTTAAGACTGTGAAAAGCTGAAGGGAGAAAATTATTCTATTGTCTAAAATATGTCTCCAAGACCCACTGACAATTCTTTTTTGTTTATTGTGTTGAAGCTGATAAAGACCCCTGATCCTCTCAATCAAATCAAAGTGACAATTCACTTTGTGCAAATATATATCTAACTTTACCAAGAAGCAACATTTTAATCTTTTTTTTCCTTTACCTGCAACTACCACGCCAATAACTTTAGGAGAAAACTGTTTTCTGATGAATTTAGAACAGATGTTTTAATTATTTAAAAATATTAATGAACTCAAAAATATGCTATAATTTAGTTTAACTATGAATTCTGTGTCAAGGACCCCACAGAAAAGGTGAAATGGAGGGTAACCACAAGTGACAGTAAATCATAAAAGGGTACAGCCACAGCAATTTAAGAAATCCCTGTAGTGACAGGCACACATGTACACCACTGCAGGTGAGCCTTGAATTATGCAGGGGGGAGCACATGACAGAAAAAAAAAAATAGAAAAGCATAATTTTTTTTTCGGTTTGCTAATAAGAATTGTTCAGCATTTAAAAACTGGGAACAATTCAAGGGTAACAAATAAGGATGAAATAAGAGTAATATTTTTGAAAATGTGCTGAATTTTTACTTCTAATTTCTTGAATGGCAAGAAAAGCTCCTCAAAACACTCTTGATGTAATTTTGACCAGAGCAACCTGGAACTTAGTTCATACCTCGGTTAAAATCCATCTATAAGTGGTATGTTACCCTGCTCTTGAAAGGGAAAGGGAAAGAGAAAGGGAAGGGGAAAGGNTTAGTTCATACCTCGGTTAAAATCCATCTATAAGTGGTATGTTACCCTGCTCTTGAAAGGGAAAGGGAAAGGGAAAGGGAAAGGGAAAGGGAATGGGAAAGGGAAAGTCCTGACGCATGTTTCACATAGATCCTTGCTATATATTTCTTGCAGGGTTTAAAAATCAAGTGTATTTCTAGGAATGAATTGCAGTTTTGCTGAGTTTGCTTTTTCTACTCATATAACCACTGAACTAAAAAGTAATAAACAATTGCCCTAATTGCCTCTCTATATTATATATATTTTGGTTTTACAAGTAATTTCTCTAATTACATTTAAAAAAATGGAAATTTTTGTAATGAACTGAAATAGTTTTCAGTGTTGTTAGCACTGTAAAGAAAGTTCTAAGTGTGTCCAAACAAACTGTACATTCATTTTGTTACTTGTAAGTTATTTTTAAAAAGAACATGCAATATTCATTGGTTAAGGCAAAGAAAATCATGCTGGAAATGTATAAGATTTATTTTTTCCTCAAGACATGCTAAGTCTTCATTAAACATTGACACAATTCCTACTGGTTTAAACAGTCATTTTTGCATTAAATCCTGCCTGTACTAGCTCACTTTGTACTGACATATGGATTCAGCAAGGAGATATAAATGATTAGGAGATACTTTGAACTGCCTTATATCCAACAATATCTGACCCTAGCTTTTCTCTAAGAAATAGTATCATGATCAAAGTCAATCAAATATGTTCTAGGTCAGAGTTTTACAACCATCTGAGGCAGCAGTGTCATCTACTAAATGAATATCACATCTTCCTGCACTCTACATTTTTGCTGCCATCAGAGCTCTGACCCATGGCCTTTCTGTCCAAAACTTATCACATACTGCTCAAAACCCTGAAAGTACTTGCTTTTGAACAATTGCTGAACAAGGTATCTATTTCATTGACTAAATAAATTAAATGATTAAATGGAATCTTAATGAATGCGAGGAACATAACACTCTGCTGAGTTGATAAAGGGAAAGGGATGCTTCCTCCCACAGTACAAATCCCACTACTGACATTGCAACAAAAACATGATAAATTTTTATTCTTTAATTTTTTATTATTTAATTTTTAAATCTAACTGTTCTGTTGGCAGTGCTACTGGTCTTTCATTTATAAGTGATAAAAACATGTTGACAATAGTTGCTCTGATGACCTAGGTTGTTGGCTGAAGAGCATTTCAGCACACGTGATGTGTTTATCTCATAGCAGCAAGATGCCAAGGCAATTGCTGTCCTAATTTGTTTGGAGATCCTCCTCTCCTTTCATGCTTATCTGAATCCTCTGTGAATCCAGATCACTCAGTATATTTTTTTTTTTCTCTAAAAACTGCCTGTCCAAACTTACAACATGCTCTATGATTAGTTTGGATATGGAAAAGTCCCATTAGTTCTCTTTTTTCCCTATCTTTGTCATACAAACATCTTAAAAAAGCTCTCAGAAAGGGGATATTTTCATTGTTCTTCACAGTAAACCTTCATTGTTAAAATGAAGCCATTCAAAGGATCCAAACTGACATTTTTGGAAGGTGATATCTTCAGTTCCACTTAATGATATATGGAGCACTTTGGATTGTGTTCTCTGTCAGTATGAAACATCCTTGTCCAGGTGAGAATGTCTTTATCCGGCAGCTCAGTTGGGAAGACTAACAGAAATGTTAGTTAGAAGAGAATCTTGGAGGTTTTTCAGGCTAGACTCAGCTGAATTTATTGCTAGCACTAGGTGAAGTCAGTCTGTTTTCTCTAGCCAAGGTTTGAAAACTTGCAAAGAAGGAGATAACCCATTCCAGAGAGGCATTTCCCCAGTGATTTCCATTCAACTAAAAGTTTTCCTAAAATAAAATGATTTATTCTAGAAAAGACAGCAGGACTAGAGCTTCTTTTTGATGATGGTTTTGTAATCCCTGTATATGTCAAACTGCTTCATATAAGCTATACATCTCCAACATGGCCAGTATATTCTTCATTCAAAGCTAATCACAGGGAAAGAGATATGTGTATATAACTTTAGCATACACCAATGGCTAGATGACACAATTCTACTTACCTCCAATGGAAAAAAGTCTAATTTATTGACTTAGCATGACAGAACATTTATACCAAGTTTTTAATAACAACTGCTATTCAAGTTACTACAGATTTCCCTCACTGATAACTGTGTAATAATTAACTTGGGGATTTATCTGGTATCTGGATGTTTCAGCCTAAGTGTTTCTCTGTTTGATGAATTTTACTATTTATTCAAGAAACAGATGGGATGCCAGTAGGAATTAGGGGACAAAATCCCACATTAAACACTTCTTAATTTTTTAGATAATGTACTGATCTCTGTTGTTGTCTTAGGACTACCAAAGGATCAAGCCTTTGTCTTTGAAAAAATTAGTCCTGTAATTCTGATATATATTTCAAGATTACTTAACTTTGCAAAATTTCATGGCAAAGAGCTTACGTGACGAAATATAACACAATCACTTTCTTTCTGAAATATGTTCTTGTCATTAAGGTCTATCAAATATGACACATTTGGGTTTATGGAGTGCTAAAGGCAATTTATATTAAATATTCCACACAAGGAAAAAAAAAAAAAGTTTGGAAACCCTCTTCCCTTCTTTTGTTCCCATGTTAAGGAAAACCACTAACATCAGCACAGGAGCTTACTTGTCATGTATAACAATTTTGCCTCTTTATGAGAAGGTCTAAATCGTACAGGCATAAATAAAATAGCTAACATGAGAAAAAGATGAAGAAACCTGAGGAATCTGTACCACCAGATTGTAATAAGAATGAAGAAGGAGAAGGTATGTGAACACATGGCTTTCTGTTAAATTTCCAGTGAGAAAACTGTGATTTCCACGGGTGTAGAAGACATCAGATGTATTCTGGCTAAAGGAAGGAGTGGTGACAATAGAGTTACTAGAATAACGCATTGTCATGCAAAAGAGATTACTACAGCATAATGGTAGTTTGAGTAAAGTTCCAATGTTTGTATCACTCCTGAAACAATTCTAATTTTTTTTATTACTCTTGAGAGACTCATGGCACACCTAATAGCATATAATGATTATGTATGTTAGTAATAAATTGGAAGAGATTTAAAAAGTATTTCAGAGCAAGAGTGATACCCAAAATAAAGCTGAACAACAGAAGTCATTCTTCTAAAAGCTTTTACTTGATCAGACAGCCATAATTTTTGATGGAATTAATTGCACATTAAAATCATTGACATGATGTGCAGAATGGACCTGATAAATTTGGTCTGTGGTTCCCTGGCTTAACACTGTTGGTTGAAAATACTTCTGTACTACAGAAAATACAATACACTCATATCTGCAACTCAGTAGTCAGAAAAGTCCATTTTCTGACCATTTTTCTGGGTCATTTTATTCATTTAATACATAATGCATTCCCTCCTCTACCTCCTGTTCCAAACATGAGTTAGAATTTTTGACCCTGATTCTGCAAGGTACATAAGCATTTTAAATTAAGCACAAAGTGAGGAGCACTTTGGTGTCTGAAATAGAACAATTAAAGGCTGATATGTAAAAAAAAGTCCACAAGACTTTGTTCTAAATTACTCTTAGGTTAACACAGGGGAGGACTTATATGAAATGCATGAGACAATTTTAGGGCTCCTTGGAATAAGTTAAACATCCCTTTTTTCCTACCTTTGTTAGCGTAGGATGAAACACATAATCACAGAAAGATTACGTGGGTGCTTTTACTAAGAGTGCTCTGAGAATCAGGGGGATTCACATCCAAATCTGACTCCGATATAACATCGAAAAAGGACAAGTTTTTTACCTTTCCATTATACAGCTACCTATTAATTATTAAGCCCCCCTTGTTTTAAAGCATGCAACTGTGGAAACTCTGGTATACCCTTATTTGATTAAAACAATCGTTCCCCCCCTTAATAATACCCAATTCTGTCATATGATTATGCAGGTGCAATTTCATATGATTTGATAGAAGCTAGGAACTTAACATTTTGTTCCCTCCCAGACCTAACTGACCTAGCTGTGAATTTATTGTACATGCTCCCTTGATTTCAGAATCATTTTAACCCTGTGCATTTTAAACCCTTGACCTTTCTTTCCCCATTCCTGCCATCCCATATGTGCCCTTTTACTTTTTGCCCAACACTCATTTTGTATTGAATCCATTAAACAAAATGACCAAATAAAATGTTTCTCTCTCTCTCTCTCCTTTTTGTTTTCTTTAAACTCTATTAGTTCTCTGTCTGTTTAGTCACACTCAGGTTGTAGTGGTTGAACAAAGGACTGAAAGGCAAATGTGCAGCACATGGAAGGAGCAAAAAAGGAGTTGCAAATTTATACTAGCAATACCATTAATTGTAATTCTCTTCCAAAATTCACTGGATGTCTTTTGTTCAACATGAAATAACAGTTAGTAATCAATTTACAGTAGTTACAGTAGGAGTAATCAATGTAATCCCCTAGACATGTACAGATACTGTTCCTTGGTTTGATAGAAAGAAGCAAATGCAGAGAGAAGCAGCTATCTGCATCTTTTAATTAAAAAAAAAGAAAAATTAAGGAAAAAAAAAAAAGCCAGGTTCTTCAGTACATCAAGTAATACCTCGGAGCAGTTGAAGTGTCTGCTTCTAGATGTCCCATCCAAAGACACCCAAAACCAATTTTTGGAAATGAAAGTAATCCCAAAATTTTCGACAGAGCACACTTTGATCCCCTATAGGCTTCTTAAAAGGAGTTTATTTTGTTGAGGGAAAAGATCATATTTTTAAGTATAGGTGTCCAAAGTATAAAATGAGATGTGTTTATGATGTTGTTGCTGTGGTGAGAGTACTCTTGCCGTTTTTAGCAGATCTTTGATCAGGTGATCAAAGAGAGAGATGATATTGGTGATAATAGAGACAGACTGTACAAAAACCCAATCAATAAGGAATAATCTGGGATAGTAGCAGGGAAAAGTCACACTGATGCTGGAGGTGAGGAGAGGAAGGAAATGAAAGATGACAAAGGGAGGTAGAAGAAGCAGAAGTTACAGGGGAAATATTTTTCTTCTGTACATCAAGCACAGCTTAAACTGGTGAGGTTTCACTTGCCTTGCTGGTTCTGCTAGCGATGCAACAGAGTGACATTCTGCCTCTGGCGGGCTGACCCAGCCTGGATGGCAGGTGCCCCTAAGCCTCTCTATCTGACCTCCTCAGACGGACATTTCTGGGGCAGATCTATATCTGGCAAATGAAAAGTGAGAGATCACATTAATTTTACAGTTGTGTAACATATCCATTTATGAAAGTTTGCTTTAGTACTGCATCTTTTCTGCCTTACAGACATTCAAAAATTACATGGTGAAGAAAAAGGGGAAATAGACTATAATTATCATGGCAATGATAGAATTCACTTAGGAAACACTAAAATAGTTATTTTCTTTTTTGGTTACCATACCTTTAGATTTGAACTTCTTTTTAATGAATCTTATGTAAACCAGTGACATGTTTTTCTTTAAATTTCTATTCCATTTGGGAAAAGAAAAACCATCCAATAGTACATTTTTCATTCAGAACAACTCATCATTTACAGTAATTTCTTCTGCAAATTATTTTTCTTTCCATGTCAAACAAGAGAAATTTCTCTCTCTAAATTAAAGCAGACTCCAAAAAATTCTTAAAAAACCCCCAAAATTTGAGAGTCATAAGCACTCCCTCTGGTGTATGAAATGTAGAGTTGTTTATTTATGTTAATATGCAGATAAATAACAGGAATTATAAAATGATACTGACAAGATACGTACTAAGTTTTTTCAAAATATATTTAACAAAAAATATAAAAATCTGGAAATCCTCTTTCTTTCTCTTAAAAACTGTTTTAGTTTTGTTATTTTTGCAGTAATTTGTTACTTTAGTAGTAGTAATAGTAATTATTAGCCATAATTACAATCTTGATGGAGAATGAAGACAATTAGAAAAAAGGTAATTTTTTTTCAGATATGAATTACAAGCCATCATACTATTAATTTAAAAAAGAAAATGACAGATTGAAAAACCATTTCAGAATCCTCAAGGCAATTAAGACTTCAAGAGTATTTGTACTAAAGGTCTGATACTACAGCAGGAATCAGGCCAAATTTCCTTGTAAGCTACTGACTGGTAGACAGACAGATGCACATAATAGATAAATAAAAGTAATTAGTACTGGGTTCAGTTCAGTTGTATTTCCCCTTTTTTTGTTTGTTTGTTTGTTTGTTTGTTTGGGGTATTTTTGTTGGGTTTTTGGGGTTTTTTTTGGATTTTTCTTGTTAGT
>WBMY01001057.1:38898-91297 GCA_013397315.1 Donacobius atricapilla | reverse complement strand
CCATGGCAGGAGGTTGGAACAGGGTGATCTTTACATTCCCTTCCAACCCAAACCACTCCATCATTCTGTGATTCAATGCAAGAGCATTCATGTAACAGTCATCCTAGTTCTGCTGTAAAGTGTATCTTTCTGGGCAGCTTGTGGGTATTTTCTTGCTTTGGATGTTGTTATTGTTGGTAGTGGTTTAGTTTATTGTTTGGGGGATTTTTTTGTGTTTGGGATTTTAAAGATATTAATATTACCGATAGGTAGCAAAAAAGAGCAGGAAATCACCTCCTGCAATTGACATAGGAAGAACAATTAGAGCAACCATCTTTATTCTCTTTCTCTATGAATATTTGTCCCATTAAAATTAGTTAGTATTTTGGCAGTGTTTTCAGCAGAATTGGGATTTCATTGAACAACTTTAGTAGGTATGAGGTATGAATGTGTCAACAAAATGAGAGGAGGATGGAGAATAGGCTGTAAATGCAACATCTCTAATTAAACCTATAATGAAATATAATCAAATCACTACCATCACTATGGTGTTTCACATTTTCTTTTTAGATGCACATCTACTAATGCCTTTCTTTGCCCCAGTCAGCCTCAACTTAAAAGTCATTCTACTTGCTCAAAGATGTTGCCCAATTTGAAGGATTTCTAACACAGAAAAGCGATGTGACAAATAAGAGCAAACTTATCATTGTGATATCAGACACGAGTACAAAATAAAGTATTGGATCATCAAGATGAACTAAGAGGTCATTCATCTTTTTCCAATTGCTCATCTTAAAAATTAAGGTTTGATCTGAATTGTGTCAAAAATAGTTATACTGCCGTAACAGTACTGCATGATTACAAGTATAATCATGCTTTTGAGTGAAAATTAGCCCCTTGTACTGTAGAAGGTTAAGCACCTTGATTACTTCCTCCCTAGAATCTGACCCAGAATCTCAGTTTTTAATGCTAGACCAATTTCTAATTGATTTTATATCACCATTGATTATTACAGCTATGTAAGACTTCATCCAATTGAGTTATAGATGAGGGGAGGGGGAAAAAATCTATCACAAAGATACAGAGCATCCATTAAAGATGCATTTAGAACAAATGGACAATGCACTTTTTTTTTTTTTTTTTTAAGTTGTAATTGTATTCAAGGGAATGACATTTAGCAGCCATCCACTGTAGGTTATTGAAATATTCTGTGACCTTGGCTCCACTTCCAGATGGAAAGCAAAACCACAAATAAAACTGCAGGGGATACAGAAATAAGATTTTGGTCTCAATTACATTGTTTTGAAAATATTTAATAGTATGCTAATGATCTTAATTAATCTCAGAGATACCAATCTTGGAATCGGTGTTTAGCCAAAAACCACATGTTGAATAAGCCCACAATCTGTAAAAGGACAGAATTCAAATACATAAGTGAATCTGTAAATATTTACTAGAGTATCCCAACTATTTTGGTGAGAGCAGAGGGTATTTTTTCCCAAATAGTTGTACCAGTAGTCCTGTATAAGCCCAACACACACAGAGAGCACATTATAGGTTAGTTCATTACTTTGTGCAATTAAGCCATGGTGAACAGCTGCAGTCACACCGGATGGGCATTTCCCACCCTCCTATATCCTGGCAATTGAAGCAATAAGCATATGTTTAGCAGTAATGCTCTTTTTTATTCATGTCACTACTTCTTGCAATGCAAAATCAAAGTCAAAAATATTTTTTTAAATTTTTTTTCAGAAGAGACAGGAAGTGTAGAAATTGAAGACCATCCCCTCGAGTGCCAGTCTCTTTAAGTTATTTATTACAGCTCGAGTCTGCTCACTGAATATAGCTCTTAAGTAAAGGAGTAGGAAGGGAGGAGAGAGAGAAGAGAAGCTCTTTGCCTGACAGCAGTTGTTAGAGCACCACTCCTGATTATTGTAATGGGTTCAATTGCAAAATGCTATTCATACCAAAAGCAAGGCTGTTAAACGGGAAGTTGAGACGGTGGGTGGTTTGTTTTCCCCAATGAAAAAGTTCTCTACACATCGACCCTCCCATCGATGAGCATTAAAACATTTTGATGCTTGGGGGAGTCTTATTTCCAGGGGGACATCACAGCATCTACCTGTCTTTTGTGGCTTCTGAACACTTTGTTCATAACAATGAATCAGTACATAGGAGTCCTTTTAGACTTTAGTAATAACTAAGGTTTAGTTTTATCTCTTTTGATCAGGAGCCTTCATAAATAAAGTTCTCACTTCCCACTCCCTGGAAACAATTAGAGTGACTGAACAGAAAGCTATTGCTCATCTTTTCTGCTCTTTAGCAGCAAAATTCCTTTTAGAAAAAAAATCAAAGATCAGTGCTTGTTTTTTACCAGCCAGTGACCTTCCCCCAAAACTACACAGTTACTAAATTAATATTTAGATACTTAAAATGAACTAGCAACCAAAAACTCCACACTTCAAACCCTTCCTCTCCTGACTGAGAGCCAAAAAAACCCCCAACTTTGAGCAGCAAAGAAGAAAGCAAGGCTTTGGTTCCTTTGAAAAAAATACCTCCCCCATGCCTTCATCAGGGCACAGCGGGGCTGCTGCAGGTTGAGTGCAGAACACAGTGCTGGAGCAAATGCCAGTGGGAGGGAGAGAACTCCAGAGCTTCCCTCAGCCTGGGAGGTCTGGTGCTGGGAAAACACGTTGCAAGGGACATATGGATAGGTGGGGAGAATCATGGCTGAAAAGACTGATGATTGCTCTGAGGAAAAGTGCAGTTGAGGCAAATACTGCACCCTTCCTGTCATGGAAGTGGAGTGATTTTAGACATCACAGTAGAACTGAAAACATGAAAATGTAAGAAGAAAAAGGAAGGAATTCATGCTCTTGCTGATGCTTTCCAGTAAGCAGAATTCAGTGAAGGCAATTACTCCCTGGGTACATGGTAACCCAGTTGGAATGGAACTAGGAAAAAAAATCACCTCAGTAACTGGGATTCTGACAGATAATTTTAATATAAAAACAATTTAAAAAACTGCTTTTCAATTCCTTATTTTATAAGGGGCATTTTGAAAACTCAGCAATGTTGCTAGGACCAAATTCGCACACACAAGAATGTAAGGACAACCAGAACTCTCAACAAGGGGAGTAATTAAAAATTTTGTTTCAGATCATTATTGTTACTAGTATTACTTCTTACACTTCCAGATAGGTTAAACCATGCTTCCAGGAGAGGGAGTGTTCTTTGGCTTTTGTGTTAGGCTGGGACAATTGAATTTCTTCCTTTGGTGCAAAGCAAATCATGTACCTATATGCTGGCTCGTTTCTTTCAATCACAGAAAAGAAAAAGTTTTGTGTACCTCATAGATTATTTTTTAAAGAAAAATAATAATTTTGTTTGCTATGTATGAAAGGAACAATTCCAATTGCATTTTAGATCACATCTGAGTATAGTGAGTACACAGATAAGTACCTCCGCATTGCTTGAGCTTTATGGGAAAATAAAAATTATAATTATTGCTCCCAGCTTACCCAACTTATTAAAGTACCAATTTATGAGGCATTTCTGCTGTTTTTTAAACCACCAAAACACCTGCAATTCACTTGAGCCCTTACAGACCTGCAATTGTCTTTGCTGACACATTATGCACAGATTTTAAGTATGATATTCCATTAAAGATACCTCAAGCCACCAGCCTGCTTGCAGAATTTAAAAGAGATAGAAGTACGGATTTTAAAGTACAATTAAGAGGAAGAAGAGAACTTTGTGTGGAAATTGCTCCCAAAATTGAAATGAGATTTTTCAATTATTTTTCTAAAGCACTCTTAGGCAAGGCAACAAAGAGAACGTGCTACTATATTCAAAGAAACCTCAATTCCTTTTGCTACTGTTCTGTAACAGATGTACTCAAAAATCATTAATATATTTCTGAAAGATGAGGAGATGGAAATACAGCACCACAGTTATTGGTTGTCCTTCATTACAAAGTCAAAGGATTGCTCCAGGTTTCTTTACCATACCTGTTGAAAAAAAAAAAAAAAAAGAAAAACTGCAAAAAGGATTAATTCTGAAAAATGGCATACAAAAGTAGAAAAAGAAATCAATAGAAACAGGAATCTAGGGAATAGATTAAAAAAAAAACACAAGAGCTGGAACGGTTACTTATAAATGACAGATGAAAAGGATAAATCAATAGAAAACTCTGAAGAAGGTATCACAGGAATAAATGAACATATTCCCCAGAAAAATGAATGGTTTTTATATGGCAGACAAAACCAATGGAACCAGTCATCATGAAACAGGGAAATGCCATCACATCCCCTAACACTTTGTAATTACCTTGATAGGAAGAAACTGGCTGCTGAGAAGTTCCATCTTACTTAATTAGGCNGACCTTGAGATAAGAAATAGAATAAACACCTTTGAAGACCAAGCTACAGGTTCCATCTCATCTATTAAACCCTGATACAGGACTCTGAGAGACAGAAAACCCCTAACTAGGGGAATGTCAGGGTGAAAATCCCGTCAGAGGTTGTGCAGATTTGAAGGCCTTTGCTTGATCTTGTCATGGTTTATCACCAGTCAGCAACCAAGTACCACCGAGATGCCAGCTACATTAACTACACTTTATCACCCACAAACCCTTTGTAATTTGAAATCATGTCTTCCCCTGAATCGAGGCAAGATAGTGGTAAATACTATAATTCTCATATTTGTTAACTACCTTTTTACTGCTTGAAGTGCATCATTGAAAGCAGCATGTTGAGACAAAAGTGGGCAGAAAGCTACTGAGTCACACTTTCTGATTTGGAAATAATGATTGAACATTGTTCCTAATCTGAAACTTCCAAGAAAGTTTTATGAATATATCATCTTTGAATTCCAAAGGGGATTTCTAGTGCCAAGTATGAATATACTGGTAGGCAACCTAACTGGCTTAAGGAGGAAGCCAGTTCATTTGCTCTGCTTAGATTTGACATAGCAATGCACCTTTCCTTCCATAGCACAGGAGAAATATCCCTAAGAACAAGTGATCACTATTTTTTGAAGAATTTTCCTATCATTTTGTTCCTGATTACATTTGTGTTTTATAGGACATATAGCTAATATGGAAGAGAAGATGCTGTGTGTTGGTAATAAAGTTTAAATAGATTCATCAAATGGGATTTAATGCAATAGTTTTTGTTTAGTTTCTTAAGCCCCTTCTTTATATATTCTTTTTAGTTCATGTTAAAAGAAGACAAGCATATGTATGGCAACATATACATTTTCTGAAAGTTTCCCCTTGCAGCACATTAAAGGACTTTAAAATGTGTGTAAAAATCACTTTGATGGCCTTGATTTTGGTACTGTGGTGTCTTGACTCTTGCCTTGACCTTAACAAACAAAGGTAGAGTGTTCTTCTTGCCTTGAGGTGGCCCAGTGTCATGACAGTGGTGACTGGACTGCCAGACAGGCCACCTAAAAAAGAAGGTCCTGAGCTATATTTTGTCCCATAGCACCTTTTCTTTGTTTCAGTATAATGATACATAAACTAGACAGACAGACATGTAAACAACTAAGTGAGTATTCCCCAGGTACTGATGACACATCTAGAAATTTTTAGTCTGGAACAAATTGCTCTCTAGAGGTTCTTACCTGGGAGAAGCCTTTCAGAGACTGTTAGAATACACTGTAATTTGAGTAATTTAAATTAGACTGGACAGGGAAGCCTCCAAAAGGATAAATGAGAACACAGGCACTTTGAGAAGCACCTCAGGATCACATACTTGGTAATATCTGTAATTCCTGAAATATTAAATGGCTTTTCAAAAATGCCAGTGGGTCTGATACATGCTTTACATGCGTGATCATTGTATTCTCCTCTTTCTGAATCCTCCCTTGCTTTGCTGACCTCCTTTTTCTTGCATCTGGCTGTTTTATTCTTGGAAAGAGCAGAATTGGATGTTTGCATTTTGCTCTGGGGAAAGGGGAGAACTCAACATTTTGTGAAAAATTCAGAAAATTAAGCAGAAAATTTTTGTTCATCCTCTGCTCTTACTTTGTTCCCAAGTGCTAACCCTAACCTGCAGCCACTTAGGTTTAAACCAGTTGGTACCTCACAATCCACTCTGCGTATTTTTGAGAGGTTTGAGCTTATTCCATTCTTCTCCCATTAAAAAATGGTTCTGGACAAGCAAGGAGAGGAACCACAGGAACTTCAGACTTTAACCCTTACTTCTTGTGAGTTTACAAAAAGCTCACAAATTGTGAGCTTCTTGTATACTTACAAAAGATTGAAGTCAGATGAATTTTTATGGAAACCTTGTGAAAATAGCTGCAGATTTCCAGTATGACAAGGAAAAATACAAATCCTATTTTCTCGGTTCTTCAATCCATTCTTTATGCTGCTCTCATAGCTTTTTTTTAATCTTTTGACATTGGTTCATACGTATATAATCTACCTATAGCTGGTATTCAGCTATATTGCATAAGCCTACAATCTTGCCTCCCCTTGTTTCCAAAAGAATTCTGTACTACTGCCTCAGGCAATCTCTTTAAACTTCTCTTTCACATCACAGTGCTTGAGAAAGCACTTTTCTCTCCTTTTCCCAACAACTTCTCAGCTGTACCCTTGACATATTTTAATCAGGGTTTCTCTCCGACCAAAGGACTGACACCTCTCTCTTCCAATTAGTTAATGGTTTCCTACTTTCTGCTGCTGTTGTTGTTGTTTCCATCTCACTCCCCGTCCTCCTTGACCTCACAGCAGCCGGAACTCTGAAATTAGATGAGGCAGGTTCATGCAGCTCTCTCATCTGCACGGAGGCTGCTGGAGTAGTTTTGCTATTTGTGTCTAAAGATGTCACTGAATTAATATTTTTTATATCAATTGCAGCAATGGCAGGTGTGTATTGATGGACATGACTATTTGAAATGAATGTAGGAAAAAAAAGCAGAAGTAGGAGACAGGTGCACTTTCTTTTGTAGCACACATATAAGACATATAAGCCTTCCCAAAGACTGCATTCAAAGCACTGCCCATTGAGCACTGCCCTAGACACAGCCTTACAATAGGAGAACTACTGATGATAATATATTCCATTGATAAGGAATGGTTTATTAGTAAAAATGCTGTACTGGTATTATGACTGGTAAGGAACTAATCTTTCAATTTTAAATATGCTGTAGTTGTACTGCAAGGCTCATGATAATACTAGAATCAAAGTGTAAGGGAAAAGGATCTTACATAAACAGACAAACCTCTGTTTTTCTAATTCCTGCCCCTTGTGAAGCAACATTAACTCAAGTTGACTCAAGTATGCTCTCTAATTCTCACTGCTTATATTTTACAAAAAAAAAAAAAAAAGAGATAGAGATATGGGCTTTAGCAGCAATTACTCACAGAGTCCTTTTCTGCAGGTCACTCGCCCAGTTTTGAAAAAGTGAAGGCCATGCAAAGAAAACATCACCTGAAAAGTACAGCTAGCAAGAGAAACAGAAGATACAGCCATTGGTTGAAAATGCAACTGAATGTGATGGAAAAAATTAATTGCTGCTCAGCAAGAACCTGTCACTACCTAGAGCGGGTATGGCAGTGCCTACACTGCACACCACAGATTTGTAGAATGCTTTGGGTTGGGAGGGACTTTAAAGAGTGGGACCTTTAGTCCCAAATTCCCTGTCATGGGCAGAGACACCTTTCACTAAGAACAGGTTGTTCAGAGCCCCATCAAACCTGAGCACTTCCAAGGATGGGACATCCACAACTTCTCTGGGCAATTTGTTCCAGTGCCCCACCACCCTCATATGCACATTAATCATTGATCTGTTAATTTAAAAAAGAAAAAGAAAGCCAGCAGAGGAACAGGTAGCTATCATCTCTATTATTGCATCTATTTTTTTAATTTATGCTGGGAAGAAGGAACCTGTTGCTATCCTTTATAGAGGAAATCTGATGGTGGGCTAAAGCTTTTGTTGCTTTTCTTAAGGAGCAGTGCAGTTTAAGTTTTATACTTCTAGCAACAGTTCCATTTTCACCTCGATGCCTCTCTGCTGGTAAAGTAGGGCAGGATCAAAGAGAGATGTTTGTTAAACAACTTCCCTAGCACCCTCATACTCAGTTTCAGTTCCTCTGACTGTGACATTTCAGTTTCATATATACAAAGGGTCAAATACAGGTTGCCTGAGCTCTTTCTAAACACTCAGGAAACATCCCACCATCCACACTTCCTATTTTCTTTACATTTTACCAAACAATGAGGAACCCATGCCTTAAATCAGGCAACTGAGCTCTGAAGGGTGCATATGGTTGAATATAGGAAAAGTAGGTCAGATGTTTCAGCTCAAAAAGGCTAACTGGTAGGCTAATTAATCTTTCTGAATCTTAATGATTAATTAGAGACTTTATTTCTATGACATCATTACTTTCATTATTACAGCAATGTAAGATAATTTCCATTTTTTTACCAATGCAACATGATGCTTTGTGAATGTTAAGGATTTCATCAGTAAAGCAGCCCGGACAGATATCTGTTGCTATGCAAGAAAGTGAATTTCAAAGCTGTTGAGTTACAGTGAAAGTTAAGGGGAAAAAAACCAGAAAACCCAAACCAGATGAATGAAAAAAAAAAAAAGAACAACAGAAAAACCCAACCCAAGCAATAATAGCAAAAGCTATAGAAGCATAGAACATAGAATTCCTGGTAGCTAATCCACCCTTCAAGAACTGATCTGGAAAAAATGAAGAAAACAAAAGAAGGACTCTCTCCCATTGTCAGTCAGAGCATGAAAGACATGACAGATATTCATCAAATATACAAAATTCAGAAGTTTGTTTCAATGTAATCAAAGAGAATTGATCCTGCTAATTGTTTTAATCATCCATTGCAATGAAGCTAAGAGAAATCTATCCACTCTGTGGGCTGCAGGACCAAACCAGTAGTGTCAGGTCAAGGCTACCATGCATGTTACTTGATAGAGTCCATAAACACCAATGTTATTTCATCACAAAAATGAATAATTGAATACATAAAGAGACCTCAGCCTTACACCAAGATTTGGCTTCACTAAAAATAACTGCAAGGACTTAACTTTGAGAGTATGTGTGGACAGCCCTCCCTTACTCAGAAGTATCTATGGTTAGTAAATATAACATCATTTGGATTTATACTGCTCTCCTGAGGTACATGATTATGGCTGCAACAGAAAATCAGTATTCCATTCACTACAAATTTATTATTGCTTGTTTAGGACCCTCCCTCCACTGCCATCTTACTGGTAATATGATGTATTTCACAGCATTTTGCTGAGTTCAGTGCATTTCAATACTTCTTTCAAGTGTTTTGCACTTTCTTTTTAATTCTCTCCTTGCAGTGCATCAAAATTTGTTTATTATATTTCAAATACTGGGGTAGATAAATAGTGTCTGCCAAGACATGCTTTCAATTGAGGATTGAAAGTGCCTGCTTAAAATTCCCTTTGAATAAATTGTTCTTAATAAAAAAGAAAGGTTTTGGCAAGCCATTAATTATCACACAATTATTTATGCTAGACCGTCATAAGAAGGGGATGCAGCACACACATTTTGTAATTAAATTGCAAAAAAAGATACTGATCATCTTTCCTAGAAAAGAATTTCTGGCATAATCCTAAATAAATGACCTATATGTCCCATAAAAAGGATTTTAGGCACATTTTTCTGGGCATACATACTACTGTAAGTTTGGCTGTTTCCTTTGAAACAAAGAACCTCTACCCTTAGAGGCAGGATAAGCCATATTTTTTTACAGTTTTCACCTGTTTGAATGACCAATTCCCAGGAGAAATCTTGTGGGATCTGCTGCTCCATTTAGATCCCTACAAATCTTTGGGGTCTGATGGGATTCATCCAAGAATCCTCAAAGAGCTGGCTAAGCAAAACCTCTCTCTATGATTTTTGAGTGGTCTTAAAAAAACAGAGGCCGCAGCTGACTGAAAGCTGATGAACATTTTCCTGATTTTCAAAAAGGGGGGACTTCGGAAACTGCAAGCTGTCAGTCTCACTTCAGTGCCTGGTGAAGTTATGGAGGAGATTATTCTGGGAGGTATTGACAAACACCTGAAAGACAACACAGCCATCGGTCACAGCCGGCAGAGCTTCATGAGGGAAAGTCCTGCTTGTCAAACCTGGCGTCCTTTTGTGGCAAGGTAACCACTCAGCTGATCAAGGGAAGACAGTTGATGTGATCTTTCTGGATTTCAGTAAAGTTTTGATACTGTCTCTCCCAGGATCCTTCTGGATAAAATGTCCATCCCACAGCTGGATAAGCACGTCATGGGACGGGTGAGTGACTGGCTCACAGGTCGGGCACAAAGGGTTACAGTGACTGGGGGGACATCAGGCTGGTGACCTGTCACTAGTGGGGTTCCACAGGGCTCCATCCTCAGCCTAGTGCTCTTCAAAATTTTCATAAACAACCTCTGCGGATAAATCCTAAGAATATTCAGAGAACTGTTGAAACTCTGTTCAGAAGCCCCTTCAGGATGCGGTTCAATAAGTCATCTTCACTTCAATATTTGACAATTAAAATTCTGTTGTTTCATACACTTGAGGTAGAAACCACCAGGAACTGGGCTTTGAACTTCTCTTATTTATACAGGACTCAATTAGGCATAAATATTGCTGAGTTTCTCCTATACAAGGGACATCAAAAACTCACCATCAATACCTACTTTTGCTTTTTGCCCTGATCATGGTTTTTTGCTGTACTTGGTTGGCTGAGATGGATATAACTTTCTTCAGAGCCACCTGTATGTGGTGCTATGTTCTGGATTTTTGACTTTTAAAACAGTGTTGATAACACCAATACTTGGACTATTGCTGAGCAGTGCTTCCACAGAGTCAAGCCTTTCCTTTTTATTGTTTGTTTTCCCTGTGGAAAAGAACATGAAGTGAGGTAAGAAGAAGAGTGAGGGGCACACAGCTGGGACAGCTGACCCCAGTTGGCTGAAGGGAGATTCTATGAGCCATAATATTATGGGATACAGAAAGAAAGGGCTGGGCAGTTTGAGGGGGTGGGGAGGCCAGGGAGAGTTAGCTTTCAAGGTGGCTGGTGCTCAGAGATTTTTTGGGAATCACTTTGCGGGCAGCAGGCAGCTCATGAGTACTTTTCCTCAGTTTTGGTTTGTTTGTTTCCCCTGCCTCTTTCCCTCACATATCAAACTGTCTCCATGCTGACACATGACCTTTCTCATCACAAGAGGGAGTGAGCAGCAGTGTAGGTGCTTGGAGGCTGGCTGGGGTCACACAAACACCTGTAAAGTTACTCCATGTATTTTTCTTTTCCTGTATCCTTTCTTGTCTGCCCAACAACCTGTTGCCCAGTCTTGATCAAGGTCCTTGCTTAGGGAGCGAAGGACAGAATTGAAGGACACCATATGGAGAGTAATTCCCTCCTCTCTTAAGCTGTCTCATACTACACAATCCAAATAAGTGAAATGCGCTACACAGAACACTGAGCTTTTAATGAAGCTGAACATTTTGCAGCTGCTGTTTATGGTGTAAACTGATCTGATCCTAGTGGGGTCGCCCTGATTTTTTCAGCCTTCTCTTCTGTTCACAGTTTTCATTGTTTGGGTTTTCTTCTCACACTCTGGTCTGCAAACACCAGCAAAAGTTTATCATAACTTCAAGGTAGTTTACGTTCTTGTTTTAGAGATATGGACAGCTGATGGACAGTTGTCTTGACCAATGGGATGGGGAGAGGTGTCAACCTTCTCCCCCAGTCCCTGGCCTTTGTAGAAATACTGTAAAATGGAGTCAGACTTTTCAAATAAACTCAGTTTTTAGTTCATGCCTTCTGATCAAAGTATGAGTGTGTGTTTGTGTGTGTGTGATGAACTGCATCATCATGTCACCTTTTTAGCAAAGAGTTTTAAAACCAATAGAATTGTTTCCCTGAGAAAGGCTGTCACACACTGCTCAGCTCACACAATTAATTCCTTTTACATAAACTGAAATTTCTTTTGCAGAAAGCCATACCTGAATCTTTCTTCCAGTGTCTGCCTGAAACACAATTCACACATTAATTGTACTGTAACTTTAATCTGGTTAATTTGGGTATTTGAAACAACCTAACCATAGATTTAAGCTTTAACATTGACTCACCTGGAACCTCAGGGGAGGTGCTTAGCCAGGCAAACCTGTATCTGTGCTCAGCATAGCCAGACAAAGTGGCTGGGTTAAGGGAAATTTCACTTTTAAAATCTCAGTACAGCCATGACCTTTTTAGATGTGATGACACTGTATATGGACTTTCATAATACAAAATTATACAATTTATTCTACATGTTTGCTCTGTTTGCAGGAATATTTTTTTCCAGATCAAAAGGCAAGAGACTATTTGCCTTATTCACTTGCCTGTGAAGTTTCATTAAATTCCTGGAGGAATTATTAAGATATTTGGAGAAAGAATAGGATCATTGAAGATATTTCAGGAAAGACAGTCTGTAACGACTTATTGGTGCAACGTGTTCTAAAAGGTCATTGATTATTACCAACCATGTCTATTAAAATCCAATTTTATGTGACATTTTAAGAAGTGCATTGGGCAATAAATTGCTGGATTGAAAGTGTTTCTCCAAATAGGAGAAGGTAGCCACAGGGCAGATATACATTGCAGACCAGTAATATTGCAATAAACTAAAGTACACTATCAATCTGCTGAATTAAAGCAGGGGAGCTGATCTATTGTATTTGCTGAAATAGAGAGAGTTGTCACAGAAAAAGTACAATGTTATGAGGCTTGATAACTATTACCATGAGGAATGCTAAAGGACAAGGCAGTTGTTGAGATGCCCATGACAAAGTCGATATTTAACTTGTTTCAGATGGGCCTGAAAAATATTTTTACATTTCCCTTTTTTCTTCCAATGGGCTCCAGCATTAATGGCATTGCCATAAACATGGGCCCAAAAAGGAAGGCTGAAGTTCCTCAGGATCCTTCCCCCACCACCCATCCTGCAACGGAGCCTCAAATCTGGTGCTGCTGGCAGCTGGGCAATCTACTGCTCACACATATTAGAATAGGGAGAATTTTACAGGAACAGATTATTTAAACAGTCCTCCAGCAACTTTCAGAGATCCAATACCTCTCTGGTATGCTTTTGCTTTCCTTCAGCTACACAAGGGAAATAATATTAACTCAGAGAAGCTCCTATTTACAAATCTGCTGATTTTCAGGAGCAACAAAGCTCGTGAAACCAGGTGTTGTATGATGTTGAACTCTGATGTGCAACAGCTACATCTGAATTCTGGGAAAAGTTTTCCTGTGGGTGAGGCACTGGTAACATCTCTCTGCCTCCTGGCTTCTCTGGTACTTAGTAAGGACTGAATTCACCCCACAGCCTTTCTTTCCCTCGGGGGGAGTTAATATTGTCTGTCTGTTCTCAGCACCTACTGTCAGAATATGCAAAAGCTACTAAGACCACAATATCTGCATTAACAGAAGACTTAGATTTTTCAAAGGAATGGCTGGATGGAAAAGCAGCCTGATATCATAACCTATATCCTAAGAAACCAAGGTTTCCTACTACCTTCAGGAAAGAAACATTTTTGTTACATTATTGTTTATACCTGATTTGGGCAAGTTTTATCTCTTTGAAATTTAACTGTTAGAATGCTACTAAGTCTAAATTATAACTATTCCACATTTCACTACAATAGAAACTGTAGGAATGAGAGAGTGAAAAAGCAAACAATTCTAGCAAATCACATCTCATTAATGGCAACATAAATCTGCAGCTGCCCAGTGGACCTCAATGAATCTACTTTACATTTATGCTGCTGTAGCCAAGCATGAAATTCATCCCAGTGATTTATTCCATAGACAGGAGAGATCTAGGTTGGACTCAGTGCTGCACTTAGAAAATGTTCCTCAGTTGAGAAAATCCTGGTAATTAGAGACAGAATTCTTGTCTGAGGAATTTTTCCAGAGAAAAAACTTTTAAATGTTGGGGATGGAGCTACTATGAAGGCCCAGGTGTATGCAGCCACCTATGATTTAAAGTGTACATGTTTCAGGTATGAAATAGATCTTAGGAGTCACATTTAGGGAACAGATCTGTAAAGGTGATTGCTCCTCACATTTTAACAAAGGCTTCAACTTCATGTTGCAGTTTTCCTGTGTCTGTAATCAATTTCATACACCAAAACATAAGTTATACCTAAGAAACAGAGTTGAAGAAGGAAATGGAATAAATCCAAACCTAAAATCTGTTGGTCACCTTACTCTCTAATCTGGAGGTACAAGCACTTAAAACAGTTTTATCTTAATTACAAGGGCATTAGGGGCATAAAGAAGATGTAGCCAGGCTCTTCTCAGGAGTATCCAGTGGCACAAGAAGTAGCAATAAGCAGCACAAATTGCAATACAGAATATTCCAGTCAAACATAGAAGGAATGCTCTATGAATGTTTAGGATTCCTATTAAGCTGTTGCCAATTACGGAGCTACTCTTGATTTAAAGCAGTCTTTCAACTTCAACAGAAGACCTTAAATTTTTCTGTACCTCACAGTTCAACAGTTGGGGGGTTGTTGTTAAATAGATTTGTCTTCGGGAAATGAATTCTTTCTCTACATCTCTTATTCTGTTTCTGCAGAAAAACTGGAGAAGCACTCACTGTCTGCCATTGGTGGATCACAGGATCAAGGTCATCTATAGTGAATCCTCCACTTCTTCCCCAAGAAAATTCTTTTAATTTATTGAATGTGGCTAATTATCTGAAAAACACCTGAATTAGTAAGAATGTTGGACATTTTCTACTCTGACAAAAATCGAAAGGAATTTCCTATTTTTCCAAAACTGCTCTGATCTGAAACTTATTTAAAAATAAAAAAATATTTTATTTCCACTGATGTCAATCATGGCATTTGAGAAGGATACCATGTTGGAAACCATAAAAGAACTAAAAATAATCAGGACAAGGTAAATCAGATGTTTTCCCCCTCAACCGACTACACTCTCTACCCTTTTCAGTAGTTGCACAATAGATCCTGTGTAACAAAGTTCAGAAGGAATTTACGTACCCATCTGGATAAAATATAAAATTCATTAACACCTTATATTATAGATGAAAATTGCAAATTTAAAACCTTTGTTCTTGTGAGAAACTAAAGTCTTTTTTTGTCAGTAGTGTGAATTGATGTTTCCCATCTTTTACTTCAAGTGTTTGGTGGGAAATGTACAATTTGCACTTCAAAGACTCACTCCAGATTAGTCCTGTGCTTTGCAGCTGTAGGAAAGTCTTGCAATTGTAACATTAGAGTCAAGACATTTCCATATATTTAAGGTGACAGGCTTATATTTATTTAATTCCATAGGAAGCATTAGCCTGCATATTGTTCTGAGAAGCATTTCCATGTATTTGGATTTCTGATCTATTTATTTAATCATATAAATGATATGCTGGGTCCCCACTGCACTACAAAGCCTTGTGTGTGTGTGAAACAGTTTACCAAATAAGCCTAAAACAAGAGGCAAAATTCAAGCCAGCTCCATGGCCCAAAGCAATCCTCTCAAAACTATTCCTCCTGCCTTAGGCCATTATTTGATTGTGCAATTAGCTTTAAAATCCACGTGGTACCAGACTGAACCCTGACAACTTTACTCATTAAGTATTCCTGACAGGGAATGTCCATCACAAAGATTTTGTGTGAGAGGTCATCAGGGCACCCATCATATCCTTCAAGCACCAGAAATTATTCCTGCTATGCATGTTTAGAGAATCGGCTCTGAAATAGCATGGAGGCTCTGAAATGCTTGTTCTTCCAATTTGTATCCCGCATGGAGAATATTTCTTCACAAAATGATTTGGGAAGTGTTTGTTCCACAAAGTGCTATCCCAGCAGGCAGCTGAGAGGGCCCCACGCTTGGTGCTGTGTCTCTCCAGAGCCAGCAGCCAGGTGTTCCACACCCTGTGGCATTCTGCTCCCGGCACCAGAGCCCCAGTGCCTCGTGGCAGGACACACACATTGCCCCTACCAGCTACGGGCACATGGAGCTGCTCATCCCCTGCTCACTGCTGTCTGCCCCTACAGGGTAGTATATCAAAACCATAGAACTCAAGACACTGCTGCCTAGGAAGGAAGCTGAATAGATCCTCTGGAAGGTATCAAACCCTTAGGGTCACAATTTGCAATGAGTCTGTGACATTACAATTCATGAGAACTGCATCAAATCCAGGGGATAGAACAGTGCCAGGCACCACGGGGGCAGGGGCCCTGGTGCCTCCCCAACCAGTCACCTCCTCAGCAAGGTCCAAGAGTCCAGGGGAGGAGGCTGAGGCCAGGGGAGGTGGCTGGGGTCAGCCACAGCCTGGCCATTCCCAGGCACTGCCCCAGGGAGAGCCATCCCGGATGGGATGGGGTCAGCAGCTGCTGCCAGCCCTCGAGGTACTCAAGGCCTGGACACCAGTATTTCCCCCAGATGGAACCAGCTGATGTGTAGGGTCTTATTAGGCTTTTAAAGCTTTGACTCTATGCTGTCCATGATAGCCTAACACCATCACCTTCCCCAAAACAGCCCCCAAGTCACAGAGACAGGGACGAGCTGCAGAGCTCTTCCACCAGCTCAGCAGGGCTGGTTTGAGTCCAGCCACTCTTCCAGGGTGGAATGGCCACAGCTCCATCTTCCTATTACCAGTGCTGATTAACTTCCTCCTTGTAAAACTGCAGCTACACCAACAGCCAACAGAACTAGCCCCAAGCTACCATTTCCATTAGTTCCTCAGTACAATGTGAAAAGAAGTTAAATCCACCCTCCAGTGATGGTCAAGCAGTCTTGGGGTTAAGTTTGTTTCAAGCAGTTTGTGTGTAAACAGTATGTCCATTCACAATAAAGGGCTGATAACAAAAACAGAGGAATCTTGTAAGGTAAAGGTCTTAATTTGCCATCAACTCTAGCACAGCGCAGTCTAACCTGGAAATACAACACTTGCAGCAATAATAGTAATAATAATAATAATAATAATAATAATAATAATAATAATAATAATAATAATAATGAAAGCAAAAAACAGACCTGTCTAAAATCTCTAGTAATAAAACACTGTCAGCTAAAAGTGATTGTTAAACTAAAATAAATGCTATGGAGAATTCCTCAACAGCAAAAAACTCTTTATTACACAAGGCACTCCATCCTCTGTACTTTTGCATCGCTAAATCGCAAATTCTTCACAAGCCTTAGTGTACTTACAACGTTTCTAGAAGGTAGAGGAATACCATTATTTTTCATTTTACAGATGGAGAGCTGAGACAGGGACATAATGTTTTGGCTGCCAACAGGTGGACAAGGAAGGAGCAGATTCTATACAGATTCTTTCTGCAGGATTTGCCACAGAACTGTTCTGGAGAGGAGCCAGAAGAAATGGCTAAAAACTCTTAGCTGCTTACAGTTTCTGTGGCCAAACTGTCCCAAGCCATCAATGAAAACTTGGCACCAGCACTAGGGAGAATCAGAATATGTCCACTGCTGCTTTTTTTCTGGACTTTCTTAAATGAGTCTGAATTATTTCATTCTTCCAGACACATATTAATTTATGCCAGAATACATGAGAATTTTTTCCCCTAAGAAGAATATAGTACAAAAAGATTACATAAACAAAATATTGCTGACTTTTCCACTGCCTTTTCCTGCAGCACTTTCTATGGAATTGTGTTCTCCACTGACTTATGCAGTTACATTTATAGTGTATCTGCATAGATAATATTTCTCCTACACACCCAAATTCTAAACTCTTATTTGGTTCTTCTGTACTCTGTCATCTAGTCTGTACATTAAAATATTTTATTTTTCAGAAGTCTGTCTTTTTACTAGATAAAGAAAAATTGTATCAATTTAGTGAATTAGCCGCATTACTGCTGATGCAAACTTATTAGTTAAACTGTTCATGTTCATAAAACTGCATTGCTTATGAATCCTTGATACAAGTGGATGCAATCAGAGCTAGTCATTGCTGCACTGATAATTTTAGCACTTCAACTTTGAAAAAACCTGATTATAATGATCAGTCTCTTGGAGTTTGTTTTATAATTTCTGATCCTTTTGTTTTAACACTCTGTATGGCTCTAATAAGATAAAAGGAATGTGTACTTTAAATAGAAAACCATGTTTTCTTCTTTCTCCTCTTTCAGCAACTGAAACTCCTCCAAATGTATGACAGATAATTGAATAATGAAAATGATGTACTTATTTTTAACAGAAAACCCCCAAACCCTCTTGCAGAGCAATTCAATCTGGGAAGTCTGAAAGATAAGAGGAACTGTCATAAAGCATTCAGATAAGGTCCTTCCCAGTGCTTTGCAATCAGACAAAATTCCTACTTGTTTTAATAGAAGTTTGAAGGAGAATAAAATACTTTGATACTGAAAGCTTTTACGTATGAAAAGTATGGACATGAGAATGGAGGCTATTTATTTAAGAAGAAAAGCATCTCATAAGGAACCCAAGTGGAATGGATAAAATTTAGGGACAAGTAGACCTACTGTGACTTCTATGATGTAATGGAATGCCCTGAGTTTGGAAAATGTCCTGACACCATAACTTCCATAGATTACTTTAGTAGATAACCCCATTGACCACTGATACCTACACAATGAACAATACTGAATAGAAAAATTCCAATCTCATATCTGAAGGATGGTATTTCCTTATACATACTGTGACAGTGTGCTGCTTTCATTATAAACAAATATTTATGTACTTCGCTTCAATAAGAATTGCTATGGATCTGGGGTTTTTAAAGTAGAATTTGCTAATGGTGATTTTTTAAATTTGATCCATAAAATACTAAAATGTTGTAGTAGACTGAAAAGAAATAATATTTTGTTTCCCTTCTGGGTTTCTATTTTTATGTTCTTTTCCTATCATTACATGACATCTGAGCAGCAGTAACTTTTACCGACATGTCATAATAATTGAAATGTTCTGTTAGTCATGCTCTCTTTCCAAAACCAGCACAAACAGTCGATTATTATCTTTAGATCTGAAGACAAGAAGATTTATTATATTATTCAGAAATATGCCTCCTACGTCTGCTGTAACGAAAATGCTGCCACTGGCACATACTCAGCTCCTTTGTATTGATTCACCGAAGTCCTGCTATTTGCCATCTTGATTTCAAAGGAAACCTAAAATGCAGACTAAAGGAGTGCTTTAAAACATGTTTCTTTCTTGCAGTAAAAGCAGACCATTCTCATACTCACATTTTATTACATCTTCCCTGAGTTATCTCATGCAATTGGGTGGAAGTCAGTGCAATAAGACATATTTCTGTAACTTACTGGGTTACAAATGTTTGAGAGGTGTCTTTTAGCTCATTTTACCACATGGGTTTTTCCATTGCCGAGTCCATCCTTTTAACAGTGTGCTGGCAGAAATTATAAAGAAATCAGTCTTGAGGGTAGGAAAAAAAAAAAAA
The DNA here is from genome assembly GCA_013397315.1 of Donacobius atricapilla. Classification (NCBI taxonomy): domain Eukaryota; kingdom Metazoa; phylum Chordata; class Aves; order Passeriformes; family Mimidae; genus Donacobius; species Donacobius atricapilla. Next base: position 71,890 of record WBMY01001057.1, on the reverse strand, counting down.
GAACAAAAAGCAAAAAGAGGATAAGGGATGTTTCAGAATAGCTTCTCAATTTAAGACAAGCAGCCAGATTAAGTGCTGAAGAGACTGATGTGCAGAAAGCCTGACTCAGTGGGTAAGATGGAAAACTGCTCCAACCACAGCAAGAATTTCCCAAATCCCAGAAGGTTTGCAGATCATTCAGCAGCTGTGGCAGACCCAGAACTAGTTGGTTTGGGGACAAGTAACCAGAGCTACAGCAGCCAGGGATGCAATTGAACTAGAATAACTGTGCATGAGAGGATTCTACCAATTATATCTGGAAACTGGGCTCTGACAAAACTCTTTCCTGCTTTTGTTGCTATTTTCAAGCTTGTCTGTTCCCTGGTTCAACTCAGCCACGTAGTGAAACCATAGTCTGAGCACCGCTTAGACAGGAGTTGCAGCTTCTTTAATTTTTAATTATTCAAAAAAATGAGGTGAGACAAGATCCAAATTAAGCAGATTGATGCCGGCTCAAGACCATTTCTTGAGGGAAAAAAAATGTAACCTTACATGTTTCTGAACAAACACACATCCATAAATCTTCAAAACACTCAGGATGGAATATTTCACAATGTAAGCATACAAAGTAGGTAATTACTGGCTTCCTCACTCTTTGTACCATTCTACAATTTTCATTTCACTTTGCCAAAATGCCTGGCAGGAAAACATGGAACAAGAGAAAGAAAACAAACGTGAAGTCCCACCCTCAACAAGTTAGTAAGACATTAAGGGTAGCTGTAATGATATTATCTGGAATGACTGTAGTGTCAAAGCATATTGAAAGAACTTTATGAAGAGCTTTGGAATAGGCACATAATAGACACTCAAATCCCTAAACTTCAAAGTGTGCAAGCATATAATTAGAGAGTGCTACATAATAAACACCAAGTAAGCCAGAACAATCACAAGGGAAATAACAAAAGGAATACTAAAGCAGGGAACACAAACATATCTGCAAACTGAAAAATACCATGAATTCACAAAAATCTGTGTATGACTGCATACCTGAAAATATATTTATAACCAAACTGGGCAGAGAGGGGGAAAGGATGTCATAAAAAAACATCCTTGTTACAAACTTCTCTAACTGGGATGAAATTAAATTATAGGCACTACATGATAAAATGTTTCACAAAAGACACTAAAAAAGAAAAATAAAATAGAAAAAAAAAATAAAATAGAGAAAGTTCACCTATAATCAATTGTTTAAAATAAGAAGTTTAGGTCTGCTCACAGCCAAGACTGCACCTAAATACTTTAACATCAACCTGCTGCAATAACAATAAAAGGTTTATTTTGTCTATGGAGATTCACTGAAAGTCTTCTTCCTGTGACTCACCTGATGACAGGCATCCAGACCATGGACAGCAACAGCCTGCATCAATAATAGTTCCAACACCCTTTTTCTAACCAGTATTAATCCACCTGCTTCACATTCCACTCTACTAATGTTTTAAGTTCTTAATTACTGTACCTAAAACAATTACAACTATAGAATTGTCTTATTATTCCAAACATGGAGTGGTCTCATTCCCTTTGCCTGGTAAATGAAATCCTCACAAGGATGTAAACCTAATTTCACAAGGAATTTACTACATCAGTAGTAAATTTCACATCAGTTGGGACTGTCCTGTAGAAGTACCCAGGTAGCTATGTTTAGTGTTGCTCTTGTCACAGAAAACAAAACTTTACCCATCTGAGTGTTTAAAACTTTAAACACATGAGTTTACCTGCTGGCGTTTCACAGGGGAGTTATTTATAGAACAGAAATCCTTCCATTTCATCCAGGACCACTGTTGCAACCTGACATCCAACCTCTGGGTGCCTGTGAGTTCAGGGAGCCAATGAACTGGCAAATTCCCCTCTCTACAAAGTGATGGCATCAGCAATACCACCAAGAAGGAAGAAAATAAGGTAAAAGAGAAGTACAAGATGCAAAGGCTATAGTTTAATTAGGATACAGCTTCATTATATCTGGGATCATTTCTCAGCAGTAAATTGTTCCACCCATGATTGGGTGGAACCCATTTGGGAGGGTCCTCATCAGCCTGCTGACACGGTGGCAATCTTTCAGTCCCTCCTTGGCTAAAAATCAAATGAGAGCTGATCACTGTTATTTGTTACCCTGTGACCTCACAGAAAATAGGTATTTTAATGCCTTTCATCTTCTTCCTGACAGCCCATTTCCTACCTGGCTTAACAGATAATAAGACCTTGTGGTTCTTCTTCTACTGTGGATACAGTTAGAGTAAAATTGAAGCAGAAAAAAACCAAAGAAACTTGACCAGCCCAGTCCCCTAATAAGAGAAAATTGTTTTCCCTGCTTGTTCACTTCCAATCTCCTGCAGAGTGCAGCAGTCCTCAGCATGAATTTTCAAACACACAGACAGCAAGGTGGGTGCTGGTAACTTTTGCCTCAGGTGAAAGGATAAGAGGAAACTGGCTCAGGTTGCACCAGGGGAGGTTCAGATTACATACATTATTAAAAAAAAAATCACTGAAAAAATGGTTTAGCATTGGAATAATTACTTAGGAAGATGGTGGAGGCACTGTCTCTGGAAGTGTTCAAGAGGCGTCTGGATGTGGCACTTGCAGATACCACTTTGGGGCTTAATGTAGTGCTGGGTTGATGGTTGGACTAGATGATCTTGAAGGTCTCTGGATCCTCCTAAATATTTACTTGTCTATTGTTTAAATCTAATGCTAAAGTAAATTTTAGAGTCCTACATTTTTGACAATGCATTATTTCTATAAAATGAAAAGTCAGAACAGAAAATAAAACACTATACTCAACAATATTGATTACTATAAATTATGCATGATTCATTTTGAATTACTTCTATAACCCAATATTCTCATCTTGCTATGGAAATAAATTCATTATAACATGAGGAGCCATTGTACAAAGGTTAAAAACAGGCATGCATGCATTCATCTGCAGAAAACGAAAAAGTTTAGGTTAATGAAATGTCTGAGGAAAGGAGTCTTATTAATTAGCAAGTTCACAGCATTCTTCACAGCTGTATTTTAGAGATGCCAAACCGTAATATATTAACGCTGCAGGCAAAATCTGCCTCTCCATCCTGGAAATCATTTCAAGATTCTTTTATTCAATGTTGGATCTTTTTTCTGCTTTGTATGCCTGCAATCACTATCTCCTCTTCAAAGTCTTGCATGAGACAGAAACCAAGTCTGTTCTGCAATGTTTATGTCCCCATAGATAATGGGATAAAACTACTGCAAGAGCTCTTGTTATGTTTATTTTTTAGAATGGATTGCATTTTCAAAGTTTCATTAACATTGTACCTCATTTTCCCTTTACTGGCTTTATATTTGATGTTGATATTATCACGTCTTTTTTTTTTTTTTTTCTGGTGGGGGGTAGGTTGGGAGGGGGCTTATCCAAGCTCATTGCCATCAGAAGGAATTTTTCCACTGACTCCGCTGAATACTTCAAGACCTAGTAAACAAAAAAGAAGTATAGTACCTTACAACTTAAATGTGGAGCAGAGAAGACACAGAGTGAGGAGTATTGGCACTAGTTATGACCCTGCTTCAGTCCTTTAGTTGCAACCCAAAAGACATTCAGGGGCAGATATTATAGTGCTTCATTACTTTCTCTTTCCAGCCTTGGTGCTTTGAAGAGTGCCAATAATCTTTAGTGGGATTGATTTTGTGTGATAAGTGTTTCTATTTTTTAAACACCAGGGTTACTCTGTCACCAAGCATCACCTTTAAGAACCAAGCAGTAAAGTAGGGTTTGTGGTCCTGTGAGGTTATTTGTTGGGAGAAGAAGTTGCTGCTGGAGGGAGGTGAATTGTGTGAGTTGCCAGACTCACAGGCAGCTCCAGGGACTTCTTGTTCTGTGCCTGAGTGGGCAGGGGAAGGAGGAGCTCACTGCTGAGCCAAGTTTGGGTGGCATGGCTCCCAGAAAAAAGTGTGCCAGCATGGAGAGTTACACTTTTTCAGCTGACAGACAGCTCAGGATCCAGCTGTGACTTTAAAACCCACTCATCTGAACTAAAATGAACCCCATCTCCGTCAGCCTGGGATGGAACTATGTCTATCAACAAAGTCCCCCTAAATCTTTAGCAATTCAAAGGTTTTTTCCCAGGTAAAACTGCATGCAGAAACCTCCCTCTTTTACCCTGGACAGGTTCCAGACTTTTTTTTTGTCATTATTTTGACTGTCTCCTTCTGTAAGACTTCCTTGGTTTTCCTTTTTTTCTCTCACTTTACACAGCTGATCAGGTTGACAATTTGTGTTATTTTTCAGCTCTGTTCTTTAGGACTTGTCCCCTCTGTCCTTCTGGTAGTTACCATGTCCTCTGTAAGGAGCTGCAAGCTTCCTATCTATCCAAATAAAGGTGACTGACACAGTTTAGCTGAAGCAATTGAAACATGAGGTCTTTGACACCAGCTAGAGTACACTGAGTTGGATGGAGCAGTAATAACATTTGCAGGAAAGGCAGATGGATTTACCTGGATATAAATTAGCATAAGACCTACACTTGATAGAGCTAAACACTTCATCGTTATATATTATACTATATTTTTACTGTATTTATTTTAAAAATTCTAAATCTTAAATTCTAGTTTAAGATTTTTTTAAAGTAATCTTTCCACAATAAGGACACACACTTTCAAAGTGGGTGATTTTGCTGACCAGAACCAATTTTCTCCTCTCTTTGTCCAGAAAGAAAGGATTAAAAAATGAGAAAGTAAAAAAAAAAAATTAAAAAAAATTCCACAATTAAAGGATGGCCTAGGAATCCTAATGACAAGCCAGCAATAACTTCTATGAGGGGAGAAATTTTCATTGTGTTGTACTGGGTGTGTGTGACCAGGCGTGACCTTGCAGGAAGCCCACGCTGGAGCAGGTTCCTGATGGGACCAGTGGCCCTGTGAAGAGAGGAGTCCATGCTGGAGCAGGACTTGTGACCCTGTGGAGGACCCACTCCGGAGCTGTTTGTGAGGAACTGCAGCCTGTGGGAGCACTTCCTTTGGAGGAGCTGATGTAGGACTGCCTCCCACGGGAGAGACCCCAGGTGGGATCAGGGGAAGAGTGTGAGGAGTCCTCGCCCTGGGGAGGAGGGAGCAGCAGAGACAACCTGTGATGAACAAAGCCCCTGTTCCCCTTCGCCCTGTGCCACCAACCAGGAAGGAGGTAGAGAATTTGTGAATGAAGTTAGGAACGGGAAGAAAGGAGAGATGGGGGAAGGGTCTTAAGATTTTGTTTCCTCTCCTTACCTTGCTCTGATTTGACTGGTAATAAATTCATCTGATTTCCCCAGGGTGAGTCTGTTTTACCTGTGACAGTGACTGCTGAGTGATGTTTCCCTGCCCTTGTCTCGACCCACAAACCTTTTGTTATATTTTCTCTCCCATGTCCAGCTGAGGAGGGCAGTGACCCAGCAGCTTTGGTGGGCACTTGGCACCCAGCTGGGGTCAGCCCACCACACACAGGTACAGAGACAAGGATACAAGGCTGCTACCTCCAACCAGGCTCAGAGGGAAACATCATAACTAACAGACAGAGGCATACTGCTCCTGGAAAATGTCCAATTTTTATGTGTCTCTGCACTAACAGGCACCTACCAGGAACCCAAGTGTTTTGCTAGTCAAAACATTGGGAAATATCCAAAATTCAGCTATCTTGAAGTACGGTAATACACCGTATGTTTGTTTCTTACTCTGGAACAATGGCATAAAATGCCTATTATATACAAACGAAATATTTTATGGTGTTTTTAAGTACTAAAATAATCTTTAATCTCAGAACTAAAAGCACGTAAGTGCTTGAGACTGCAATTAGGTAGGCTTTGGTTAAAGTGCTTAATTTTTATCTTAACCTATCACTTAAATCATTGAAGTTTAACTTCTTTGCTGAATCACGATCTAAAAACTTCTTTAACTCAGGTTGAGCACTCTCTCAGCCCAGTGTCTAGACCCAAATTCCCAGTCTAGATATTTGTCCTGGCCTTCCATTCAGAGTTCCTGCTCCATAGTCCAGCCCCGCCAGGAGCCAATTTACTCACAAAGAGACACAGCCACAAGGTTACTCCTTCTATTCAGGAACAAGAAATTAAAAAACAAAACAAACAAACAAAAAACCCAAATCCACAAAAAAACCCCACAAAAAAACCTCAAAACCACCAGAAACAAAACCATCCCCCAAAATCAACCCCCTCAAAAAAACAACAACAACAACANCACTGAAAGTTTTAGTTACAGCAAAAAATAACTCTTAAAAACCAAAAAAAAAAAAAAGAAAACCCAAACAAACAAAAAACCAAAACATCTTTATAATCTCTTTATCAGTTCACAAATGATGTTCATTCAAATTCTGGAAATTCTGGCACTTTTTCCACTGTGACAAATTCACTGGAATTGTTACAAACTAGTTGTAGCTGGAGCCTACTGACAGCAATAAGTTCTGTAGGAAACCAGTGTAGTCTGCCAATTGTTTATGACATAAATTTCACTATTTGAAACAGTCTTCATGAACTACATATTGTATTTGAATAAATACTGAGACAGATTGATGTGATTAAGAATACACTAATAAAGCATCATTCATTTGATTTTCTAGTTCTTCGTTCACTCTTAATCTAAAGATTGGCTTACCTCCACAATATTTAAGCAAGCATCTTTTGTCCTTAATACCCCAAGTATTCAAAGTTCATTTCTCTTTAACTAAAGATAAAACTAAAAAGAAGGATGATTTCATTTCCCTTTGTTGACTCATCTTACAATCATTTCTAAGTCTATTGTCTGAACATAAGAGGAAGAAAACTATTTCTACAAAGCCAGGCCTATGTCCTTTGAAGATAGCACAAAAGAGAAGCATTCTTGTGATCAAGTTCTCTGCATGTTCCAGTTTCCTTAACAAGGTTAAGCCCACAGTGGCATGCATAACTCTAGTGAAAGGAATAATTTCAGATGTTTTCTCTATGTTGTTTGTTTATAGTTTGTGGGAAAAGGCTGCCCTCTTCTGACAACTTTTCAGTTTCTTTGAAAATCTTAACACATTTTTCTAATCTCCATTGATGGTTTCTCCTTTGTTTCTCTGTACATTGTATCAGGATCGTTATCCCTACTCCTCATGCTTATATTCAGAATGATATAAGATAAAAATGAGAAGGTTAAATACACCATACAATTAATGTGTAAACTGCATGTATTTGATACATATGATAAAAAAACACCCCCTCCTCATACTCAGTCAAGCAGGAAGCAAGTGGGTATCTGGTATTTTGAGCTATGGCAGAAATATTAGCTGCCACACTCCCACCTTTTAAACAGGTCTCATTTTCCCATTTTTCAGACACACCCATTGCATGGATCTCCTTATCCACAGCATCTTGGCAGTATCTGCATAAGCCTTTTAATCTGAATCCTGACTTACCACATCAGACCTTCTCAATGAAGACTGGTCTCAGAAGAGACAGAGTGGATTGCTTTCAAATGAAATTAAATAGAAAGATGCTTTCCAGGAGTACACCTAATGCACTCTGACCAGCTTTGGGGAGTCAGCTCTAACATTCCTACACTAGACAGAAAGATGCCAGAGCTGAAAATAAAACCAGACTTTGATGCCACAGTGCAGAGCCTCCTTGACAGCTGCAGCAAACCCAGAGCTTTTTGGCACCAACCATACTAGCTATTTCTTACCTTGAAAGAGATGACAGACAGTTCACTTGAAACTGACAACCAAACACAGAATTTTAGGAGTTACACATTGACCATTCAGTATTAAAATTATATTAACAGTCCCTGAAGTAAGGCCTGTCACCCAGGAGTCCCTCTCCCACTGAGAACTCCAATTTCTGGGCTATCCTGTGCTTTCTCTGTCCCGATAAACCCAAAAGAAACCTTGGAAATTTCAAAGTGGAAAAAGAAGTTGAGGTACCAGTTAAGTGCTGTCAGTGGCAGCTGTCAAATGCAGAAGGTGACTGTGGACTTATCCTATTTTAGTACTTGTTTAGGACCCCATGTCTGAATCCTTCCTTCCTGACTCATACCAGCTCTGCTGTATTGACCCATCAGTTTCCATCCAGACATAATGCCTCATGTAATTATTAATTACCCTGAGATACTCCTTCAGAAGTAACCAATAACTCTATCTACAGAACTTGCATGAGAAGAGTAGATGTTTTTACAGTGCTTTCTTCTTCCTAAAAAGATACCCAACGACCTTTCAGCTTCTTATTAAATTGCTTTCCACTTAGCTGCATATAAACCTAGCCCTTAATTCCATTCATATATCTGCACTTCACCTTATACAAATAAGTAATTCCAATGTGTAATCAATCCTTATCTGAGGCAGAGATCATCAACCACAGCCTTAACTCTATATAGCATTACTGAAATCAATAAAGCCATCCCAAATTAAACTAGCAAATGGTCTTGTCCTACATATCTTTGATCTAGACCATTTCAGCCAGTTGTGAATTAAGATCGTGATGCAGCAAACATCTCCTGTCTTTTACCCATTGCCTTTCATCCAAGTAAGATCCTGCTTGCTCCAGTAACTTCTAGCACTTAATGAGTTTTTTGACATATCCCTCCTGCCGTGCCCTTCCAAACAGCATAGTTAAAAGAAAAGATGAATTTGTCAAATACTAAACAGGTCCTATACACACACACAAAAAAAGAAGTTTGTATGAGATTTTAAACCTGCCACTTAACAATTTAATCTCCCTGTGACTACAAACTAAATATAAATACTGCATTAAATTTCCCAAGCTTGCTGCATCTGATGGAACCAACTTAGAGCTCATTACTGCAAGTACACACTAATGAGATCCCTTTGGCATCACTACAATACAGTGGTTAATTACAGAGCTACATTTACTCACGGGATTTATCTTTCTTCCCATGTACACAGATTCTCCCTTACTGTTTAACAAACTAGATACAAGCACATAAAAAAAAAAAAAGGTTAACAAATTTATCATCACCAATTGGTAAGTGTTTCCATTTTACAGGTGAGAAAATCAAAGCACAATGGCATCACCAGGCAACCCAAAAGGGTTCACTGCCAAATACTGAACCAGGAGAAAACTGGAGCATTTAGGGCAGTTGTATAAAGGCAAATATTTAATTCCAAATCAAACTGGTATGAAATCACCTAATTCACCACTTAAGATTTTCTCAAAGGAAGCTGATTTGGTGTTTTCAGCCCATTCTGAATTTCCCCAATGACACCTTTTTGTACTAAAATGAACAATGTTAGCGGATGTTTTGCACTCTGAACACAAATGCACAAATGGACTGCAATGAGTCCAGCCTCTCTTCAGTTCTGATGCTGAAGTTTGCTCCACTGAGCCACCACCACCACTTGCTTCAGAACAGGGAACTCCCTGGAAGATACTAATTTTCTGCCTGGCTGTGGCATCCTCTGCTGAGTCTGAGAGAGCTGACACAATTAGCACAAAGTAGCGTGTGGCAGTGAGCCACAGAAAGCAGTGCATGTCTGAACAATTACAGCCCATTTTGTTGGTGCTGGGAGACACAAGTGCTCAGCCACTCTGAGAAGTGCAATTATAGGCTGGAAATGCACTGCCTGGAACAGTCTCTCTTATGAAACGGAAATTACCAGCTAAAATTGGAAATTGGGAAAAGAAGGTTTCTTTGTCTCATGCTATTTATTGGAACTTCCAGAGTTATCAACCCCATTGCTTTCTTCTTTTTACTCAAAGCATAGGAAAATCAAGGCAAAAAAAATCACTATTCCTGTCCCACACATTTTATAGGGATGTTAAAAATGTGTGATATCATTCCCTTTACAAAATACTATCATTCCCTTATCACATGACTGAGCAACACTTAGTCATGTCTGTATGCCTTCCTGTGTTCGCAGGGAAAACAGAAAAATTTTGGGAAGGTATCTCAGTCTGATGCATTTCTATGTCTGAATATCTATATCAGACACTGAAAGATTCTAGTTCCAGACATTTGAAATCTAGTTGTAAGAGACTGAGGTGTGACAGGTCTTGGACAGCAGGGACAGGAGATCTCTGGAGTCCAGGGCAGCTCTTGAAATGTGGATTATTGCATAGGTCGTGGGTATCAGAGCTTTGCTTAAGCTGCCAGCCACAGCTGAAGCGTGCCCCAAGAGAGAGAGGTGGAGAGGGGTAGAGAGAGGTAGAGTGAGATAGAGAGATAGTCTGGGATAGAGATAGGTAGCTAGAGAGAGACAGCTAAGTTCCTATTAAAATACATTGTTTGTGTCTTGAATATTCTCATTTACACTAACCAACCAGTACAAGACACAAATCCGATAGAATTTACATACAGCCTATAAGAATTATTACATTACCGTATATGTTACATTTTTAAACCCTAAAAGCTAATTCCTAGACCCTTTTTTCTTCCCTGCTACTTTGGTGAGGTCCCTTCAACCTTTGGTCCCTTGACATCCCTTTATTTGCCAAGGGGATTGTTCAGTCAAGGGAGATTCTTCTTCAGCTGGCTAAGCCATTGTCTTTTCCAGTTGTTCAGTAACTAATGGCTTGGGATCTTAGATCTCAAAGCTCGCCTTCATCTCAACTTCGCTTACATGTTTTATATTTTCAAAATATTTTGCTAAGGAATCATATTTATAAGGCTTTCCTATTTCATCTTCCCCAGCACTAGTCTCAGGTCTCTGTGCTTGTTTAAAGGGATATAAATAGCAGGTATTTATTTGGAGGCAAGGTGAGGAAAGAAAGGAGACTCAGAGACCTGTTAAGGTCAGACTAGGGTAGATGAGAGAAAGGCTGGACAAACCACAGAATGAAATAAGGAGAGTAACAGCAGTTTCAAAAAACAGAAAAGAAGAGAAAATTTTAAAATCCTCCCTCCATACATAAGCATAGAAGCAGACAAAAATGTCTTCTCCTGTGTATCTCTCTATGACTCCCTCAAAGGAAAGGAACAAAGAATTACATAGCAAAATGCTAAAGCCGAGAACTTGACTATAGCTATGGTAATTGCCTATGGTAATGTAATGATTACTTCTCTAGAATTATTTTTTTTAAAAGAATCAGTCCATAATCATGTCTGTCTACAAGTCTGCATATTTGTGTTTTTTCTGGACAAGTAAAAGCACGTGCAACAGCTGGTTCAGAGCTTTGCATGGCCTGACCAGCACGCTGGAGCTGTCTCCAGCAGTGAAAACATGCCTGCCTGCCTTAGGTCACTATATTCCAGCTTCCTTACAACGCAGCTTTTGACTCGCAGCAAAACATGCAATCCACAGCTTTTGGACATCCCACTCCACTGACATTCAGATGAAATTGGTTAATGGATTTGACCAAGCACTGTTGTCAAGTATAGGGACAGAGGGACCATAGGAAAGAAAGGAAATGGATAATGTGCATAGGATGCATTTGCATGAGAAACAAGCATGAAACACAAAAAATAGCCTTACAGAAGAAAAATACACTCATCTGTCCTCCAGTCAGTTCCATCAGGAAAGGCAATCTGAGACAAGAAAACATTTTTTTTTTTCTGAATTGGAGGAGGTAGTCTTTTTGTACCATTTATTCTTTCTCACATCCCAATAGAGAGAAAGCTGTCATCAGTCTCAACCCGTGCAGCAGCTATAATTCCAAGAGGCCCAAACAGAAACAAAATGAAAATACATTTATTTCACTTCTAAGTTTTTCTCCTCAGAATAGACATTAGATTACTTTGTATCTGAAACAACACTACCCTGTCCATAGTGTTTATTAAAAAACCTGAATGCAATAGCTTTAATCTATGATGAGCATAAAGATAACAGATTCAAACTGGAAAATTTACAAATGTGCTCACAAATATTATTGTTCCACATCTCATACTGAGACATTATATAAAGAGAAAATATGAATTCATTTATCCAATGAACACAGCACAGCAAAACTGCTGCATATTAGATCTGTAGATCACATGTACAGTATATTAAATTCACTTAGTAGACAGATCATTATGTTTCCATGTAAAAGTCATTACAAATAATAAATATTTAAATATATATATGACAAATAATGTGCCAGGATTATGCAGATAATTCATATTTAATTCAGCAGTTGCTTCATTGCTAACAAATAGTAATGAACAGTCCACTGCATGTTCTCCAACATGATACATTTACTTTACTCAAATAATTTTCCAAGCACATACATGTCTGAACTTTTCAATTAATTTCAGCCTAAGGCACTCAGAGCAAGTAATGCATATTATCAGGTAGACTCTTGGAAAATAAATCCAGCTTATCTCATTTCCTTTCTCATTGCAGTCTTTATCCTGAGGAAGCATCAAAATGTCACTGCTCTGAGAGAAATTAGGTTAGTAGTAGCTCTCTTTTCATGTACCCCTCTCAGAGCAAGGGATAGGTTTGAAGGTCACTTCAGTGCCCTCCACCAGTACAAAATCGTATCTGCACAGCTGTAGCCTACAAAAGCAGAAAAAAGAAAAAACAAAATCACAACACAAAAAGTTAACAGAAAATTATTCCAGTACTTGAATTATTAAACCTCCAGTATTTACGAGCTTTCAGAGACAGTACACAGGACAAGAAGTGTCTCCTTGTCTAAGTTTATATTCTATTTCATGCATTCCTAGAGTAGCTTTGACAGATTGAAAAACAACCAAACATCAGCTGGATGGTGCGAAAAAGTGTATCACACTGGTCTGAAGTACAAAGACGAAGCATTTCATCCAATATAGCCATCAATCTGCATTCAAATTTACTCTTTAGCAGCATGACCCAAGATCTGCACAATTCTTGTTAACATAGGGCCTGAATAATTTGAGTTCCCTAGGTAGGAAAATTTCTCTGCTTTTATTTTACATAGGAAAGTAAAGAACCACATCATAATATTTTCTCTTCCACTTGCAATGACACGTGTAAGAAATTTTAATGCAAGAGAGCAATTTGTCTTCTAAAGACATAGAAAACTCACAGCTGACTAGTACTACATGAACACAAAAAGAGGTCACAAAGGGAGCCACACAGGCATGAAAAATGGGCTTTTTGAGGTCAATATAAGTGCTTTGACTTTTAGGGCAGAGGCAGGTCACAGCCCTGCTCTTCATGCGCTATTGTAATGTATGGGGAGAGCTGGTTTGAACAGGCAAATGACAGACACACTCTCTGATGGCACCTCATAGCATACAAACTTATTTTATTTATAATTATCTTCTCTATTGCTCTGAACTCATAGATGTGGCTATACCACACAATTCACCTCGGCCTGGGATGTAGAATACAGTGAAACAGCAAAAGGAGAGAACAGCACACCAGGCATTTCCTTTGTTGCCCATTCTTATGAGATTTCCAACCAGTTAAGGCTTCACCTGTCTGTATGTGAAAGGACTGTCAGATTTCTACTTAAGAATATGACTCCTTTTAAGGTCTCCACAAAGTTATGATGGTATGACTAAAAAGATCATGACAAATTCTGGTGTTCTACACAATCCAAAGCATAGACTTTCATCCAGTCTTTCATCACCAATTTGTTTTGATTTCAATTCAATGTTTCATTACTATAGAATTTTTGTGGTATTATTTATATCTAACCACAGGGGGCAAAATACCTAGCCAAACCATAATGCTGAATTCTAGAAATAAAAGCTTTTCCAACATACTTTATCTCGTTGAAGTGCAATCCAACTCAGCTTGTGATTACTGGGTAACAGGAATATCTCACAGAGTAGCCCTGAGCAGAGAGTAGGTTCACCAAGGAGCAAAACACAAAAATGTTTTTGCTATGTGAGGCTTTTTTAACCCCTCAACCCAAATGGCTTCTCTGTTGTCTACTAAAAAGTATGGGCATGCCACACTTGTTCAGAAGAGGTATTTGCAAGGTCTTCTTTATATTATCTCTGTTCTTGTTGTGGTCAAAAACCCCCAGAGATGTCTGGGCTAGGTATCTTTGAGACATTCACCTTCCCCTTTAACTGAGTTTGAATTCACTGACAGGTTCATAACTTTGGGATATCTGGCACCTGAACATGCGCAAGTTAGCAAAACTTCCTGGTTTTATGGGTGAGCAGAAGAGATTTGTTTCAGGGATCGGGAGAACAGTATGAAAATTATGTGGACCTTTCAGCACTCATATTCACACACCATCTGTGTGAATAGTGGACCAGCACAGCAGACAATTGTCTGTCATGCTCCCCAGACTTCCACAGTTTGCCATTAACCCAGACCTGGGGAGACAATTGTCTTTTATCCCTGCATTTGTCCCCTGGTTTTTATCTACTACTTTTTTGTGAATTATTTAAATATTTTAATGTAGTTTCTAGCTGATCATCCTCTATTCAAATAATTGTTGTAATTATATGTAAATAAGGTAAATATAGGTAGTTAGAATTACAATGAGCAATTAGGTAATTATATCAACCAATGGTGCTGTAACATCTGCATTTAAATTACCTTCACATGCTGATTCAATACAGTATTTTCCACTGTTCTCTAAAAGTATCTAACATGCCTATACAGCTGCAATGTCTGATGAGGCTCCACATGAAGGACTCTAGTGGATCCTATATTAAAGCATATCAAGTGCATCTTACTTTTAAACTAACAAGAGTCAGACTAACAGGAATGAAAATTCAAACCCTATAAGGGCTGTTCACTGAAAATCTTTCTTTTTTGCTTGCTAGATTGTTACCTGAGAAAGTCCTAAGTGCTGACAGGCTTACACAAAATATATGTCCCAATTATCACCATTGGGCTGAGAAAAAAATTGGAATACGATTTAGAACTTTTCACCCTCTCTCATCACCAAAGGCTTTCAAATGAAATCATGCCATTTTCACCTGAGAGCTTGAGACTTATGGCTTTCAATAAGTTAATAAAGTCAAATGTATGTACATTCTGGGGTACTATTTTGATTACTGAGTGTTTTGTTTCTTCCTAAGTCTCTCCCATCCATCTCCTCCTCTTTCTTTAAATCAAAAATAGTAGATTAATTTAAGAAAGTTTCATAATTTTTGCAGAGTATCATACCTGATTCCTACTAAGCAATTATCATACACCATATAAGAAATCCTCAAATGTTACATCTCAAGTTAATAAAATATACTGACTTAAGACTTACGAATTATTGTAATATTATTCTCACTAATTACTCATTTGAAATTACTTATTTGATAAACATTTTTAGGTTTTTATTTTAAATTCAGACTTTATTGAATCTCCCATTAATAAGAAACAAATGAAAAACTCTCAAATAAAGTACTCTTGCTACTCCTGGATATTTCTTACCCATTCCATGTAATATGTTCTTTTCACAAGACTCAAACGTGAAATTGCTAGTGTTACTGTACAAGTAAATTTGGAGATTTAACAAATGAACATACGGTAATACTGCTGAAATATTTTAAACCAGAATTAATAATAGATTAGTAATTGCACTCAATTACAAAAAAAAAAAAAACCAAAAAAAAAAACCACCAAAAAAATCATAAAAAACCCCAAAACAAAATTAAAAAAAAAACAAACCCAAACCCAAACAGATTATTTAATTCTAACTGTAAGCAGACACAGGGTGTGACCTGATCCTAGAAGAACTTGTTACTTTCATCAAAAAGACCAAAAAACTATTCCAGTCACACATGTTGCTGAAGCACTCCATTTCACACCTGAGTGTGAAAAGCTGTGTACAAACACATGAGAAAATCAGAAAAGGGCTTGATAAAATTTATCTTATGGAGGAGAAGCCGACCATGCAGGTGTAAGTCAGGCTGGTCCTTGACAGCACAGCTGTTACACACAGCACGTGTGACACCTCCGTGTATGAGCTGCTGTGCACTAAATGTTATGTACACAGCAGCTCTTCCACATGACAAATTTGATCACCAGGAGGAAGAGAAAAATATTCAAATGCTTAGGAATATGCAATTAAAAAAAAAAAATCCAGGGAAATACAGGTTACTGAGAAAACCTTAGTTGATACCCAGCTGTGATGCATGATAGACACTCACCTTTCTGGATTATTGAGAGATTTCAGCTTCATCTGAAGAATCCTAAGCTTTTGGGTTGGGCCTATTAAAGTCTTTGTAGAAAAGGTCAAGGAAATTTTTGCAATTTTTCCAATGTCTCGGTGAAATCCAGTCAGTATTTTGACTCTTTTGTATTGCTGAAATGTTGAAGCTTCACTAAAGAAAAATATTTAGTCAAGCATTTGTTAGCTGAGTAATATTCATTATTGCTAGGCATTATTATTAAACTTGGAAATCTTGTGAGATGTATCAACTTTGAGCATTCAGAATGAGGACGGCTAGAACAGGATTGAAATCAGTACTAAGCAGGGACCTGGGAAAGGATCGTTTCAGGGTGAGGGCATTGCCCGACACTGAGCCACATCCAGCAAATAGTGCCATGGCCAAGTCTTAACAAACTCAGGATACCTTTTCAACTTACAAGCTAACAAGTCAAAAGTTTTAGAAAACTCAGAAAATTATTCCTATAAAGTGATAAAGATTTAAAGACAAAGAACAACATACCTGTTCATCTGTGACTCTACTGTGTTTCCAGCATAGTCCATTATTTTAACTTTAATGAAACCTCTCCTAATGCTTTTATTCCAGGTGGTAATGTCCAGTAAGTAGTTATACACTGCAGGAAGAAACAGGAAGCCATGAGAGTCGAAGAATGACCTCAATGGGAAACAGTTGCTGTTACCACCCTGTTAAATGTATTCACTGGTAGATGATAGGAATTGTGACTCTTTACTTTTACACTACCAGTTCAAAGGAGAATAAAAAGCTTATCAGCTGCTGACCTGCCTTGTGCCCTTAGAAATCCTGACCTGGCCTTCTGCAGCTATCACCAGTATTGCAACCACACACCTTTACTGCTCCCAGTCAGGACACCAAGTAATCTTTCTTTATTTTCTGGCATGTTCCTTATTACCATTCTCTCCTAAAAGACCAGGCCTCATATGAGGCCTTGTCTTGCTCAAGTTTACAATTTCCCTTCTTTTTAAGGCCTCTCATTCATTTCTGTTTCCTCGGGCTTCCAAATATCTAACAATTTAGACTTTAATTAATAAATACACTTTTTCAGACTGGTTTGTTTTACTTCTTGACTTTGCATATTTTTCTTCTTGATTTTGTGTATTTTCTTTTAAATTTGTACTGTCATTATAATATTGCTTATTCTGCTCCATCTGTCTTCCTCTTTTCCCCCTTCTACCACCATCAGAGAGGGGCAGGGGAGAACAGTAGTAACTAGTTTGGGTTGAGCTGAAGGACATCAGGAAGAGGAGTTATTTTACGTCAATTTTATGTAAAAAAAAATATATGTAAAATCCATCACTTCATTCACCTCTCCTCAATCCTTTGGAAGATATGGTGATGTCAGCAAGCATGACTAGGACCAGGTGTCCCTGGTCACAAAACTTGCCAGGACGGTGGACAAAACTAATGGGAAAACCTAATTTCACATGAATTCTCTGTAAGCCTATCCCCATACCCTAAATGAAAGAACCTTAAATATAACTAATTAGAAGTGTGTGGTGTACTTGTTTAGGGTGTAAAATCTTTTAATACCAGCAGAAATTGGATGAGAATCTAGGATGGGTCTACCTGGGTAGGTAGATATCTAAACTCTTTCAGCTGAAGCCCATGCCATGAGAGCTCATTGCCACAGAGTATAACTCTGAAACAGTCAGCCAAATTTTCCCTTCAATTTTTTACCCCTGGGGAGACATGGAGTAGCTTTAGTTGACTGTAGTTGATCTTCCCCTGGGGTGGAACACAGAGATGTCTCTTTTTTGTCCCCTACTCAGGGCAGTCTCGCTTCCCTTCTCTGCTCTCTGAAAATGGCAGCATCCATCCCATCTAAGCAGGGTCCATCAATCCAGCTTTTGCCTTCCCCCTTTATTCTCGTTTTCTGGCTTCCTTCTCCCTCTTGGCAGTCCATCCCATTACATTTAGAGTTACATTTCTTTCCCAGTTCGCATAGTATTACTTTTTCTTCTGCCACCATCATTCTTCTTTTTCCTTCAGTCTGTGAACTGACGCTTAGTTCATGAGTTTTTACATCATTTTACACAGTGGCTAACACTAACTTGCTACTTTTAACATGTTTTCACTCCAGATCAGCTAAAAAATAACAGTCATAAATTTTTATAGAGAGGTTTTATGTATGTAATTATTCACTCACTGCAGAATGGGTCTTTGTCCGAGGTATAAAAATAAGCTGTTGTTGGTGAACTATATTGTATCAACATTTTTTTCCATCTATCAGCGTGATAACCTGAAATCCAAAGTTTAAATATTTAATTTCAGAATTTAGCAAAATCATAATATACATATGCTCACACAAAAGAATCTCACACAGTCACAAATTGGGCTTTAATTTTCTTAAATATCCTCAGAGAACGAAAACTGAATAGAAAAATAAAGGAATCCTCTGAGTATAACAAACTATTATGCAAGCATTTAATTCATCTAATACATTTTTAGCACTTAAATTGCCACAATGTAATAGTTACCTCTTTAGTCTGGGTACTAACTCCAAAAAGCAGCGCTTACAAAATCCTGCAGAGGTAATAAAAACAAACCAAAAAACAAAGCCCACATATTTACAGAGAGCACTTACAGAATAGTTCTCCTTTCTTTCTTCTGAATCATTAGATATTTTTAAATTGTTTATTCTATTTGTAAATATTGTTTAATAAAATATAAGATACTCTGCAAACCCCCTAATGCTCATGGATTTAACATAGAAAGATATTTATACAGTTCCATGATTATTGTCTTTGGGGCTTGATAACAGTCCTTATGTCTAGAATGGATGATCTGTTCCTCTCCCTGTTAATCTCTCTACCTAGACTGGACAACTAGGGCTAATTCCAGGCTGCAGAGCTGCCACTGCAAAGCAGGAAGCAGGAAAGATTGCAGTAGAAAGATGCTGCTTCTCCACTCAATTTCCAGACTCAGCAGCTGACCGGGGAAATATTCCTCCATGTCTACCCTGGGCATTCTGTCCAAGGGCATCAAGCATGGCTAATAACTATGCTGGGGAAGTCCTGGAGTCTTTCTGTCCTACTACAAAAGCTCATTATAGTTGGGTTTTTTATGAAATAGCACACAGATCTATCTATGCTTTTACTTCCTCCCTGATCCAACTAATATAGCATGCACATCCCAGAGTAAGGGTGCAAAAAAAGACAAGATACAAATTGAACAACTTCTAATTATGGATTCTTATAATTTCATCCTTAAGAAAACCTTGCCAACTAGGAAATTCTCACACTATTTTCAAACTGCACCTACATCCTCTCTAAAATCAACAAACCCCCAAAACAATTTAAATCTCCTCCAAAAAAAGCTTGATTCCAGAGGAAGAGCAAAAGAAACCATGAAGTTGCTTTAGACATTATTTCTATTAAATAAAAACCACAGGTCCTCTAGGGATCATAAGATGCTGTTAAAGCCTGAAGTGATGAACTAAAAGCACAAGCAGTTTCTCTCTAGAAAGGGGAAGCACTGAATCCATTCCAGACCGGAAAGCATTAAGACCAAAGAGCACCTGTGCCTAACGAAGATAACTATAAAGCAGAAAAACCCATGAACTTTAAGCTACTTTAACTTCCCAGGAAATCTCACCCAGCCCAGAACAGATATGGTGACACTTACCCAGGACGGGGCAGGACATTGGCTGGAAAGCATCACAATCAACACATTTTCCTCTCTTGTAATCCAAATAAGAGTCACAAGGATAGGTTATTATGTCGCACTTGCTTTTCAAAGATGATAAGAAGAGGAAGACAGATCTCTGATGGTCACATTTAAAAAACTGAAGTCCTTCAGGGAAGAAAAAAAAAATAAAAAGAATACTTAATAATTTGTATTAATGAAAAAAGATATATAAGTAGAATCATAGAGCGGTTTAAGGAAGGGATCTTAAATATCATCTTGTTCCACCCCTCTGCCTTGGGCAGCAACACCTTCCACTACACCAGGTTGCTCAGAGCCCCATCCAACCTGGCCTTGAGCACTTCCAGGGTTCATCCTGTGGTACATCCACAACTTGTCCCTGTGCCGGTGCTTTACCACTCTAGTGACAGATTTGGCCAAAAAAAAAATTACCACAAGGAACACTTCGGAGACTCTTCTCTCTAGATTTCTGAGAAAATAAATTCCTTCCTTCCCTGACAAACTTTGGGAATTGTAGAGATGACTGGTGCTGACTTAAGGGATTTTCCTGTACTCATAGATACACAAGTGAAAGCCTTTCGCCTTTGCAGCACCTCTAACTGCTAGTAGCACTGTGCAGATTAGTAATGGGAAACACTGACAGAAACAACAATATTCAAAAGAGTAAACAAGAATAATTGCCAGCAACATTTCCTAACACTCATGAAAGTTGAAATAATCAAAATTCTGCACCAAAATATTATTTTATAAAACTGTTTTCATCCTAGAGCCTGAAAGACATATGCAACACCAAAACTTTGCTCATCATTGCCAGCCAGGAGGAGGCCAAAACCCAGGGGGGACGTGGAAGCCTTGCCTTCCATGTCATAGGCAAGGGATCCTGCCCAAACCACTGGGACACAAACACCTTCCCCCATGCCTGGACCCATATAACCATAATGATCAGTATATTCAGGTTGTATATATAATATGACAACATAATTCTATCATGCCAATATTGATGATGTGATGGGATATGTATGTTATAGCAAGATTATTTTCAAATATCTTTATTATTTTTCTTTTGCTGCATAGGGGTGGAAAAGAAAGAATAGTCTCAGGTTCCATATTACTGACTAAATGCAGCATACACTCAATTCAATTAAACCTTTTTTGATTTGCTCACAAGCTTTTCATCACATTAAATAAACATATTTTTGTTTACCACTGAAAAATGTTTTTGGACAACCAGGCTGATCCATTCCTCCATTTGGATAGAAATCAATGGTTCCTAAAGGCTTCTTGAAACCTAGTGCTAAAGTAAAAACATCATGAATGAAAAAACAACCATAAACAGAATTATGAAGGCAATTATTTATCATCACGTTCACTCCAAAAATCATAGAGGTTTTAAAAAAAAATTATGCAATTTTACCATTCTTTTTGTACTGTAAATGAGGCAAATATGTCATACTATGTAAACGTCCGGGATTTATTTTCTCTTTAAGGAAATTATATATATATAGGTGAAATGCTGAATACAAATGTATACAATATTGTAAAATTCCTACTGCTGCAAAAGGGAAAGAACAGAAATAGCTGTAACTATTAATTACATAAATAAATTTATGAAATTTATTTTCTCTTCAGCAACCAAAATTCTTTCCCAGTGCAATTTTCATTAGAGTGAAATTTTTTTGCAGGACATAGGATTCTGAAGTAAAATAATGTTAGCAGTAAATCAAAGTAGAAAATTTGTATCTGTTCTATAAAAGTAAGCAAAATTTCATGAGTAAGAGTTAATTCAATCTGACCTACTTTACTTTTTACCACACCTTATCTTTATTCACATAATGGGAACATTACAAAAACTGGTATTTTACAGCCTCACATATAAATTTGTACAGGAAAATGCTTAAATTTTATTATTAAAGAAACTGATATGAAACTACACAAATAATGGAACAATTGTGGTATTAAATGTTTACTTATGGTTTTGAGGAAAAAATGAAACCACAGATTAAAGCATAGATGAAGCAGACTTTACAATGTTCTTCTTTTTAACCTTACAGTAACATGATTTAGTATTTTCAGCAGTGGCTCTGTGATGTACTAAGTTGCTACAGCAGAGCCTGACTATCTCAGAAGGGATTAATTCAGTGATAATCATGTGCTTACAGCCTCTGTGTTCAGACTCACTTGCACAGCAAAAGAACGCTCACAATATCACAAAATATTCTCCTGCAGCACTACATGGATGTTTCTGAAACAGCTTATCCCTTCTCTTTTGCTTTCCTGCCTTTTCTCAAGCTGAAATAGGCAAGTCAAGGCTATGTCATTACCATCAGTATCTGAATGGATTACATCCACAAACTGTGCATCAGTAGGATCCAGTCTGCGCTCTGGTGGTTCTCGAGTGAATGAAGGGCCTGCTGGATCCAGACCTGAATAAAAACAACATTTGCATTATAATCCCTGGGATCCCTCTACAGATATATAAAAGACCAACATCTGAGCATTATTCAGCAGTGATTCTTCATTTTCTTAGTATAAAAATTTAAAAAAAACCATCATTTTTCTCTTCAACTTGCTAAGAAATGCAAAGATGCTTACCACAAGACTGATCAAGCCATATCTCTGAATTTCTCTCTTTCCGTAACTAGATGGGTTCATCTCCCATTTATTCAGATGTAAGCTAACAGCACAGCGGATCAAATCAGCAGAATTTGTTTTGTCCTTTTCCCCAGAAAATACTGTACTTATACACTTCATAAAACCAAAATGCGCAATGTAACTGCTCACACCTCCACAACACAACTGGTCAGACACTCAGGTAGTATATAATTTAACTTAAGAGGTATTTAGATGTTGCACTCAATTTTCATTGGAGAGACTAGAAGTAACCTAGGTTGGAAAATTTAATCTGTGATTTATGTCCTGAAGGCAGACTTGCCCAATTTCCTGAACTGCTATCAGGGCTATGTTTTTCCTCATGCATGTCATTAAATATTCAGTTCTAATTTGTTGATGTCTCAGTGCTCTGACAACAATACAAGGTACAATAGAATATGTGCACTGGGATTAAAAGCCTTACCTGTAATTCTGCCAAGTTTGCCATTATACTTCTGGCCAACAAAACCAGCTATATGAGCACCAAGACTAACTCCAATCATATGCATATAGTCAAGAGAAGCTCCACCCACCTATCAGGGGGAAAAACACCAAAACCAGTCATACACACATTTAACAGAACAGAAATCAGTAGACTGATTTATTTTTCCCTTTTTGTCAGTACTTTAAATTATATTTCTAACTTTCTAGCTCTAAACAACAACAACAAAAAAGAATATTACAAATTTCTTTAAGTTTGCAATTCTATATTAGTTAAAGTGTAGAAATTATGAAATTCTTTCACTAGAAAAATGTAAAAAGGAAGCTTGAGTCACATTTCTCCTGAAATGCTGCTTTAGTTAGAAGGGGAGCAGGGAAGGGAAGAGGAAGACATTTATCAGATATAAGAAAGTTGAACCAAAACCATGAATGAGGAAAAAAAATTCTTGCCCTGCTTTTTCCTTCCAATAAAATAAATTTAAAGCACAGTACCATTAACAAATACTTATGCCACACAACTCCTGAATAATGGTGGCAAATGCACACCTTAAAATGCCTGTCCTACAAAGCAGTTAGTATTTCAAAAAAACCCAAATGAAAACCTACTGAAGATTTCTAAAACAGCGTCAGCTGACCTAGGACTCCCTGCCAAATGATGGAGTGACACACAGGGTTTGAAACATTAATATGTCTCAAAACAAATTGGAAAGGCCTCACAACAGCTTGTAAGTGTGAAAGTGATAGCTGTGGGACATTACAGGCCCCCCTCCCACCACTTTCAGGACTCACACTGTCACTGTTTGCCAGGCAGATCTGTAAACAGCAATTAATTGGAGACTTTTCTTATAGTCATAATTAATTTTTTTATTCCATAGTAATAAATCTACTGGCACAATTGAAAATTTTCATCACTGTATCTAGTCCCAGAGGACAGATTCTGATAGGCTTTCTCTCCATTCACCTCAGCCTTTCTCAAAATGTTGGATGTTTTTCTCAAATTCTAGTGCACAGCATTCAAAATTTCTGAAAATAGCTGAGAAATAAGTGGCAGGAAAAGACGAAATTTCAAGTGACAAATCAGACAATGACATAAATAACGTCACGACATGTTTGGTTCACTTGATCAAGCAGTAAATCTAAAGTGCAGTTAAGACCTCTGGCATCAACTATGGTTTCAGCAACTGCCTCTAGAGACAAGAAGTTTATACCATTTTGGAATTAATATTTATATCTTTGCCAGTGGTTTATTTCTCATTTAAGACCTTTATTTATAGTAGATAATCAGTAAAAAGAGTAGTGCAATGCCTTTGTAAAATGTTTCCGCTGCATACTATTTGAACATCTCTCCCTTCACTTCCCCACTGCTGAATTCACTCTTTCCAGAAGACCTAAAACTTCCAGCTGGTTCAAGAAATCAGATGCAATTTCAGGCACATTTCAGTGAATCGGAAATAAGAACTGAGGTGAAGTTAAATGCATGCAATAATAACTGAATGTAAAGTTAGTAATACCTCTATAAAGAAATGTGATTTGATATTGTTCAGTGGACTTCTCTATAGATATATTTTAAGTATCCATTCCCACTCACATCCTGCTCTTTACACTTATTCAGAACAGATGCAACGCTCTGCCTTACCAGCATCTGGTCAACATAAGTCTTCAGTATTTCTGCAACTTTTCTGCAGTTTTCCACAGCAGTTATGTAATTCACAGTGGTAGCACCACGATTCCAATCAACTATAATGAGATTAATATCCTCTGAAGACAGTAAAAGCTTCTTCATGTCACCCAGCCATGCCGGAGGAGATCCCGTTGGCCTGAAGCCATGAATAACAAAGACAATTTTCTTGGTTTTATTCAGGTACTCAGATGCAGTAACGTTGTGTTCAATGAGTTTCTCAGAACAATCACGATTTTCCCTGGTGTATAGGAGTAGCTGAACATGGAGTTCTGTTCCAGACAAAGCATTGCCTATGTTAAGGTCTGTAAATTCGGGACATTTTTGTTCCTCATCTGAAAAAGACGAAAATGTTAAGACAGTCATTTGATGAGTTGGGCTACCTGAAGTACTACCTCTTCACTTTTCTTCCATATCTTTTTCTGCTGAAAGTGGAGAACTTCCATTTCCTTTACTCTTGACCTTTGGAAAGAAGTGTCAAAACATGCACTGAACAAGGAACCCCAGTTTAATTAATGACTCTGCAGATACCACTATGCTCCTCTGAACCCTTCAAATGTGAAATTATCCTAATTTTTCCTGAACCATGTATTTTCTCCTTATTAGTACTAACTAGTAGTCAGTCTTGATAAGATCCTTTACTTCACCATCAAAGGCAGGTTTTCAGATTTTTTTCCCAACAAGTGTGTGCTGTATAAACAGGAAAGTTGTTGTGGTTGTTTCTTCCTCTTTGGGCCAGGGTGGCTGTGCTGCCAATCCTTAGACTTTATTTGCTTGATCTAGCAGTAAGAAATAGCTGCCTGACAAAAGAGGAATGATCCAGAACCCTTTCCTAGCTTTGGATCACCATAACAGCACCATTACCAAGACACAAAGGTAGAAGAAACAAAGAATCTTGCTCTGAATATGAAAAAATAAGAACTAAGGTCAAGGTACATAATGGCACAAGACAAACAGTAGGATTTAGCATTTCTGTCGGTACTTGGACAGTTAGGATATACCAGGTTAAGCTGGTCAACAAGAGGATGGAGATTTTCAAAAGAGTCTGAAAAGACTAAATTTCTCCCCTGTCTTGTTATCAACATCCAAAGTTCACACTTTGAAGATATCTTGGCTGCTGAGGTTACTTTAAGACTCTGGGCAGAACATCAACACCTGTCACAGTTCTTCTGCTAGGGCCTCTTCACATTTGCTATGATATTAGTTGGTGTTTGGATGAGGTTTTTGGCCCATCTCTTGACTTCTAGTGGGTTACATTACTTTACACATGACTTTTGTCTCTCTGGTGCTTGATGGCACCTTTCTCAACTCTTCTGTCATTAAAATCTTTGCAAAACAAGTAACTTTCAAGGAACCAAATGTGAGAAAAGAAATAGTGTCTTCTTAGTTCTTTAAAAATAATATAAAAAATAACCTGAATTTCTCAGATTTTTTTGAGTCATAAGAGAAGCAGTTCCAGCCCTTCTTCTCTTCCCAGGGAACAGCTCACAGGCAGAACCAAACCCAGCACATTTGAGATGGACAGAAAGCCTGCCCCCCTTCTTAAAGCTGCAAAAGGCAAGCATGGGTGGCTTACAAGGTATCTGAAATGTGTGTTCAATACTACAGGTCAGGTTTAAGCAAAGCTAAATAACACGAATTCAAGGTGCAGTAAAGGCACTAAAGACACTAATTAAATAATTTAGGGAACTACACCAATTACCTCTAATGCCAAACCATGTGTCTACCAGGACTGGACTGATATCTCTGAGCTGGACATCACAAAATATAATGCATATATTCCAAAAAAGAGCAGGCTTTAAGTTACATAGCGTTGAAAATGAGCTGAAACTCCCTGCTGCAAATCAGCCAGACAAAAGTTTCATGCCTATCATCATGTTATGACAGTAACTACAATTATTATATGGAGAAAAAAAGACAGAATTCTATTTCAAAATAAATACCATTGTTTTCCTCATTTACACATGTAATAGCATAAGTAACTTTTACTAAGATTACTAGTCAGGTTATTAACTAATAAATGATACAGGAAGGCAACTAATTTCATTGCTTGGACTTATCCAAGAAGTTCTGGAACTGAGAACTGTTCAGCTGAAGTGGACTTGAATTCAATAAAAATAATAATCAAGAATATGGCAAAATGTCATGCATGTGACATGATCCTGAGATGTCACATTTGATTTCTGGTTTTCATATGTTTATATATGATGATAAAACTAGAATGTAAATTACATTACACTAACTTAATCTACAAAGTGAAAATAAAAACTAGTCACTTGATCATAGTTTCAAAGATACAACATGAAAACCTCATTTTGCCTGATGCGATCTTTAAATCCAAGTTTAATCACTGATCCTTAAAATTCACTCCTTCATATCTAAAATATAAAAGATTCGTGCTAAGATATTGCTCTGTATTCCTTTAAATATTTTGATTTTTTTTTTAATCCTTTGATTGGTAGAAATAAAAATTACCCTTTCTAAAACCAGTGGAATGACAGTGAGATAAATCAGACATAGTCTGTTGCATGGAAGTGAGAAATCTATCACAAAGAAATTATTTTAACTGACAAACCTATTTACTAGCTGGCAAATGTCAAAGGGAAGCAACTCGTTTACTCTTGGCTGTGATATGACCGAAGTTATTCTTTCAAAAGTAAATAGAGAATAAAACCGAAATGATGATGTCTTTACTGTGGAATTAGGAAAGTTCTACAAATAGGTTTATAGATTTAATACTTTGAATTGTTTAGTGAGGAGTCATTGGGGGAAGTTTTTCAAACTCGTTTTTCTCATTGAATACTGTAAGCACTACCCAGCTGGCCTTTGTGCGCTCTTGCTGGAGTACTCGTTCTTTTCTGCACAATCAAAACATACACTTAGTCATTGGGCTGTTAGACATGCAGTTTAATCAAGTTAATGTATAATTTTAACTTTCTTGTGCACATTTGTAACCATTTTAATCATCTTGTGTGGTTGAAAAGGGGGAAATCTTAAGTGCACAGCCCTTTTTGTAAATAAATTTTACTCTTTAAAAATGTAACTTGAAAATCTAAGCACCTATAAAATCAGCAACAACCAGTAAACTCACATGAGTATATTACGACTCTTTCATGATTACGTCTACATTGTACAAAGTGCACATTCCTGAGCAGGTCTCTGGGCAAAGTACAGCCAGAGATAAAGTATCAGGCTTGGTTCTATTTACATTAAAATGAAAACTTATGTCTCAGTTTCAAAGTGATTGAATTCTTTTTACTAATCATCTGCTCCATTAGGCATAATTCGTAAGATTTTCTTAATCTTTTGGCCAATTTAAATGAAGGAATATTAATTTTTTTAATATTTGATTAAAGTGAGATTCTACATCACAAGTAAGCTGATGGTTCTTACCTGATTTCACCCAGTATATCAAACATATGAAGAAACACAATTTCAGCATATGGAAATGGAGAAAAAGTGATAGGTAATATCCACAGAAAAGTGGCAAATTGAGTGTTATGCTAGATTTCTAACACAAGTAAGTGCTAGATTTCTAACACAACTAAATGACACCAATGAAGTGAGCGAGTAGGAAGCAGAAAGTAAAGCTGTAGTCAAGCTTCTGCAATTTATGACTCCTCCTATTGAGTGACTTCACTAGATAGGGTGGTTTCTGGGCTTTGAGGGTTGGGAGAGATTTTTAATTTATTTCCCTCTCTGTCTATCAGCAGATTTACATGTAAGCAAGCAATGTCATATACGACTGACAACTACTGCATACGTGGACTTTAGGAGGTGGGGTAACTAGTGGTGCATGCCATTGAAGATCCACAGTGTGGGGGGTTTTAAGAGTTTCACTGAACTGCAATTAGGGGCACTGAGATGGGAAAAAGGAGCTTAGAACAAAAAGTCATTCTGCTGACAAAAGGATCTTCCGGTAAGAACTCGAAAATACTTGTGAGAACTGTGTATCCAGAGATCATTTTTCCATAAAAGAATCATCTGAGAGGGTCTGCAAAAACCTGTCTGGCAGAGAGATGGAGCTTAGAGTTCCACAAACCTCACCCAGATACTGATTTGCTGTGTGTTTTTTCAACCTCATTCCCTCTGTATCCCAGCTGCAAAACAAATGAAGAAGTATTTGTTTTTATGGAGCTCATTTATTTACAAATCACTTCACTGGGTAAATACAGGAGTGCAGACTAGAGGTTTTTAAAGTTTGTAGTGAGGCAAAGAGGCAGACAAGCCCTGCATCATTCATCTGTGGAGCGTGGATGCTCAGTTTGTCTATATCTGTGTCCCAATTATTTCCAGTGCAGGATAAAGAAAACCATACCATAAGCATTCAAATAGGATGCAAATGCACCATAGGAATGTTTTTTGCATAGTGTATCCTTTAAAGTGCTTCTAAACATAAGGCATAGGTTTCCTTTGTTTCCTTCCACTACAGTTAAGGGGATGTGTGTGTGTTTATGTTTCATTACTTTATTTTGAGTGATCAGCATCTTCACCTTTAAGAATCTGAGCAGTTTATCAAAGCTGTGTTGCACAAGTTTTTGCAGCAGACAGCCTTTAGGAGGTATCATCAAAGGTGTCTTTTTCAGTTTGAATGCAGTCACAAGGAGAAAAAGATGCAGTATGTCTGCTGGTATGAAAATCAACTCAGCTCAACAAGTGACCTTTAATTAATTTTTTTGCTTCCATTTCTCAAATGTGTCACTTTGTTTGGAGTAAAGTTCACTGTGGCAGCTCTTGAATTCCTTTGCACTTCCCTGTCATCTAAAACCTTTGACACTTTGCCCAACCACTGCTATAAAAACACAGCTTTACTGACATCATGTATTGCTTAGAACAAGTAATGTCAGAGTGTCAGTCTGGCTCTTCCCTCTCCCTACTTTTTAATCTAGATTATTGTTACAACAAAAACTTTGTGCACCTAAGAAACCCCCAGTCAGAGAGAATCAGCATGCACTCTGTATACAGTAACCATTCATATACAAGTTAAAGCATGGAGAGATCAACACCACTAAAACCAAACTGCTAATAGCCCCAGTAAAACATTTACTGGGCTTATCCAAAAGCCGATCACTGATCTTATATATGTACTTTTACATGCACCTAAAGCCGCAGTTGTGAATAAACCGCTAACATTTTTTCTTTTACACAGAAACAGGGAAAAGAGAGGACATTTTAAGTTTCTCTAGAACTTAAAACTGAAATAAGTCCAGCTCACAGTAATGTTGATATAACCCTCCATTAAATGGTTTCAAAGTCCTCTGAAACCAATGTCGGGAAAGGACTCCCATACCAAATCAATGCCCAGAAAGTTTTGTGGTATTAATCAGATGTTGAACTAGGGTGAACTCACATCCCTGTGACAAGGGAGCTGTGCTCACCAACAGTGGCACTTGTGCTTCTGAGAAATTCAGAGATCTCAACTCCTGTTACTGGTTTACTGTGGGATTTACTGACAGCTCACTGTCAGGTAAATCTTTCATGGTGACTCTGAGTTTCATGTACACTCTCACAAACTCCAAAGTTTTTCCATTCCGCTTTCCTTCATTGTTGTTATGCCCACTCATGCCTCAAGCTTTTCCCACAAGGATGCATTCCTCCTCACACTGAAATTCAGAGTGCCCTGCTTCCAAAGTGCCTTATGCAAACCAGTGGAGGGTGCTGGCACTGCCTCTTCACGACTTTGACTGTTCCCCACATTGCTCAGGACTGTCAGAGTACCACCTGCTGAATATACCCTGATAATTTTAGGGGACCCCACAGACTGTCAGCCACTAAAAAATTCTCAAGACTGGCCAAGCATTCAATCTGAAAAAGATATAAAAATTTCAGTACAAGATTGCTATGGTTTATCAATAAAAAAATGTCACTATTACAATTGAATCTATCTCCAGAAGTTTTTGATAAAATAGTATCTAAAAACATCACTGTGTGGTTTTTCAAGATTAAGATCGAATTCTTACACAAGCCTTGATATGCTGATGTGCGGTCACATGCAAATGGCATTTCCCCTTCTAATCTCCTCTCTGCCCCCAGGGATTCCACAATGTTGGGAAATCCCATTCTCAGAACAACCCTCATTTCTCTTACATCTCAAGCCACTTCTACAGAAAAATTCTTCTCTAACCAGTAAGCTTAAGAGCACTGTTCCCTTCCAGGTAAGCAGAAATCCCACCAGGCTTTTGCAATGCAGTATGTTTAACTATGAAAATGTCTAAATATTGCAATCAAAAAAACCCTGACTTGTTGGAAGAAATTTAAGACTTACTGTCTTCTACACTGATGTTTCCAATTCCTGTAAATTGATACTCCCTTCCTAAATAGGCTTGACAGGTTGGTAACGAATCCTCCATTAGAAAATATGGGCACTGAGGCAATGCACACCATTTATGCTTTGGAAAATAAATTCTTCAATGATTATTTTTCATATTGTTGTCATCAGGATGACTTCTAAAAATGCGCTCCTTTGTAAAATAACATTTTAAAAATATACTTGGAATGTTGAATATGTATACATGATTGAAACCTATTTGTAGCAACCAGGCAGCTGTGGGTTATAAGGCAGGTATAACTGCAGCTATAAAGATAGCAATCATACTCCAGTAATTTTTATTGAGAAGTGAACAATATCCAATATTGTATACGTGTATTTTGTCAGTAACTGTCACAAGGCTTTAACATGCTAATGAGGGCAGCATTTGGGGAGTACAGTTTCTTAGCCCAATTTTCACATAATTATGTGGTTTCCCAGTAGTTATTCACTGTTCACTTGCAGTTTCACTCAGAGGAGAAGGAAATACCCTGTGGCACACACAGTTCTTCTCAGGGCTGTGTTCCTGTGCCATGCATGCTTCCACTGCAAGGCTTGCTAACATCAACCTTTTCCTCCTGTCAGCAGGGGAAACCCAGGAAAGAAAAACTGAATTAAGTGCCTTAAAACATTGAAGTGTCATGCAAACACGACGACATGGCTCCCAGTTGGACCTGTGCTCACTGTGCCCCTCCCCACCTCCTCCAGCACACCCACAGAGCATTCACCCCCCTCAAACATCACTCTTTTCTGGCCTATTTCTTTTCCCAGCTATACTAGATATTGGAATAAAGTAGATCAGCTTTATTTTCAAACATTCTGTGTTATTTTAGTTTGTCAGTCTTTTAACTTTTTAAGCCATAATGCATGCAAAATTAAACTCTCCAGAACTTTCACTGTGTTAACAACTCAAGTTTCTTTTTCTCTAGAAGTACCATTTTTTTAGCATGACATCACACAGTAAAGAGTCCATCAGGTCAACAATTTCCTAACCAGCAGATGCCTCCACCAGTGCCTTCAAATTTATAGCTTTGTCCTTACCAGAATCAAATTGCAAATGTTAAGATTCCACAGAACTCTCCTGAACTGGCCCTGCCACATTCAATTGAATGCGAAGGGCACCAGGTGGAGGAAAGAGCCTCTGAAAGAATGAGAAAATGGCGGAGTTGTGACAATGACACATGGAGTACCAAAAATAACAAAAGGAGACAAAGAGAACATGGCTAGAACCACAGGAAGTCAAGAAAAAGACATGTTAATACTGGATAACTAGATTAATCTTGCTAATACTGGATAACTAGATTTTTTTTCTTTTGGGGGGGGAGTTGGTTGGTTTTGGGGGGTTTTTTTAGTTGGTCGGTTGGGATTTTTTTTCTATTTTTAAGTGAGAGAAATTCTCATATCTTTGAACTTTATCATNACGGGCCCGGCAGGAGGGAGGAGGGAGGAGGAAGGAGCGCTCCCGGTGGGGTCCGGGCGGCTGCTGGAGCCCGAGCGGTGCCCGCTCCCTCCCACGGCCGCCTGAAACCCGGCGGGATTCCGGGTTGGATGCCTGCTAGTCTTTCCCTTGGAAGGAAAAGGTTTAGGCAGGGAATGGGCGCGACCGTGGGTGTTCCTCCGCAGCCAAGCGCACCGTGCGGGAGGGGGGGTGTTTGCCAGGGAAAGGGGACGTACGTGTTTATCTCCTGTTTGCGGTCATTTGTCGCATTATCGTGTATATTCGGCATTGTACTGAAAGCACAAGAAGAATTATTGTGGAAAACGACAGGGGAGCGCCGGTTGTGTCGGTGGGTGTTTCACGGCACCTGCTGGAAGCGGCAGCAACTGCGTCCTCGGGCTGGGATTGTAACAAGGAGGGAGCGACCGAGGGAGGGAATTCAGTGTTTGGGAGTGCTGCAGTCACTCCCGGGCGTGGATACACACTCATTCCTCGGGCTCTGCGGGTCAGTTCGTGTTTGTTTGCCTCTGGTACTCTTATCTCCTGTGCCTTGTGAAATTGGCAGCAGTGCACAAGCCTCATACTCTTCTCATCTATGTGCATATGGCACATGTTAGTAGTGCTTTATTTCTTAGGGTGTCCTGAAAGGACCCTGCTGTTCTNTATTTTTGAAATGTGTTATGCATACAATAGCTACAGAATCACAGAATCCACTGAGTTGAAAGGGACCCATCAGGATCATGGAGTCCAGCTCCTTGTCTGGCACAGTACCACCCCTAAGAGTCGCACCCTGTGCCTGAAAGCATTGTCCAAA